>JAYDZK010000169.1:49189906-49256277 GCA_034509185.1 Euphonia xanthogaster
TTGGCAATAATGCTGCATGCAGATGATAGTCCAGTAAAAACAAACAAACAAACAAAAACCAGAGGGGGCCTTACCTAGCTGTTTTTCTCTCTCTTCTCTCCGTTCTCTGGCAAGCCGCTGCCTGTCATCAACCTTTAGTACTGTTGGATGATCTGCAAATGGAGAAAGAGGAGTATTAGGCACATAGCATAAAATCAAATACTGCCAAACCCAAACTTAAAGGAAAATGGCTGTTAAACAACTCTAATTATACTGTCAAAACAGATCATGTTTTGAGAAATCCATCTTACTTTAAAAAACCCAGAAAACTGATAATTAGAATGCATTCCTATTTTTTAAGATGTAAAATACTTCCAAAGAATAGACTAAGATGTGACTGCAAATACCCAGCAAGACTACTGCTTGTAAAAGGCAAGGAAGAAGCTTTATTTTGTTTCCAAGCCTAAAACAACTTGACTTCTAGAGAGCATTTTGAAAAAATACTGTTTATTATTCCATAATGTCTCTCCAAAATGCATCCCCAGGAAAGGCTATTATAATCAAGCTTTGTCTTCCCCTTGATATTGCCTCAGAACAGCTAATAAGCCCTATATCATGACACAAGAACCTCAGCACCAAAGCAAAACAGGCTGAACCAAAACACTGTTTTGGCTGAGTAGTTCTAAAGCAGTTCTGGCTGAGCCTCTGGAAAAATCATGATATTGATCGCAAAAGATGTTCATGTGCACAGGTGTTAAAAACTCTGGCAAATACACTAAAGGCAGTGAGGCATCACATGCATGGAATGGCATAGCACAAGTCAAGTAAGATGAGAGCTTTAACTATTGTAGATTGAAATTTATCTACATGACTACTTCACAACTATCTGCAACTGGCTGCTTGGATCACAGCAGTAAGACTGAGGATAACATGAAAGATCTGTGTCAGAGCCCAGGTCTGGATTTAAAAATTCAGGTTTGGTTGGAAAACATCACTTGCTCAATGATGGTTCTGGAAGACAACAAAGTGCTGAGCAGCTAGCATCCAACTTTCAGTCTCAGCAATGGAGCTGTTCCAGACAAAGGGAACAAAATCCAAGTTAGCAATTCATCTCAGCATGCTGCCAAAACTAATTTCCTACTCAGCCTGTTCTGTTAAACCTGGAAAGCTCTTAATTTTATGTGGTTTTTTTCAGTAGCACAGAAAAAGTCTGCTTTGCATAAGAACACAATAAACAAAAAACCCACAGAAAAATCAAAAAGATTTCTGGGTATAAATAAATGGTCTGATTTATTTTGGTATTGAGAGGAACTCAGTTTTTAAGTATTTTAAGATAAAGAGCTGTTTGAATACTGTCATCATGAAAGTACACAAGACAACAGAGCCTTTTCACTATTCAGTGTGAACACACATGTAATCAACTAGTAAAAACATGTAGAGTCAGCCTACTTGTGTATAGGCTGCATACCTAGGACAAAAGTTATTAGCAAACAATACAATGGGTCATAAAACTGAGGTTAAAGATATTTGCAAAGTAAGTCCCTGAAGCGAGGCTGTGCTAGACTAATTTTGAATAGATATTTGAATTAGATTAAAAAAAAATAATGTGCATTTCATCCTCTAACAGAAGTTTCTGCATAAGAATGACAGGATTTCTTGGGTGGACCAGTTCACCAACAGCTACCACACTTTAATTGCTCTTGTACTCTAATCAGTGAAAAACTATTATCTCAGCAACTGTCAGACCAGAGCCCCAGTTAAGAGTGTTAATAGCAATGCAAACAGCTGCAAGGAGCAAACCCATTGCACAGTTGGCAGGGAGAACCTTCAAACACAACAGACCCCATGAAGGGCACAGCAAGTGGAAAAGTTACCAGCAAAGGCCAAGGTAATCCCTCACCCAGTTGAAGGCCAAAACTGTAATGTTGGCTGACCAGCCCACAGTGCTGCCATTTATGACACTGTGCTCAGCCGTGGCATGGCAGAGATTTGCCCACTGCAGGGTGTACATCTGCATTTGGCTGATGTTCAGCAGCACACTGACTCACACACAGTCCCTTTAGCATGCAGACACAGGTCAAAAGGGTAATAATATTCCTTCTCTCTGGTGACTGGCACACAAGGTTCACAAAACATGAATTTCTGTGGCATGAGTCATTAGCGCTTGTGGAATAATGCACATTTTCCCTGGAAAACAAGGATTCCCCTTCAAGGGCTGTCAGCAAAGTCAATGTAACATTGAATTGACAGAAAATGATATGGCACAGGGGAAAAATGTAGAAACCTGCTTCTTTCAGAATATCCTTCCAGTTGTTTTTTTTTTTTTCCCTATCGGAGAGAGGCAACAATTCTTCAAAGAGGCAGGAGGGTTACATGGACAGGCAAACTGAAGAGGTCTCCCTTAAGAATTCCTAATTATAAGCAAGGAAGGAATAAAATAAATTTTTAAAGTTGCCCTCTGCCACTCTGTTTGAAGATATCCAATTATTTTTTCCATATCACACACCTGATAGTGTTCACACAAGAGCAGCCCCTCTCCCAACACCTCAGGATGTTAGAACAATCCTAAAGAATTCACATTAAGTTGCAGGCTACGCAGAGTGTGTGCCTTCAGTAACAAGCGATTTTGCATACATTTGGGATCACAAAGAGCTAAATCAATATTAGCACAAAGATGAGGGTAACACCTTTGTAGCAGACCATCATTGCATTTGCTCTGCTAGAAGCTGGAGCACATCTTACCAGTGCAAGACTTACACTGATAATTAAAATGTCTTCTCCAAGTCTCCAAAATTATCCTTCATAGTTTGGCTACAACCCCAACCTTTAACATCTGCATTCTGAATCCAGATGTTCGGTTGGCACCTCCAGTGCAGAGCATCAATAGTTTCAAACTGTGGCAAAAGAAGAGAGTTCACTGGGACTGCTCCCATTTTATTTCTCACATCTCTACTCATTAAAAACCCGCCAGGCAAATACCTGGGGGATTGGCACTCCTTCTTATTCTGTAGGAATACCAGGACAAACAAAATATTTTGTACTCTCTTTTGCTCGTATTCCTCATCAGACGATAAGCTTTAAGTTACTGTGAAAGGAAATGGGAAACATGCCAGCTGCAACAAATCCTGCAAGAATTTCTTGTTTTTTAGAGAAATAATTGCCAACTTGGCATATGCAAAGCCTAACAGACAACACTCTGGGAAGGCCCACATGCTGCTTTGGAAGTTGCAGTCTGGTTATGCTGCAATATGTGGGAACTCACACTCAGCAATCTATTTCCTTCCACTTATGTAACAGGCATAGAAATAAGCATTTATATGATAGGGATGTTTGGAGAATAAATAAGGCATAGTTCTACATAGGAGAAATTAGTTTTGTACCTGCTGCTGGAAATTAGGCCTCTAAATTCCATATGAAAACAGTATTTAGAACATTTAGTGTGTGTTCAAAATGAATTTTAGTAAGTTAATAGGTAATTTTGAAAAATTAGAAGCTGACTGAAACATCAATAGGTTTTTGTCCCTAATGATTGTAACAAAAGGGAAAAAGAGGTTTTACAAATCTTCTATAGAACTAAGACTCAACAAACTCTTAAGCAAAATTGATATTTGTAGAAATTAAGTTCCTAAGTTAACAATTGTAATATATACTTTGTAAATATGACCAGTTTTTGTGGCTCATACTATCAAGCTCCACTCTGCCCTGCTTTGCTCCAGCCCCAAGAATTTTGGATTCCTTCTACACACCACCATAGATGAAGGGAACATTGGAACAGCTAGGATGCCTTACTGAGAAACGAAAACTGGATTAAACTCTTGTAGAATAAAGCAAGCATTGAGCACTGTCCACCACAAAGAGCTGTGGAAAGAGGTAATATTAGCTTTGTTTTCTCCCCGTTTTCCAACACTGTCTATCTGATTGAGGGCAGCCATGATTCCTGTGCTCTGTGCAGGACCCAGCATGCCTGGCAGAGCATGTCAGGTGTGACCTGAACGCAGACAGTGCTGGGATTCCTTCCCTCTGGGGACACAGGCCAAGGCACCCCTTTTGGGGATAAAGTCTGCCAGTACAAAACAGTCACTGAGCTACCAAGCTGTCAAGGAGCTGAAAGGGGGATGTTACAGTGGGCCTGGTCCTCAGCACCACAAGCACCTCTGCTTTCCCAGGCACCTAAGCAAAATCATTATTAACTGCATACTTAACCTTGGGTACCAGAATTGCAACACAAGCAGAATTTAGATATCTAAGTCCTCTTCTGGATCTTGGTCTAAGCATGGAAGTGGAACAGACCCATGACACCAAGGACTACAGTAAGCTTTTTAGCATGTACATTTTCCACCATGTAAGCGAGCAGTGAATTAAATCCACACAATGTACCCGTGAGGTATGGTGAAGTAATGACAAACATCTGCCCGCTGCATAGAACATGTTACAGAACATGGCATGCTTTGTGGTGAGGAAATGCCTGAACAGAGGCACATTTACACAAAGCTGCAAATCTTTGCCTACAGCACATAATTCTCGTTCAAGCACAGATGCAAATACGGTGGCTTCTGTTGTCTTTTCTCACTTCCCAGCTTTCCTAAGCTACTCTAAAATATAACTAGATTTTTCCAGTTTTGCTTCTTTGCAAACAATCACATATTCCAGCCTATCTAAACATGAACAGTCACTGATACCAGTTTTATCTGAAACAGTAAGTGAGGTACAAAAGCAACAAACTTTAGAAGTTCCTGTGACAACAGCTGTTTTCCACGCACCATTGAGGCAAACAGCCTTAAAACATGGAGCATGTGAAACAGTGTACCTGGTTTAGTTCCAGCGTTGCTTTGTCCTGAAGTGACTTTCTTATCTTGTGTTTCAGAACCCTCAGTTGCTAAAATAAGGAAGAAAAGAAGATATTAATTAACCATTTTACTTAGTAGTAGGTCACTCACCTTATTATATTGAAACTTAAATATTGTTGTATTCTCTTCAAAATCAGTCTGTTCCAAGATGTCACCTTAATGCCATTCTACATCATTTTGCATTAAAAAACCCTGAGGGCTACACAGAAAGCATTTAAGCCACAATACAAGTTCCCAATTCAAGTTGGGGAAAGAGCCACAAGAAGATTTCATTTTAGCAATGTGTTTTAATAAGACTTATAAGATGACTTGCAGATGGCAGGTTTCTAAAGGTATGGTACGAGATACTGGTAAAGACTTCTTTACAAATTGCACACCCATAATGCAGGACTGAAGAGAGGACTGTTAGGGACCTGAATGAAATATAACTGAGGAGATACTCCCAATATTTGCAACTGACTTTTGATCGGGCTGGGCCCTACCAGCCTAGAACAAGATCTAATTCTGGAGTTCCGAATGCCCTTTCAACAACCCTTTATAAAGAAAAAAAAAACCCAGAAGATTATTTACTATTATTAAAATCAAAACCATAACCTTGGTTCAGCATCTATCTCTAACTAAAAAAACAGCCAAGAAATTAGATGCCAAGGTTTTTTCATCTTACTATTCATCTTTGTACCCAGCAGTTCCACTATAGGAGTGCTGGAGTCCAGAACACACCAATCTGGGAACAGCCTAAAGGCAGACTGTAAGAATTCTAAGAAGCCCTCCAAAAACAGCTTGAAAGTATTTGCAAGCAAGGATAAAAAGACAGTTATAAATAAAGCCTAGGGGATGAAAGACACCAATTCACTTGAACAAAAATATCACTAGAAATGAAAGTTGGAAAAAACCCCTGATTACTCCGGATTAAAAGCTAAACAGGCATTACTGTATTAGATCCACTTTAGAAAACATAATTAAAACAAATTTTCCTCAGAAGGCTCCAAGCAATTTCTTATGCATGTCAGCTTTAACAATACACACTCAGCATTTAGTACCTCAGTGAGTTCATTCCCTTGGGGCCTTACAGAAATCTTTGTTTCCTTGCTTACCTCCTTCCACAGGCATGTTTCAGGATTAACACAGAGGCTAAAAGGTAGCAGGAAGAACCGGTATGCTATACATACTGTACCTTTTTTGCAGGGGAAAGTTGGGTGAGAGAAATAGAAAAATGCTTTTATCAAATGTTTCATGTTCAAGAGCAATGTTTTGCCAAGAATAGTGTTCAAAAATCACGTCATCTCACCAAAGAAAATTGTGTGAAACCTTAAATAATTATCACTCTTCTTGATGCCTGTTTAAGTCTCTTGCAAATAACCACTGTTCAACTTAACAAATACTGATTCCAAATGACAATAAGAACTGTAACACCTTAAAGGCAGCCCAACATAACATTTTAGCATTTGCCATTTTAAAGGCCTCATACAAAAGATTAGTGAGACCTATGGGCAAATGGATTGATTTTTGGCAAGATAATTTGAGCACCACTGAACTCTTGCACCACCAGGCTTGGTAGGACCTACCATCATAAAAATCCATACCTGGTGCTGGAGCAAATCCAGAGAAAGCCAAGAGAGTTGGTGCAGTGTCTGGAGCACAAGTGCTATGAGGAGCAGGGGAGGGAGCTTGGGGTGTTTAGCCTGGAGAAAGGGAGGCTCAGGGGGAATCATATCATTCTCTACAAGCTCTGAAAGGAGCTTGTAGCCAGGTGGGGGTCACCTGCTTCTCACAGAACAAGAAGAAACACCATGAGGAGGAAATGGCCTCAAGTTGCACAAGGGGAGTTTTAGACTGGATATTAGGGAAAAAATCTTCCCAAAAGAGCTGTCAGGCATTGGAACAGGCTGCCCAGGGAAGTGGTGGTATCACCATCTCTGGAAGTCTTCAAAAACTTGGGGACGTGGCACTCAGGGCCATGGTTTAGTGGTGAACATGGCAGTATTAGTTTAACTGCTGGACTTCATTTTAGAGGTCTTTTCCAACCTTAACACTTCTGTGATTCTAAACTCCTTACATCTTACCTCTCTCTCAAAGTTAAGGTACTGTAAAACAAGCTTTTCTCCTGCATGTATCAACGACTTCGAACATTCTCAGACAAGTCCTACTGTAACTCAGTGGGACTAGATTCCCATCAGCCTGGCCTAGGGAATCATCTAGAAGAGGAAACTGTCATAAAGTAGTAAAAATATTGTTTCTAAGAGCTAGTGAGTACTCTGATGCTCTAATAGTGTCAGCAAAAATTTCTTTGCATCTTTCATACAGAGTATGTGCATTATTTTCTTCAAGCACTGCGCCATGGGATTATGCAACACTCCATTAACTTCAAAACTGTGGTTTAAATGCCATCCAGAAAATACACTTGCAAAAAAGCCTAGGTACACGAAGTACTACTTTTTTTCCCATATTTCCTTGTCTAACATTTCCTTGGAATATTTTTTGACATGGTTTGAATACACATTCATATGACCACTTATATGACAAGTGATGAAAAGAACAGATGGCACACCATGAATTTTAACGATACTGGAGATCAAATAAGACTTGCCACAAGCATTTAGTAACCAGTGTAGGTGTGCTCCCACATAAAATACCTCCTGCTCTAGGATACAAACAGATTAATCAGACAACTAAACATCTAAAATCCACACCTAAATATTGACAACACCAGTTCCAATACCTAACAGATGCCAGAAGAGATATAATTTAACTACCTAATATTTGCTCTGCTGTTTATCTTGGACCACTACCTTTCCATAAGGGAATAAAAGTTGCATAAAGAAGTGTTAGAGATGGATAATTTTCTGTGAAGCACAGCTGTCTCTCTCAGCTCTGCCATTACTATGTGGCACAGCATCAAACAGAAAACTGTACTTGAGCTTCTCTGCCTGGAAAGAGGGGGGGGGGAAAAGGGGTGGGGGGGGAGGCAAGAAAAGATATATATATATATATTGCTACTAAATAATATGCATTTGTAAATGCTGAGCTTTAAAGTAACACCAGTTGCAGCACAGAATTCAGTATATGTACCAGGGGCAGAGCTGAAAGGGATCCATAAGGATGACTAGTGCTACAGAGGACCTCTGCAAGCTCAGCTTTTAGCTTTGCTTTGAACAAGACAAGGATAAAACTGGCAGATTATTCCTAAAAGAACAGTTTTGTAATGGAAATGAAGTATAGTTAGAAATCTCTGATCAGTTTCAATATATCTATGTGTTCACAGTCAGACAGGTTTAATCAATACTTCTGTTACCAGGATAAGTACAAGCTCTAGAAGGACTGACAAGCAATTTCATAGGATGTCAGTTTACCCCATGTCTCACACAGCCATTATAATTACAGTAAATTCCTACAGCAGTTAATAATCTCTGTACCAAGTACCAGTACCAAAGTTTATTTCCTAAAATGGAAAAAAAAACAAAACACTTTATGATAGCCAGAACTACTTCAAAAGAGCTGTTCTATGATCAGCATCTGTCAGAGAAAAATGCCTTTAATAACCTTACAGTCTAAGGTGCTCCTCTTAAAGTAACAAAACCAGTTATCTCCAGCTTGTCCAAAGGAGGCCTGTGTGAGCAGAAGTAGGAATTGCCAGCAGTGGGAAGCAAAACAGGTATAAAGAGAAAATTGGTATTAAAAATTCAAAGTTGAGGAAAAGGCTCATAAAAAACACTGAGAAAGGAAGAAAACTGTAAGCTTTAAGTGCTTCTTTACATGCCAGATAAGCTCTGGTCAAAGAAGGCTGGCCTGAGAGACAAGGTAACACGTATTTGAGGGGAAAAACTTTGTTGAGAATGAGAGCCTCTGGGAGGATGTGCTGGAAAGCAGAAACATTCACCCAGATCCTGGAAAAAACACAGAATGCCAAACATTGAGACACAAAGCATCACAATGGCATTTTGACAGGCTTTTTTAAAAACACAAGAGTTGTGCAGGATACAGAGACTTGTTTTTCAGACTGTGCTACATCAAGCACATGTTTGCACAGTGTGAACCAGCTATTCCCAGTGAAGTGAATGGCAAACCAAAGGCCCCACAGCAAGGCTGAGGAGCTGGAAAGAAGATGCTTAAGCTCTGTTCCACGAAAGAAGGGAATCAGTCACAAGACAGAGGCAGTTCTATTTCCAGAAGGTCTCTACCTCCAGAAGTGCAAGCCTCAAGAGATTAAGTGCAGTGTGAAGGGGCACTTGGGGATCACAAGCAACAAGTGCTGCTGAGACCTGTCAAGGGCAGGATGAGCACAGCAGCCCCCCCAGAACTGCATCCTAGCACAAGTCTGGAAAGGGGAGCTGTTCAAGGGCTGCACAGCTGTGGATGAGAGCACAAGCACAGGAGAGCCCCAGGCCTGCAGACAGCCATGGCAGTGCAGGTACACCTCTGGGTACAGGGTGCTCTGAGCACCACAGGGGAAAGACCACCCTTCAGTTCCCTGCCCTATTTCTACAAGTGTGAGAGAAGTTACTGAGAAGCAGCCATGAGAAAAAAGAAACAGCTAACTCAGAGGAGGAGGGATTACAGGGAAAAAAGAAGAAAATCTAGCTATTCTGTACCTGCCACTTGTCATCTAATCCCCCTGGTATGACTGAACAGCTACTTTTTTTAGCTGTCAGAGAGTGCTGAGGGTGTGTGAGATAGGGAAGGCTTCAGAAATGACAGCTGGAACAAACTCATGCCTCAGTAAAAAAGGGCAGCCAATACATAGCAGAGGAAATTCAGCATTAAACTGGGAAATTTAAAACAGAGCTGAGAACTGATATATTCTTTACTCCTTAGCCTCTAATCCTGCTACCTCCAACTACTTCCTTATGAACACTGCTCAAAAATAAACAAAAAACCCCAAAAAACAAATAAAAGCCCCACTCTTAAATTCACTCATTTTACATAGGATGTCACACCTGACATGCACAATGTAAAAAATGCATAGTTTGAATTACACAGAATTAAGCAGAGAACAGAGTATTCTAAGTTTGTATAAGTAATAATAAAGAATTGGGGCTAGTCTAGGAAGTTTTGTCTAGACACTGGGTACAGTGGCTAGCTAGCATGTCAGTCAAGTCAGAGACATTGCTGCACTAAGTAGAGCATGTTGAAAGTGCAGATACAGGTCAGAGCTGACAGTAGAATTTATTATTTATTAATTCAGAAACACATTAAGACCAAAATCCTGAGTACCTGGCTCAGAATAAGCATCTGAGCATTCAGCAACTGGCTGTTCTGTTCTAAGGCAACATCACTGAAATTTAAGATTAAAGAGACTCTTTAATGGCAAAACTGGGTTGTTTATCCTAAAAGCAAATTCCTGTGAGCCATGATCCAGGGGCTGAATACATGGGAAAGCAGAAGTCAACACAAATTAAAGCTTTTCCAGTACTTGTGACTTTTGCATCTTCTTACATCCGTAATTTATGAATAAGACATGCAAAAACTACTCTCCATATTTACAGTAAAAATATATTTTGCAAGTCCTTAGAATTCCACATTCTTTGTGTTATCAATCGTGTCTTTATATATTTAGAAAAACAATATACTAAGTAATATCTTAGTGCAATGTATTGGTTTAGAGTTAAATAATGTGTTCATTCCGTACTTGCACGCCATGCTTACTTTTTACTTGGATTTTAAAATTGCAATCTGAGGAACAAAGGACAGCAATCTTTCCAGAGATAAATAGGTCTCAAAGCTCTATGGCTGGCCAAAAATTACCAAGATGCATGCAATACAGCTGACAGATAAAAAGGTAAAAAAACCAAGCATCTGTATGTTTAATACTAAAATCTTCAGAGTAACTCAGGACAAAATTATGATCTGCTCTCTTCTTTAGAGTTGCTGGAGAGGATAAGTTGTAAAGAACCCCATTTAAAACTCACTTGTCAGCCGCTAGTTCTCAAAATCTGCTTGTCAATAATGACTCTGAAACTTCCCCTCAAGAAGAGAGTGCGGTGCGTGTTGGCCTGGAAGCCTGTTCCAGCACAGCTGGAGACAATATTTTCTAGTGCTTCTGCACTATACTGAACACTGGACAGACCAAATTTCTTATGCTGCTGCTTCTACCATCTGTGTCTGAGCTGAACACTAAGTCAATGCTACTCCTCGCAGTCACAGCATAAGCACACTGAAGCCTGAAGCTTGTTCAGGACCTGTTACACTTTTCAGGAGATTATTATAGAACAGTGCCTTGAGTGAACCAAAATCACATTGCCACCAGCACTGGTTTGCTTCTGTAAACTCCTATGATGTGAACATAACCACTACCAAAGTCAAGTCCTTCAAAACAAGATAGGAGGGAAATTCTCCCCTTAAATTAACACATGCTACAATAAGACTGAGAGGCTTGAAAATGGATTAGCGACCCAAACACAACAGCTGGTACACAAAACCAAACCATCTCCTCTCATCACTGAAATCCATTTGTACAAACTGCACAGAAAAGCTGTCCAAGACAGTTACTCTAAGACTTCAACTACAGGAGCACAGAACTAAGCATTGGCATTTTATAAAACATCTCCTTTCCTCCCTTTCTGTAACAACTTAAAACTTCCCTTCTGTACAGGAGGTAATAAATGGTGCCTTGCATGTTGCTGCCAGTCTCCAAAGAGCAAGCAGCCTGAGAGCAGTCAGCTCCTATCCACAGACCATTTTGAAGCAACTTTCATCCTTTAAAGCCCTGGCTGCAGAGCCCTTCCTGTGTAGCAGATGTGTTGTCCTGGTAGCTGGCAGATGCTCCCTGAGCAGCAGCTGAGGACAGGAGCAAAAGGGCACACTAAGAAACCTTTGCTAGCACTCACTGTGGACAAGGAGCTTCCTGACGCTTTTGGGAAGGTTCAGTGACCAGTTCAAGAGACAGGCTTGGAGCAGCACTGGGGGTGAGCTCAGCTCCTACCACTCTTTTAGTGCAACAGGATGGGATACAAGGGAAATACCTCTGGAGATTGGAGGACTGTAGGACTCAGCAATAGGTTGCAGGAGGGACGAGGAGAGCGCAGCATGAACATACCTTTTGAGGAAGCTTGCTCACAAGAGATGTAAGCTTTCTAGGGAATGGGGAAACCAAGACACTGATGGTGCACTGACTGCCTTTCTTTTGAATTAATCCTTTGGGGAAGGGCATACAAATAGGAAGAGAACTGAAGCATCAGCTTGGAAACTACACATGTACTGTCCAGATTCTATTCCACCCCTCTTGAATGCACTGAACACCAGCTTCAGAACAGACAGTAGAAATATTTCTCTAACAGAGCTACCATTACAAAAGACAAATAGAAACATATCAAAAGCAACTCTTTCAGGCTTCCTTATTTAAATTCTTCAGAAAACTCTTGACAGGATGGGTAAGGCTATACCATCAAATCAAAATCTTTTTGTAACACATTTCTGTTCTAATTAACAACACTGATAAAATTATTTCAAGAGATTTTCAAGGTTTTGCCAACTACTATAGCAGTGAGGGAGAAAGAACTGCAGGAATTCTGCAGAAGTTTTGAATCTAATGAACTCCAATGTCTTAGAACTAAAATCTAGATTTCTGTTTTGAAACAACAGAGACGTGTACCTAATTTTGGTTAGATGTCAACACTCAGATTCTCTTGTTAAGGGAAGTAGGTTGAAGTTATTTCTAAATGAACTAAGGCAGAGCAGGAGTATTTCCAGACTATAGACCAGTTTGCTATTTTTAACACAGGTAATACAAGTCTTCACAAGTCTTCAGATAAAAACCTTTTGAAATTTCCATCATTAGCAAATGGAAAATGCCTGTTCTTCTACAGTCTAAACAGCAGTACTTACAAAGTACATTTGCAAGTTAGAGGTTTGAGTCAGAAAAGTGACAGAATATCTGTGTTTCATTTCTATTCACTGAAACATGAAAGCAAAATTCATGCCTTATTTAAACATGCCTATTAATTAAGTTTATATTAAAGTATTTCAATTCTTAAAAGCTCAGTGCTTTAGTACATCTTTTTGTACTTCCAACAGTGTGGAACTTACCAGTCTGGTTTGCAAATATAAACAAATTATATGATACCAAGCTGCAGTGACCATCCCGGTTCTTTCTGCTCTGGCACTTATCATACAAGTCTACCATCAGAGCTGCCAAACAAAGCACTGTTACCACTGTTCCTCATCTCTAATGCCCTGGCTGAGCAAAGCAGAGTGAAAACTCACCAGCATCAGTGTTTACTACTCACAGAATGGTATAAAAGTTGCCATTGTTTTCATCATATAAACTAGAGAGATAAACAGAGCTAATTCAGCACTCAACTGTAAAACATTAAAGCCAGAAACATAAATAGATTTATTTGGAAATAATCCACAGACATAAATCTGGATGATGCAACTGGCTATAGGGAAAGGGTCAGCTTTTTTTTTTTTTTTAAAGATCAAACTTGTATAACTGCTCCATTGGAAGATGCATATTTATAAAAGATTACTTTTGGCTGACTATGTCAGCTTTAAAAAGCATTGTATCCTAAAATATTAAGTAACGTAGAAGATACCAAACCAAATGCCTTTGTAGGGAGAGTTAGAATCTCTTAAGGATGATAAAAGAAACACAATGTCAGTAACAGCATTTTTTTAGAAGTTGACACTCATGTCCTCTGGATAACGATATTTCATTATCTCACTGCAATATAAAACAAGGACACTAACATGAAAGGATCCCTGGAAAAAGGCTTTCTGCTGAAAAAGCCTGTGCTATGAAGCCAGTTCTGCAGCTGACCAGAAGGCTAGCAAGCTCACCCAAACACAGATGAGACATGTGAATGGAAGCTTTTTAATTACACATCACCAAAACAAAATCTGAAATGTCACAGCCTGAGGGCATGCAGGACAACCTCAGTTCCAGACAGCCAGCAATTTGTGCTGTGCAGCCTGTCTTAGGGCATGAGCTCTCCGAACACCAAAAGCAGGCAATGTGCAAGATGCAGTGATTTATTTGTTGGACTGTTACTCAAGGACAAACACCTTCAGCCAAGGTGCAAGAATACCAGCTGCTTCTCCTCCTCAGATTTCTCACTGCTGCAGGCAGCATTTGCTACCACAATGTCAGAGAGATTCCCACACCCAGGATCAGTGTCAGTGTATTGCTGCACTAGCTGTACATGGAAGGTCACCTCAGAGATTATGAAATTAAGCACCTGTACAATTTTCTAGATGAAAAACTCTTCTGGACTTAAACCAGAGATCATTCTCCAAACTATGAGGTAATTCCTGTGAGTAATTCCAAGGCACAATGAAGCTTACACCGACTGCTGAGAAATGGAGAATTGGGCACAGACCAGCCTGCTTTCTGTATCACACCGATTCCAAGGTGAGATTGCTTGAACTGCAGAAGGCAACTTGAGTGTCCCATTATTTGATACCCTCACTCAGAGGGCACAATGATCAAAGCATATTGCAGCCTGTGAGTGTTAGTGAGATAGCACCTGCAGCAAAGTGAGTGTGGGCATGGAGAGAAGGGGAAAATGGATACTTTGCCATACATTGCTCTATTGAGCAATTTGATCTTGAGATACAGTAATTTTTGAAAACAATGCAATCTCTTTGGTCTCAAAGACACAATCATTTCTCCAAACCAAAGTAAAATAAAATGAAACATTCTTTTGATGTGATACACATTTTTAATTCAAATGAGTATGCTACAAAATGAACAATATCTACTGATTAATTTAGGATACTCCTGCCAACACAGAGCTTTTCAGAAAACACAGTGCTTTCTTCTTGCTACCCCACTGACATATACTAGTCACCGCATCCCTCCTGAACTCAGTGTATACCCATCCTTTCCTCTATGCCTTCAACTCTTCTCACTTAGCTCCATGTGCACTGAAGGTCACAGTTACCATCCCATTGACTTCATGTTTTAGACAGAGTAGGCCCACAATAGTGGTTCTTCTGCCACCACAGAATCACAGAACGAATCATAGAATGGTCTGGGTTGGAAGGGACCTTAAGGATCATCTAGTTCAAACCCCCCATACTATGGACAGGAACACATTCCACTGGAGATCAAGTTGCTCAAAGCCCCATCCAACCTGGCCTTGGACACTTCCAAGAATGGGGCATCCACAACTTCCTGGGCCATCTATTCCAGCGCTTTACCATCCTCACGTGAAGAATTCCTTCATCCACGGCAGCATACTGATCATTCAAAAGCAAGGCACTACTCTTTTCCTGTGTCACAGTAATTAATTCCTATCTACAGCAAGCAAGTGATTCTGTTGCCCTGTGGGGACACCCCCACACACGCACACCATTTTCAGGTGCAGTCTCAGTGTGCCATGTGTAAGAACAAGCATTTGTTATTTTCACCAATATCCGAAAGCTGGGCCTTGTTCTTGCCAGGTGAGGTTTAGACCAAGGAAACAAATGAGGTTTTAGAACTGCTTTTTTCCATATGGAGGAAATTCTGATTTTTGCTTTAATAATCCCTCTCTGCTGCATGTGCAGCTGCAGGCACACTCTAAAACTAGGGCACTTTATTTTACACACACATACAAGAGCAGCTGCAAGAGGCATAAGACACTTAACAAATGAAGTGATATTAACTTTTTAAGCATAAGAAAGTTCAAAAACAGAACTATTCTCCTTCAAAGCCTTCTTTCTTCGGTTACTGTGCACTGCCACCTTACACAACTATACAAGTGAGACTAGAACAGAACTCTCCCACTGCATTACTTTTAGAATATATTTAACATCTCCCTGACCTTCTGGGTACCTCCAATCACTTTCTACATAGCTTCAGCCAACAGTACAGCAGCTCTCACTGGATTCCAGGTTACTAGCCAGCCACACAAATGACAATTCCCTCACTACCCATCCCCATTAAAATAAGTCTACAATAAAGCTTAAGAGAAATCCATTATCCAAGATTTCCCCTCTGCCTTCAATTACTTTAAACTCAGAATCACTGTATCTGCTGAACTAAGTGAAGTCCTGGCCTTCATCCCATAATTGCTTTAAAGCATCTTCAGTCTCGGTCTTCTGCATCTAGGAAGAAGATGGGGTTGTAAGAGTAACTTTGTTCAATTACCTCATTTGGGAGAGAGTAAATGGGCACTCATCACAATAAGAGAAACAGGACAATTTCAACCCAGCCCATTGATTTAGTGGCTATTTCCTCTTACAGTCAGACATAATAGAAGTACATTTGCACAAACAGACAAGTGGTTTTAGACTGAAAGTGTTTCATGCCCATTGTGGTTTAGTTTCACAGGACAACTCCCAAGAAACTGCTCTGCACAAGCCCTGACAATTGCCTTTGATGAGATCTTATCAAACGTTTCACCAGAGAATGAGTTAAAATAAAGATGCTCAAAACACAAGAGAGGATAGCAGGGAAAAGAAGTATTATTTAATGCTAACAGTCTAAGGCACTTAGTACTCCATGCAAAGGAACATGAGGTAAAATTTACTATAATTGTCTATAGAAGCTGCAGAGTTTTCTGAAAGATTCAGCTTCTAAATAAAATAATAAAGTAGCACAACTTTTTTTTACTAAGAAAAAGTTCATTGCCACATAGGTTTCATCTCCTGACTTGGCACCCTGAACTGAATGTAGAAGAGCCATGTCAACACCAGAGTCCGCCTCAGGAGCTTGACTTGGCTGAAAAGCCAAGTTAGGCATTACACTGAGATAGCTACACTGCTCCTGGTACCTAATTATCTTCACACAACAACCACTTGGACCACTTAGATTCATGCCTGGCACATTTGCTGTGATTTCTCTTCCAGACAGATAAAATCTAGACTACACCTACAAATTAGTGGGATCAATACAAATAACATAGGTAATCACTTCACTGCTCCAGGTTTTCTTAGGCAAAGCTCAAATTCTGTGGAGATGTTCAGAGTCCTCCTTCCAGCCTCAGGAAAATAAAACATGAATAATGCCTACAAATTGCTATAGCAACAACCACCTCTAAACTAAAGACAGCAGGAAGATTCACAGAAGCTGGGTTTTGTTTATATAGCCTACTCTGTACAGACAATTATTTCTGCAACAGTTAGAACTACAAAGGCTCCATGCTGTTATTTAGCAGTTGAGCTCCTGGATGCACACGTTCAAGCCATTACTCTAATTCAGAGTACTCTTGCCTGAGGAAAACAGGCAGTTTTCTGGTAGCCTGCCTCTGCTTCGCTGGAAGGGATGCTGTAACTACTTAGAACAAGTGCAACACTCCATTTGCTGCTTCTTCTCCTGTTCTTTTTATATAAAAGATCTGTGCTATGACTGCAAGCCCAATAAAACAAGCATTTAGTGTGGCGCAAAATGCATGTACACAGAAACGGTGCAGCAAAAAGGAATGTTTCCCACCACTGCTGAGCGGGGAACAGAGCAGAAACACTGACTTAAGAAAATATATTTCTGTTGCATGACTTATCCTTAATCACTTCAATCACTGTCAAAAACAAAAGCTGTGCCAGGCCCACACTACCACATTTAAGGAGGTAGAAGACAAATATAGCTAATAGCAGCCAAGAACTCCACAAGATTCTCAAGACACCACTTTCTGGAAAACTTGTGTTTCAAAGTAAACATCCTAGGAAACTAGAAAATTCATTTTCAATTCAGGAGCTGTTCTTTACTGGTGTCCAGCTGTCGGGAAGTAGGGCTTCCTGAGGAGCTATGTATTGCTTGGCAGAAAGACAGCAGATTCTAATTGCTAATTACAACACTCCACGCACAGAACTGAGTCTGCATGTACAATCATGCAAACAATCTTAATAATTCCTGAGCTCCATGTATTTGGAAAAATTATAATAAATGAATATGTGTTTAGAAAGGCGAAGGTATATATTTCAATGTGAAGGCATTACATGCAATCTTTAAATGACACCAACAGTTACTTTAAAAAAGTCTTTTGATGAATACATCAAATGGTTACTAGAAAAAGTTCATTGCCACATGGGTTTCATGGTTACTAGAGCTCTTTGGCCTTTGTGTTATAAGAATAACTCACCACCGAAGTCTATTTTTTACCCAGGTTCTCTCTCGGACCTGAGGCTGAGTGTCACACCACTAAAAAGTACATCTTGTCTTTATACACTGCCACCCCACACTCTCCACACAAACCCACAGCCTGCAGAAGTTTTTTAAAAAACCAGAACTTGTTTCTGTACAGGATCTCCAGGGGTCGGTGATTTCTCTTAGACACAGACCGCTCTATCTGCAGCACAAACATTTGCATTAAGTCCGGTACTACAACAGCTCTTTGTATCTCATGAAAGCATAAAACATTCCAAGTCCATGAAGGTTCTCTTTTAGTTCCTTAAGCATTGGTGTCATTGGCTTTCCAAGCAATTACTTGTTAGCTCTCTTGGTGATTGCATTGCGGGACTGCCATAATTTGCAGTTCTTAGGTCTTTGGGGACATAAATTTCATTTTTTGCCCCTCGACAGTCTTCAGAGAAACCTTTTATGTCTGACTGACTCACTTTTACTTTAAGCATGTTCCACAATTTCAAAACCAGTCTGAAAGGATTCAGCCATGTTCAGGTTATAACAACCACTGAAAATTAAGTCTTCTGAAGAAAATCCACACGGGTGGTTGCTACTGAAAGTAAATCAAACCCAACATTTCTTAGTCTGTTTTTTAACAGAAGTAAGAAAAAAATCTTTCCTTACCCCCTTCCACTGCTTTCAGTTCAATATATATATATAGGTAGTCTGTATATCCAACAAATCAAATAGGGTGTTTACATAAAGTATTACTGTCATTGTACTTGATGCCTTAGTTACTTGGAGAAAATCCACCATGATGCTGTTTGGATTGTGTCTAAGAGACAAAACACAGAATAAGTGTTCAAGTTGTTGCCTTGCTTTTCTGCTCTAATTTTTAATTGGTTTATAATGATGACATGACAGAATATGCAATGTAAAACATCTGACTAAGCACAGCAACATGCTGTAATCATAAGAAATCTATTTAACACCAAGTTTTAAGAATAAACACCAAACACAGATATTACTTCAAACTAAAACCCTCCAGTGTTTAGTATTTTGCTAAAAAGGCCTCTCATTCTTAATACAAAGATGTGCACAAATCTTTGCTTTTGGACTGTTTCCAGTAACTCAACTACAAATTCTTAGAAGATATTTGAATTTTCCACTAAGCTGTATCATCACAACCTCAGGCATGCAGGGCTACTGAGATGGATCAAAGCTGGACTTACTCCACAGTTATTTAGCCTTACTGATGGGAGGGCTATTAATTTCCAATAACACAAACACATGCTTAATTATTTGATCGTATGTCATGTATAAGTTGTATTAAACAAGCTGCAGGGTCAACTTTCACACTGAGATTTCCTAACTTTTCAGTTCTTGAACTTGAAACCCTAAAAGTCAACCAAAAGCTTGAATAATGCACTGACATATATCAGTAACCAAAAATTAAGAATATACAAGCATTAAAAATAGGTAATTTTACATACCAGCAAGATTCCTTTCCACTAAAAGCCCACCTGTTCGCCTTATCCTATTGAACATCTTTGGCGCCTTTCCTCATCTTACATCCTCCCTCCATGCCTTCTCAACCTCCTTCTCTTGGTCCTGAAGCTGCTACACTGCAACTCTTGCTGTTCTCCTTTTTACCCCTGTAGTTCTCTGGGCAGAGAGAATTGCTCAGATTGTTCTAACCCAAACACCTCCTCATGCCCACCTCTCTCCTAGAGGCATCACATCACTTTTCCTGCAAACCCAAGCAGCAGACTTGGGCAGCATAGGAGAAAAACAAGCCTCTACACTCCTAGTTGACGCACCTGGTGCCAAAGCTGCCTGCAGAGACTGGGACTTTTTTCCCCTGGCTGTTTCTCCTCAGACCCCAGAGCTCCAGGGAGGACCATGCTCAACTCACTCCATGGGGATCATGAATAATTTGAACACTGATTAGACCAAAGTGTTTGAGAGGAAAGGCTGCTGCCCCAGTTCAGCCAAAAATCCTGGACAGAAATATAACACTCAAATGCTGAATGCATCCCTGACAGGCATGAGCTGTGACTCTTTATGTCACTAATTTGAAGAGATTTGCATAAGGTTAAGAGGAGGTGTAGCTCTAAAACCAAATTCATACTGTTCCCAGTTTCAAATCTTTTCATTGAAGCCTTGTGCCCTTAAGCCATCCCTTGAGACTGATACTAAGATTTTTTTTTCAAATAGCAGAATTTCCCTATTTCTTTCCTATGTCTCATTCTTTAGAAACTGGTCCATTTGCTGAAGATGAAGAAAACAAGAAGTAGGGAGAGAACCTGGCAAAAGAGAAACAGAGGCCAAACCATTTAAATTTATCAAAGCTGTAAAGAGATTGAAACAAGACTCTTTAAACAGGAAATGTTACGCAACCTTTATTATTTGCAATCTGCCTTGTAAAATTCAAATTAAGCATGAGAACGATAAAATTCTCACTTGGGGTTATTTTATTATGCAAAGCATCTTGATTTTACAACATCACTGAAATGCTTCATGGAATTACAGCTCTTTAATACAGTCAAGTGGCCTCCTCTTTATCATGGATTGAGAAAACAAAGAATTTAGACCTCTAAGCCACATACTTCATCGCAGCAGCCTAGCCTTCACAGACCTACTAACAAAGATGAAGGATTCCAATTGTTCTGATAGCAACGCTAAAAATATAATTTCATGAAAAGTCTTTAAATTTTATCCCAGAAACAAAGAGGTCTTATTAACAATAATTTATATAATGTTTTTAACATTAATAACATGTTTTATATATTTTGTGTCCCTGCCTTTAAAGAGTTTTACTAGAATTGCTAGTCTAAACAACAGTGTACCAAGTATACCTCTAGAGTTATTTTGTTTTAGACTGTGTTCTTGGTTCTGATTCTTTTGTTTGGTCAACCAAAAGAGAAAAAATGGACTTTCTCATTGGGATGTTTATTGCAAGTGACTTACATCAGTGCAACACTTCAAAGTCAACCTATTGTCTATAAGGCACATCAGATATTCCACTTCAGCACAAAAAAACGAAGCCTCACAAAAATTTATGCATTACATAAATAGTGAAAAATGAGAAAATGGATGCTGCAATCACAGCATTTGACTCTATGCAGAAATGCATCGTTCAGCATATTAAGAGTCATATATCTGAAAGCCCAAGCAGCCTGTGCTGGATGCCTGAGATGGCAGGTCCAGTAATTTCAGACAGGCTGACCACAACTCCCTTCATTCCCTTGAACAGGTGAAACAGGGATGGAAAAGTGCTCAACACTGCTTCATCTTCAGGCAGGTCACTCAGGCACTGTCCTCCAGCCGTTCCCTCTGCTCACAGACACAGTGGTTTGGAGGCTGGTTGCCAGAGCCATGAAGTCTTCTTGTGTGCAACCACCAAACAGAACTGGCTCCATACCAACAATGCAATGGTTCCCACAATTTGCCTGCAGGATCCCCATACTCCCCTTCCTGGCTCGACTAAATTATAGCTACAAAACTGTGGCTTATATGGGAGACGGACACTGAGTTTTGTTGCACAAAACTTGGGACCACATAGATCGGTTACTGCTGGAATCAGGCTGATACTAAGTGTTTCCCGGGCTCCCTGCACTGTGGAAATTATTTTTAGGATGCAAATGTACTTATATCTAAAAGGTTGTTTATTAAGCCTTCCCCAGGTGGATTGCCATTTCACAGGGAGACAAAACTCATCAAACCTGCTTCAGTCTTTCATAAAAGTACTTTCGTGGGTAGTGAGTAGCTTACTACCAGTGAGGTTCCAGGCTACAAGATTATTAAAGCTCTATGGAATGTGACTAAAATAACATAATTCATGTCCACCTTACTGGTTTATCTTCATTCAACACAATGAATACTTCCAAGTCAATCACTTCGAAGCATGATGCTGTTGTGTAAGAGATCACCTCGCTTCACAGCCCCTTGATCAGCACAGCCAAGCAGAACATCACTGACCAGGCTCTGTACAATTAGGACTCATATCACAACTATACAATAGAGGACACAATAATAAGATGCACTCTGTATCTTTTCACAACACTCTAAAACATTACTTCCAGCAACTGGAGTGCCAACTAACTTATTTTCATTAGTGCTTACCTATTGCTGTGCCAGCTTTGCAATTAAAACAAACAAAACCAAAATGAATTAGGCAGCACTTTTTACTTCCAACAAGCACTTCTCCTGCTTTTAATAGAAGATCAATGCCAAAAGCTGATGCAACTAGAGACAAACACTCTGCAAAACTAAGCTTTGCCAGACAGCATTGTAAAGGTGCCCTCAACCTTTTCATCACCTACCAGTTCTTGTCTGTGAGCAGCAGGTCCAGCAGAGCACGAGTCCTAGTCAGTTCACTGATCACCTGCATCAAGAGCTGTTTTGGAATGTGTTAAACTCATCTCCTGGTTTCTAGCACCCAGCTGCATTTCCCTTCCAGGACAGTGCTTAAGAGACACCCATGAGTACTACAGCCTGAGGCTCTCTCCAGCTGCCTAACGGCAGCACCACCAGCATTTCTACTGGCCTGCCCCAGTCCAAGCTCCAATCATTCAAACCATTCCTTTATAGAAAGCACAATCCCTCCTCTTTACACTCTGAGACTAGCTCAGTTGGTGAGAACATGGTGCTAAAAATGCCAGGGTCTGGGGTTTAATCTCTGTGTGGGCCACTTACTTAGAAGTTGGACTTGATGGTCCTTGTGCATCCCTTCCAGCTCAGAATATTCTGTGATCTGTGACCTGCCACCCTCCTTTTTCTCTTTTCACCCAGTAAAAGGGCCTGAAATACCTCTTGTGGCTCTTCAGCTGACAAGTCCCATGCTATGCATGGCCTGACAACAAGCCTGGAGGTGGATTCACTCACAGCTGTTTGCTCTGCTGTCCATAGTCTGCTTTGCATATCACAACAGATAAATGGGAAAAACGGCATCATACCTTTTAGATAACTTTGTTTGGGAGTATGTTTGAAGGGGATCAAGAGCAGCTTTTTTTTTTTTTTTATTCTAAGGCCCAGAAAGCAGAAATATAGATTCTGGAAAAAAATGAACCAACAAATATACAAGCTCATCCATCTAACACCATAAAGTATGATTTTTTAAATGTTAAAAACAGACATGTGATCTTCAGAGAGGTCTTAGGAACAGAGTGATTGGGAACTGATTGAAGCCTTCATAATAAGACAAATTATTATTCTTCTCAGTGTTCTTACACAATACAGACTATTTTGGATGGGAATTAGGCTGCCTGTACAGCATACAAAGCATCCTAACTACCACAGCTTTTGAACAGACTGCTTTTTTTAACTATTTATCAAGAGAATCACTATTCTCTGCCAATTTTTGAACATTCACACAGCTTTATAAATCTGTCAGATTTTTGGACAGATCTTTCCTTGGCATTTCTACACCACCTTGAACCACAGCACCTGATTCAAGGCAGCACTACATCAGTGCCACTATGCAAAGCCAGAGAGAAAGAGAACTACCCTCTATTTTTAAAGTTCCAAAATTCACTAACAAAAACTAATGCCAAACCCACACATTTTCAAACTACACAAATGAACAGTAATTAGTGTCACAGTGAACTGATACTCATACCTGCATAATTAGCAGTAGGTAGTCCTATCTGTCATCTCCTCCTACCCTTCTGCAAATTAGGAGCAGTCTAAATTAAGCTATACAAGTTAAACCTCCTGCTATTGCTACATATGGACTGGGAATTATAAGTATGTGTTAATTATAATCATTTATAAGCATGTATATACTTATATTTAACTTGAGATAGTAGCAAGAAAATGGATTAATTTGCACCCTATATAGAGGTTTATTTTGTCTACATTTGATTTTATTTTGATGACACTAACAGCCTCACAAACCAATAAGAGTTGATCCTGAGTTCAAAATCTTTTTCCTGAATTCTGATGGTAAATAATGTGAAAAAATAATATGAATTAAGGGGTTCCAGCTTTTATTATTTTCCGTAAGCCAGGAAAAGATTATTTTTATTTTTGTAGAAGACTAGACCTATGCAATTAGATTGTGCCAAATGTGTAATTTGTTTTCACTTGCAGAATGTTTATCACTTCATTCTTCCTCTCATACCTGTGCTCAATGTATACTGGAATAAAGTAGTGTGGTTTTAAAACCAAAACAATTATCATTCTACCTCAAAAGAATAGAAGTTCTCTTGAAGAGGACAGAACACCTGTCAATTCCCTATTTGGATGAAATTCAGATAACATGACGAGTTACATGTAGCAGTGAATATGATTATCTGGGAAGAGCATTCTGATAATATTGTAAAATTTATTTAAAAATAGGGCTGTAAATGATCTACCCCTTGGAAGAATTAATGCTTTATTTAGATGACATGAATTTGTCTGTGATGCTCTCAGATCCCTGCTAGAACAATAATCTTCTACAGACATTCCAAGGAAATCTCCTAAAGACATGCTAGTGAGTCATCTGGTCAGGAGCTAAAGAATACTCACTGGCTTTGGAAACTGTTCTTCCTCAACATCTAATCTGGGATTAGATATTGTAGTGATTAAGAAGAGACTGTAAGCAACCTGGGAGAAGGACACTGTACTCCAAGCAGTTCATGCATCACGTGGTGCTACTGTGAGTCAGGCTGTACAACTTCAGTAGGAAGCTAAATAACCTATTTGCATATGTTCAAAACTTCTTTGCACAGTAGCAGTACTCAAAGCTCCCACCCTATAAGCACCTCCTCCTATGCAGAAGATCTGCAACCCTTCCTTACAACAAGAGACCATAATGCATATATTTAAGCCCATTCAGGCTCTTCATCAGAGATCTGAACTGACAAATCAATCCCCAATTGCTACAGAACAAGGCTTGCTCTAGGTTTGTATGGCAAAACGGGAAAGCAAGGCAAGTTACAGGGTCAGACAGAACAGAAAACAACTAGATTCCTCTGAGGTAAGTGTAAATCAGAAGGAACCATACCAGCTGAGTGGAAAGAAAATGCCTCTCCAATTCCAATATTATAAAGTCTTAAATATGTCCCAGATTCGCCAGTGGCTAATTGCTACTACAGGACAAGTCACCACTGCCCTTCCAGAAAAGCTCTCAAAACAAGTCTTATGAGAGCTTAGTTTCCTAAGCATATGAAACGCTGGGCAAATAATAAACTACACTGTTACATGTAGGGTTTTTTGTATTTATTAATAAATATGAAATTCATTAATTCAAAATTTCTGAGGTATCCTGTATTGTTTTTAACAGATGCTTTGTGTGCCCAGTAAGGTCTGAAGCTTACAGTGTGCCACAGACCATTAGCTATTAACAATTCTGGCCTCAAAACACTGAATACTCAGTGAAAAGAAGTGCTCAAGATATTCCTTCTCTACCTCACAAAGTCCTTAATCCTTCCAATGTAGATATGACAGCCCCTTCCCCTACAGCTAAGCAGCCTAAGGCAGCTCTTCCTGTTTAAGAGGTGGCCACCCAGCCAACTGCATACAATTAATTCTCCACCACCAAAGGCAGCACACCACCTAAACTCACTGCAACAAACCAGAAAAAGCCCAAGCTGTCGTGCTCCACCCTGCCCTTAAAAGCAAACAGTGGAAAATATTTTGCATTTGTATTCCTTTTCTTCCTTTTGACTAAACCATGCAAGTGACCTGAAATAATAAGCATGGGCTGATTAATTACTGCATGTGTTCCCTTCTGCAGAGCTGAAAGGTCAGTTGGGGTAAAAGCGAAGGGTGACATGACGATTAAGACTAAACACTCCTGTTTTTAAGCAGCCACCTTGTTCGATGAACCACACACAAACCAAGAAAGGGTTCTTTTCACTACATGCACTCAGGCTTAAAGGGACCAGCTGAGAAATAGTTACTGAACTACTAGCTCTGAAGATGGAGTAAAAACCTTATGTGGGCCTCCCTCCCAAGGCTAACCACTTAATGGTGTATTAAATATGTAGACATCTTAGTGCAGATTTCTAAGGATTTCTCTATATTTACATAACAGTTGGCAGCTCTCTCATCTGTGGTTGGGGTTTTTTGTTTGTTTGGGTTGATTTTTTTCTTCATAAAACCATCTGCAACAGTATACTTGTTTTTACAGCTTTGTTTGTGCAGAAGAGGTGTTCACAAGTGCATTTTCTCTTACTAAGTGCCACAGACATCATTAGTATTCTTCTGGGTATGAGGACACAGATGTACCAAACAGCAGCAACAACCCCAAAGTGCGTTAATCTGAGACTGTATTTTAGAGCTGATTTTAACACTTTCTCTGACATTGTTACATTATTGCTGTACTTAAGTGTTGAAACGCAGGGAATCATACAGCATATGATTTTCAGAAGTCCTTCATGTTATACTGATGGAGGACTGACGAGGAAATCCAGCGAGATCAGAGCAAGGCAACACTGGGTTAAGTCAGAACATTTAGGCACTTCAACAAACACGAAATATTTCACTCTCCTACTCAAAAGTGGTCCTCCTGTTTTAACCATGAGGTAGAGAAAATTTACTGTGTAGAAAGTTTCAGCAATCCCTAACAGTCCTCAAAGTCACAAAAGTTAACATTGAGTCCATTCCTAATTTTGCCATCAATAATATCAGTCTTTCCACAACAAAAAAGCAACTAGAGAGCAAGCAGGTGTTTTGAATCTAGCAAGATGATTACACAAATTAGTTTTTCAAGGTATATAATTATATCAAATTCTTAAATCACTTCAGAGACTGTAACAAGAGAAGGCATGCAGACAGGCTGAGCCACGTAGATTAAGCAATGAAAATGTTAATTAAGAAAGTTATAGAAGGAAAAGGAAATAATCCAGTTCCTCTGCATTAGCTTGTGGAACCATGGGCTCAGTTGCCACATGTTGAGGAAGACCTTTATAAAGCAAAACCAAGTGGAAAGTAGAGCTCAGGCTTCAGAAGGGGAAAAGAGAGGGTCAAATTTCTTAGTGTTGTCTCCTGCCCTCACTCTTTACACATCCTTCTGCATGCCCAGGGGATGGACAAATGTAGCAGTCTAACAGGAAAAAAAGGGCAGATCTTGATACTAGTACACACTCTAGCCTACACCAACTCCCAAGGGGCTCTGTGGCCAGCATGTCAGCCAGCTTCAAGGGTGCAACAGTGAGGAAAGACCCTTATAAATCGAATCTCTATTTCACAGGTGCTTCTGTTATTGCAAATGTACATATTTCACCAGGACTAGGCTAAATACGTAAAATTATTTTTTCCAGGACAGATGAACAAGCTTCATAAATCAAGGTCACATCACCCACTCCAGGCTGACAAACTAGTGCACAGAGGGCACTACATCATGCATAAATTTGCAGGCCCCTGGGAGACTGGGGACACAGCTTCATTAAGCAAATAGAGCTTACTAACAGTGACTGCAAGGCTTGGGGGACCAGCTCTCACTGGGCTACTGTGAAAACTACAGTAAGTACAGAAAGAGCCTAAGGACTCATTGACTACTTCAAGTGTCACAGCCTCCTTTACAGGTCATGTTTAGGTCTATTGTAGTCCTATGGAATATCACTTTTGCTTCCATGTATGCATTCAGGCTATTAAACTACATCATTAAGAGCCACCTTTGCATTTCATACAGCTGTGAGAAGGACTTGGCTATGATCTAATTAAACAAAGTCACTGGAGTGCCTCCTCCAAATCTGTCCTCCTAAGACTACCATACCGCTCTGCCATTGTACAAGTATAGATCAAAGCAGAAGAGGTGTATTTATCATGGCACAAAACATGCTTTAGCACAAAACCACCATATTTTCCTCAGCCAAAAGCGCACAAATAATCTGCGACTGCAACAGTAGCAAGTTATTTCACAATAACCTAACTACTCATCTGGCAGACCCAGCAGCAGTACTTCTTGTTCAGGACATTCCTAATGGATGTAACACATTCAAACCACCTACTCCCTGTCCCAGTATCCCTCTTCATACACTCTTTGCTTGCTCTGCAGTTTGATACAAGTCTGGCTAAAGCAGCAATAAGAAATCAAGAATAGGGGCGTGTCAAGATGAAAGGCTCTCTTAGTAAAGTGAGTAGAGCAGGGGGAAAAAAAATCTGTGCCCCATCACCAGCTTTTTTAAGACTAAATCTAGCATGTGCCAACAGGCCTAACAGCAACCTGCCGCTGAAGTCCAGAGACACTCAGCTTGAGTGACTGCATCTAGAACATGAGCTCTCACCTCCTACACACCTTAAGAATCACCTAGAGTTATCCAGAATTTACCAGGAAGCAGAAACAGTCCCAGAATACTAAGATATTTTCACATCTGTATGGTCTTGCCAAGATGCCAAAGTTGCTCTTTTCCAAGCACTACTTGCCTGTATTAGAGCAATAAACTAAGAACACTAAAGCAGGCTTTGCAGTAAGAGCCTTAGAAAAAAACAGATACAGTGAGCTACCAGCTTGAAGGACTCATTCAGCTTCCAGTAAAGAAACTCTCTGACATCTCTTGAAAAATCTCCTATATTCTACTATAAATTTTATCCTTAAGCTTGCTAGGAATGACCTACACTGAAAACTAGGGAAGCATAAGGAAGCTCTGAATGTATCTCAAGACGTCACATTAAAATTATATGTCTGAAAACCAGGCTTCACTTCCCTACAGTTCAGGTCCTTTATTACCTGCTATCAAACTGCTTAATATTTCTCTATCTGTTAATACTCACACCCTTTCAGCCCACTGAGTGCTGCAGTTGGTAACAGCACTGATTGAGAAGGCAGGTGCAAATGCCTGAGCACTCGTGGAGAACTGAGGGCAGAGAACAAGCAGGGCACACATGCATCCTCAGAGTTGAGGGTACTGCCCAGGTGAGGCCATAACTTGGGCTGCACTCTTCCTGCCCCTGCTGAAAACAATTTATTGTCTTTTGTGCACTTGATAAATACATAGTAGCACAGTCAGAACAGGGGGTTGCATTTATTAAGTTTAAATACATTTTAGTGCAATTCAGATCTTAATTCAAAGAAAGGCTGCAACTTTTCTGTCCGTTGACTCCAATTAATCTCTGGTTAACTATTGGAATGTACCAGGATAAAAATTGTAACTACTAAGTGACTCAACTGTAAAAATTTAAATGTGCGTCAACATTTTAACCTTCCATTTATTTGCCTCCTTTTACAATGAAGAGAGTGCAGGAAACAAGCGCACTGAAATAGTATGTGCTCCTTTCGTTAACCACCAGCTATATTATTTCCAGTTATCTGGACAAGAACACCAATCTTTTGTCTTCATCTCAAGAATCACTACTGTAGTTCTATAGAAAAAAAAACCAGCTGACTTGTTAAAAATAGAAAATACATGCATGTTTTAGTTCTAGATAAGACTAATACCAGCATCCTCCTCTTCACACCTCAGTCCTCTCCCCCAAAGTGTTCCTGGGTTATCCTGATATAGTTACACCAAAAAATTTCATCTGAAATCCTGTCTTTAGTTAGGCATCCCAAGTATTTACAGGATTTGAAGGTAAAGATTTTAGCTTCCTATTTTTCCTTTCTCACAGAAGGAAAGGTTGTGAAGTTAGTTGACACCACCTTCCACATTCCAATATCGTCTGGAAAAGACAACACAAACTAAAAGGAATAAGTCTAACAGCCAACTCTGCACCCAAAGGGACTCCATGGTTCCCCACAGCCATTTTTTCCTTTTTAACAGCACTGAAATCAGTTTTCACCTCCAAATTCAGTGATTCATCCCCGTGTCATGACATTGGTTTCAGTACCAGGTAAAAATCCAAATCCCAGCATGGGATTTTAACTCACTGTAGCCATCTGTTTCAAGAGGATTACATGGATTTTTTTTAAAGTGCTAGACACATTAAAAATAGCAGAGAGCCATTTCAAATGCTTTTTCAGCTATCTTGTGTTAAAAATATCACTTAAGCTTGAAAGTCAAAGCTACACAACCCTGTAAATTTGCTGTGTCTATTATGTCCTCTGACATCATAGAAAACCCCAAACTAATATTATAAAAGTAGTAGTACAAGCATCAGCTATTTATTAGCATCTCCATTTTTATTATTCATGACTAAAGGAAGCAGATGTAGTCACTAAGTCTCAGCTATCCTCAGGCTTTCATTTAATAGCATAATTATAATTTCAAATAGGGCAGATCTTCAAACACTGCTTCATTTTTATTTTGACAACTTAGTGTTAAAGTTTTCAAAACCAGGAAGAGAACACTTCCAAAGAACATTTGTTAACAAATGTGAAAGTCTCATTCTGCTACATGCATTGACTGCACACTTTCAGAGAACAAACAGCATATGCATTTCAGGCAAGTGGATAAATGTCTTTTTCCAAGACATTTTGTTGCTGGCCAATATGTGTATTTCTAATGTTTTACTGCCTAGGAAAAAAAAACAAACAACCCACAGCAATTTTGTTCGCTTTGATTCAGATAGCTGGAACCGATCTGCTTTCTGTCTGAGCTGTGATTTGTTCTGCATACACAACAAAAAACTGCTTCTATGCTATCCCCCTATGCAACAGAAGCAAACGTTCCATACATATTCTGATCTATGGATTTTTTTTTCTTTCTTTTTCTTCCAAGAAACCTGTGCAATCTTCTTTGAAGGTGATAAAAAGACACCAAATGAAAGAAGCATTATCATTTCTATTTGATCAAACAGGTTGTTCAGTTATTGTAGATGTGTGACCAACTTGCCATCCTGCTTATATTATATCTCCCTAACCACAAGCAAGAAGAACATAAGTGAAGCCATACTTCAATACATGACCCTAGTTTTGAAAAGTCAGGATTAACCTTTTGTTTCATAGGAATTTGTTGTCCCTATTCAATGCCAACTTTCTGTTAATACAGATCAGTTTCCAACCAGGCCAAAGGGGCAGGAAGTCAACTACTAAGGATGTGCACACAGAAAGGTGCCGGTGAATGTAGAAGCTACTCCATGTTCCCTACCCCTCCCACATGCATCACTTTACGCTGCCTTGGCCTCTGCTTTTGTTTCTCATAAAAAATATTGGTCACTGGGCACAGATTTTAAGAACTGTAGCAGCTCTGACTTTGTAGCACTGCACAGACACATAGCAAGATACAGCAAAACCCCTTACTTTGTACTATTTTCTTATTATAAGTACTGGAGAATTCCATATCACCTCTTTATTCTTCATTTCTACTAAAACAGCCTCAAAATATAGGAATTTCTTGTTTAATTTAGTATTTTGTTATTACAATGATTTTTAAAAAATAGCTAAGTAAAAAATTGTATCAACCTACATTATAACAATCTAAAGGTTTGCCTTGTTTTCTATGAATTAATTTAATCAAGGCCTTATAACAGAATGCTGTCTCTGTTCACATCCTCCAATAACAATTTTTATTAAATTAATTATTATATTATACTGCCATTTTTACTTTCTAGCATTATCTGACAGCTGCAGAATTCCACAGCTTTGGTAACCAATATTAAGTTTTCAGATGAATTCCATTTCCAAAGATTTTGGCAATGATACAACAGCAACATCTTTTAAGTTCCCAGCTGCTTTTGAAATTAAAGTGAGGTGGATGGTCCCAGCTTACTTTTACTGCTGTTCCCCCTCACAATTACTCCACAAAAAAGCTCAGCATCTCCATTTTTCCCTTCCTTGAACTCTCCACACTCCAGCAATAAAAAGGGAGAAATTCTTATAACCATCAAGGAAAGTAGTTAAGCACGCATGAACAGTAATAAGCCATCAGATAGGGCTAGCAACCCTTTATTTCCAGAAGCACTAAGTTTCATTTGTGCCACTTAACTAATAAATTCAAATCCCCCCCCAGATTATTCATTGTCATAACTTCACAGCTTTATTTGGAGATTAAAGAACCTCCTACTCAATTCACTTTCAGAATAATCCCAGTATGATAGTCATGATTTAAACAAATGAAAGTTGCAGACATCAAATCAGGCCACATTTACTAGGGCCTCTGATTGTTCAGTGAGCACAACTGCATCCCGTGCTAGGGCTGTGCCCTTGGGAACGGTGCCATGACGGACAAGGGCTGATTGATCACTGCTGTGTGCTAAAGGCAGGCACCACAACACAAGGCAACATCAGCAGCTGCTGACTCCTCTGTTCACAGCATCTACGGTGACTTCCACCCCTCCAGGCTAGCTCTAGAGCCTGACACCAATTATAGGGGGGGGGAAAATACTGTTGCAGCTGGCACCTGAGGTACAGAGAATGAAGAAAAGGACCATCTCCACATAGGGACTGTGAGCTGTCAATCCATGTGGGGAAGTAAGGGTCATATGAAGGTGTTGCACATAGAAAGCACAATAGCATCAAGCTACTATGCAATATCAGGCTACTTCCAGGTATGTTAAGTAGCACTTACAGCAAAGGAAATAAAAAGCAATTAGGTGATCACTATGAACTGTCTCTGGAGTAAACAAAAAGGATAGCCTTATGACATAACCCAAAGTTTACAGAATAAACACAGGAGGCAACTACCAAAAAGTCAAAAAGACATGCTGAATGACAAAATAAGACATCAAAAAAGCACCTTCATCAAAAAATGGCCTTGTTTGTTTTAGGTTTTTTAAAAATATTTTTCTGTGTTTATTCACCAGAAAATAACCTAAATGGAGGTAGAAGGGAAAACACAAAATAATACTCCTGTTTTCATGCTGTGCCTGTACAAAGTTGAAAACTAAGGAGATTAAAAGTTACAAAAAGCAGCACTAATTCACCCTTTGGAGAGTAACTCTGGCAGTGCTTCCATACCACAGAACATCTTTTGCCAGTTGTCTGGCCTAGAGTGGATGAAAGAAAAGAAATATTCTGATACCAAAGTTGTCAGTATTTTGGAATTGGGATGTTGCACTGCAGCTGTTTTAGCAACTGCAGGCCCTAGCTTATGCAAAAGACTTCATTACAGACAAACAAGCCCCTTCCTGTTTTGCAAATTTGAAGTTAAAACTAATTGGACTGAATGATGTTGTGAACAAATAGGTAACTGCACCATATATCAAGATCATGGCTAGTTACAACCAAGAAGTCAACTTTAATATGTAATCTGATGTTTTAGAAAATAATTAGTAATGAATTACTTAGATCTTAACCACAGATACTGCAGAAAAATAAAACCTTCACTTTCATAATCTGTCGTGAAAAAAAGAAAATCAGAATATCAGTGTATTAGCAGATTGCTCTTCTGCAACCCCTTCCATCATGTTAGACTCTTTACAGTTAATTGTAAAGTGAAAGTACAAAGGAAAACTACTACATGCATCCCACAAACAGAAATACTGTTTTCCATTTACAAATTTTAACTGGAAAGACATTTAAAAGGTCTTTTTCTGGAAACACGAAGAGCAAGATGCTTACCTATTTCATCCATTATATTCAGTACTGAACACTCATTTGCACTGCAGAGGTCTACTGTGCATCCATAGCATGATCCACATCACCCTGTATGCATGGCTTCCATCTCCCAGCCTACATTTGAAAAATTCAGGCTGGCAATTTTGCAAACCTGAAGTAGAAAGGAGGAAGTGTCATGGAAGAAAAAGGCGTGGGTTCAGAAAGCGTGGAGAACGCATGCCATCAAGGTATCCTTTCGAGGTCAAAACTGACCCACTCTCACCATTTCTGGCCCAACATCTGATCAAAATGGAGTTTGTCACATCCACAGCATCATGAGATTATATTCAAGGACAGGGAAGGGGGGGGAAGTCTGCGGAGCACTTCCCTGTGCTCTGCGTCAATAGATTTGGGCTTAGCCTCTGTTAAGCAGCTCAAGCCACCGGTTATTGGTGCTGGCAGCTGTCTACCACACTGCCCCACTTCCTACTTCAAAACACACTGCCTGGGAAGGAGGCCTTGGTCAGCCAGCTCCAACCTGCTCCCAAATAAAATGGAGAAGTCATGCAGTGGAACCTCCATGTTTGCCTTGAACAGCCCTTCAATTGTTTAAAACACATCCTCACCCCCCTTTTCAAACAGCTTAGTGCAAAGATCAGTTACAGCAATACTAAAAAATCCAACAAGCATTTCAAGAGCAAAAAATGAATTGAGATGGGGCCTTGATTTTAAAGAATTTTTCCAGGTATACATAAGCAGACTGTCTACTTAGGCATTTCTAAGATTCTAGTATTAAATCAATTATTTGGCATTTTAACAATTTCTTGGACATTTAATTTATGTATTTCTATTGGCTTGATAACAAACCAGCCTTTTCAACAATCCTAATGCAGTCATTAATGTCAACACTTTGCTCAATATGGCAAAACAGTAACTAGCAAAATAATAGCAACTACTATACAACTTCCCTCATCCTCAAAAAAAAAATAATAGCATATTTAATCCAGATTGTAAGAAATACCTGTGCTCTAGGGCCACCTACTCTATGCCACATTTAACTTCCCACTAAGAAATAACACATATCTATGTAATATGACCAAAAATAGTTCTCCCCTGCAATTCCCTTATTATACATTTTGATACAAAACAATTAAAATCAGATTTATCTCACCAACAAAATCATGGCATCGTTATGCCTCCCATTTCAGTACCAACAGCTAATAAACATGCTGGTTCTACACTAACCATTTGCTAAGCCATATTAACTCCTGTACTCATGTGGCACAAGGGCTTCTCCCACCCACTGCGCGCTGGCCCATGCACAGGAGCTTAAAAAGGCACACAGCAGTCAAAGCCCTGTCCTGCAATGTGAAAAGCAGCCATGTGGCTGGTATAACCAGGGAGCCTGGGAGAGTGGGATTAAGCATGTGGCCCTGTCAGAGCCTTCTCATACACCCTCAGCAATGAAAGTCCCAGGAGCACTAACCAGCACTTAGCCTCTCACAACTTGGATCTACATCTTTAGATGAAAACATTCCTATTCTCTGCTTTTATCACTCATTTATTCAAATTATTGGTTCTGATGCAAATATTCTCCTTCCGTCCTACAACTGAACAAGTCTAAAACCAAATTTTGCAGGGGGACTGGCTACCCTGTCATTGAACTGTAACTAAAGCTCCAGAGTTGCTCCCATGAAACTGAGCCTGACAGTTTCACGGAAGAATAAGGAAGTAGATTGCTAAACATTATGTAGTTTGAGTTGCAAACTCAAAATAGAATGTAAATATTAATTACCTTAGATTAGGAATACTAAAGATTCATTATCATTCATTTTATTACTTTTGTTCAGATGATGAGCAGGTAACTTGCTCTGCAAGAGGTTCCCTTGAGGTACAGCACATGAAGTATGGAAAGCACACAAACAAATCCAGAACCCAGTTCACTCAGAGCATGTCCAAAAACACTCCACCAATAGTGACTGCAAACCAGAATTAAAAACCTAGGGAGAGAACACGTTCAACTAACAACACCCTTCCCAGCAATGGTTCTAAAAGGAGTGTTTGTGTATTCTGATACATTCACACACAGTTCTGACCACATGGCCTGAGGAGGTAAAAGCTATTCTACCACTGGCATGTAGGGTAAATTAACTTGCTAATTCACTTTCTAATGCACAGTTCACTGAGCATACAATTACATAAAAAAGGAGAATAAAAACTCATGCAGTCAAGCATATTAAATTTGTATGGGTTTCTACATTATACAGAGCAGGGTTTTTTAAAATTCTGATAAATACATATTCATAAACAAAACCACATCATTTACCTTTAAATCAAGTCACATGCACAGCAGTGAGCATATGCATCCCTCTCTACCACTGCCAGACAAAAGCTACATTGCCAAAAATAGCCACAGAGTGTGCTGGAGTAGCTGCAGAATGCCCTAGATACATTTAGGCCATAAAGATTGAGCAGCACTAATGCAAGGAAAACTTAGGCACTAAGGTTCATAACAGGCCAGGGCTGAAAAGAGAGAGGAAGATGAATTTCCATCCTTGAAGCTAATTTTTAATAGATGTTATTTTAGTTCAGTTTAAAAGGGAGACTTAAAAGGCAGAAAGCTAAGAAATGCAGAGCCAGAACACATGTATATATACACAAAACATCAGAGAAAAAGAATGTATTAAAACCCTTGGTAAAGGCTTTCTATGAAAAAGCCAGCTAGAAGAAAAAGGTGGGTTTTTTTGTTTTAAGAGAAGAATATATAAAGGGTTGACTTTACAAGAGCAGTGTCCTGTGCTCTGGTAGATGTTTCTCCTAATCCGTTTCTGAATTGCTTTTAAAACAGGATTTCTTCCTACTCCTCTTCTGAAAGGAATAGGAAAATTTACCAGACTTTTTCCTAGATCATGTAAAATACTATAAGCTGAAGGAGCTAAACAAGTAAAGATCAGGGTGCTAAGTGTTTAGGTCAGTTTCTATTGCACCTGGGCCGCTGGCACCAAGCAGGCTCTTAGCAGGGTTCATTGAGAGAGCTTTAAACTAGACTGGAAGGGAGCTGGGGACATAAGCTCAACAGAAATTGGGTGTGGGAAGGGGAGAACTATAGCAACCACACTAGTAGGAAAAGGAGGCAAAAGAGAGAATACCTCAAACCAGCACAAGCAGCCAAAGATATAACCACAACACAGGATTATGGGGCAGCCCTCTGCATCCCCACGGGGATATTGGCACAATCAAACAGTTCTGCAAGGTGCTTGTATACAGGGCACACATATGGGAGACAAACAGGAGGAACTGGAGATCTCTGTGCAGTCACAGGGCTTTGACCTCATTGCAGTTATGGAGATGTGATGGGATAGCTCCCGTGGGATGGGATTACTGGAATGTTGTCATGCAGGGCCATGCGCTGTTTAGGAGAAACAGACCAGGAAGGTGCAGTGGTGGAGTTGCCCTCTATATGAGGCAACACACAGCACGTACCCACCCTCTGTCTAGGGCTGGATGATGATCTAAGGGTCAGGAAAAAGGGACAGACCAGTAAGAGACACTGTTGTGGGTGTTTGCTGCAGGCCATCTGATCAGTAGAAGGAAGCAGATAAGCCCTTCTACCAGCAGCTCAAAGCAGCCTCAGAGTCACAGGCACTGGTTCTTGTGGGGGTATTTAACCATCCTGACACCAGCTGAAGCAACACAGCGAAGAAGAGTCTAACACTAGAGAAGGTTGCTAGAAAACATTGGTGACAACTTCCTGTCACAGGTAGTCGAGGACCCCACAAGGAATGGTGTGCTGCTTGACTTCATGCTACCAAATGGGGAAGGCCTTCCTGGAGATGTAAAAGGCTGGGAGCAGCCTTGGCTGCAGCAACCATGAGATTGTGGAGTTCATTATCAGGTGAGGAGGAAGCAGGGCAACAAGTAAGATTATAACCATGGACATCAGGAGAGGTGACTTTAGGCTCTTCAGAGATCTTCTTTGAAGAATCCCATAGGAACAGGCCCTGATAGTAAGAAGGATGCATAAGAGTTGAGATCACTTCGGCCAGGCTCAAGAATGATGCATTCCAACAAGAAAGAAATCAGGCCAGCAGGGCAAGAGACTTCCATGGATGAATGAAGAACTTACTTCATTCAAGTAAGTCATTACTTTAGCACAAGCAAGTGTCATCAGAGAGTCATTTCATAAACTTCAGTCATTTCAACAGATTTTGGATGCGCTGACAAGTGTGTGTTTCTCAGTCAAATACTGAGAGTGACCAGAGCTAATCTCTGCAGTGGAGAGAGCAATGCTCTGTCTTTCTAATGCCATCCTCCAAGTTACCTCTGAGGAAGAAAGCTCAGTCTGAATGAAGAGATCATTGCCTATATCAACTGACTGAGACAAAATGGATTTCCCCAGATTAGCAGAGGATTGCCTTACACTGGCAGGCAAGGCTTCGCCTTTAGGAGGCAGACCAGCAGTAGAAAGGCAAGAGGCATCTCCACGCATGCCCTGCCCCACTTACTGAGTGACTCTCCATGTCGGCCTTCTTAAATTGTCTGTGAACCACCTATTGCTCTTCCTTTGTGTCTATAAATGTCTCCATAATAAATTAGCCTATCAGTTATTTATCATACATGTATAGATGCATTCCATTTCCTTTTCCTATTCTTTACATGTTAAACCAAAAAGTGGATATTTTAACTACTTGCTTCCTGGTAGACAGGAAACAATCACAATTATGGGGCTGAACAATTTCCTGGCAAGACATGCTTTCGCTGTAGATTCAATGTCCTCACAAAATTATTTTAGCACATTAACAGAAAAAGCTTCTGAAAATCTGAACAAGCAGCCACTTCCTACCCCCCTACATGCCCCCCCCCCCCAGCTGTAATAGAACAACCTTTCAACTTTTTTTTTTTTTTTTCCTGTAGAAGTCAATAGTCACTGTGGCATAAGAATAAAGCAGAAGTCAGGTGTCCTTCACTGTTCTGTTGACTTTGCTCCTGACCCACTGTGTGAGCTCTGTCCTTCCAACTGCACACAGAAGGGCAATGCCCCCATACCCAAGAACAAGCCAGTATATAAACATCAAAAAGAACAATTAAACAGAAGCATTGGTACTGAGAGCAGATCTCATGTTGAAAACATTCCCCAAACCCCAAAGAGCGCTAGCTGAAAACAGCTGAGTGCATTGGTGCATTGGCACACAAGAACAACAATGTAAAGATCCCTTTTGAAAGTTCAGTCTCTTCCATGGCTGTCCTGAAAACAACCTGTGTAAGGCAAAGTATGGCTGGACAGGGGGGAACATGGCTGGCAGCTGACAGATACCACAAGTGTTCTGCAATTCCGATTCCAGGAAGGGGAGAGAAACACACCTCTCTCTTGGAGTCCTCATAAGCCATTTGCCAGGAATAAGACCTGTAGGTGATCCAGGTAGCCTGGGACAAGTCATTAGATGCTGAAAAAAGTCCTCCTTCTGCCCAACAATATGATCAAACACGCAGAATATTTTTTTAATCTTAACCCATAATTGCACATTTGATCACACAGTTTCAGCAAAAAAAAAAAACTTTCTTCAACTATTTTGTATGAGCCTTAGGATGCCAATTTAATTTCAAGTTTTTTAAGTGTAGTTTATGTCACAATACACATCTGGACTTCAGTTACACCTATATCCACAGACTTGTTTTTTTAAATAAGCTATTTTGATAAATAGTATGGTTATGAGGGAATTTACTTGAGGGTTTGCTTCCCTTGTACCAGTGTCCTAGAAGAGGAGGGAACTTAAGAGTTATTCCACACATTTAAGTACCTAAGCAATGATGTCTAATACACTCTTCCGTAGGAGGCTGTCAGAGTCATGGAGTCACTGTTGAGCAAAAATAGGCAAGTTTCAGTAACAAGAAGTCAGCATTAAGCAGCAGTGCATGTAGGCTTCCTTAATGAAAAGAGAGAGGTAGAATTCAGAATCTTGACATGCCATAATTTGCAGCTACATAGCATTAAAGAAAGAAAAATATTTCTGTTTATTACCATCATTATGGAGCTCCTAGAAATGCAGGCTAAAGCAGCTAAAGTCAGTTTCACTAGGATGTTATTACTGGAAAGACATAGGAACTTCAACAAACAGCTCCTGGATAGGCTATTTTCCTTAGGAAGCGCACCACCTTTTCCCAAATGCTTCAGTGTAGTGCCAAAGTGTTATACATGTAACTGCTGAACAGCATCCATGGGAAGCATGTACCCTTCAGAAACACAGTCTGTTCACTTTTTTAATAAGCACATCTGTATCCAGATGTGACTACACACCTACACATCTTTTCTGTGAGAACTGCCAGGAGTTGTGCCTTGCCTGATGTGATGGTGCACCTTTCCTCCCAGCTATGTCCTTTTCTCCTAGCAGACAAAATTCTGTGGAAATAACAGTCTCTTCTTCATTTAGTTAAGCTGTATGCTTAGCAAGTCCTTGAAGAAACTGCTCTGGACCAAGGAATTTGGTGAACAGCTTTAAAAGACAGAGCCACACTATCGAACACGGCAATTACTGAACAGTGAATAGAGCCTGAACAACCATGCAGCAGTTAAGTATTTGATTCAGTGGCAGAGTAGGCAGCCTCATTTCTCCCCAAAGTGTTATTTGAGGCAGTTCATAAGCTGCAGCCAAATCCTCGTCTTAAGGTGGCAGCCTTGTTAGATGATGTTAAAATACCTGGAACAAAAAAAAAAAAAACAAAAAACAACAACCCACAACCCCAACAAAGAAAAAACAAAAACAAAACAAAGAGCCCCCAAACAAGCCAAATCTAAACAACAACAACAACAAAAGTCCAACCAAGACAACAAACTGAAAAAGACTCCCAAGCCTCCAAATACCCAGTAACTTTTGGGACAGGTTCACTATTAAATGATGCAGACTTCAGAGACCACAATATCAATGAACTGAGTGGACCACTTTTCTGTGATGGTCTCCCTGAGGCACAGGCTAACTGTATCAGTACAGCCACTTCTGAAGCTTTTGTGTTTGAAAATGCTGACTTTATACATCCTGGATGACATCCACAAGCCATCATTTTAACACCTCTCTCTTTCTGACTCATGATGCATCGTTGGCAATAAAATAAATGCAGCAAAGTCGAATTCAGTGCCAGGTCCCCCCAGCATAAGCACTGCAGCAAATTGATGGTATGGCTGCAAAACAATCTAGACATTTACTGCCAATAGCATGAGAATAAACCCAAGGAATCTGGACTCAGTCCAGCATAGCTTCTCTCCCGTTCTTGTAAATGCAGCTTTGATCTCTGGGAAGCTCTGAAGCACGAGTCAGATGAGCTACTGGCACACAAATAGCTCCTATTCCAAGTAAACAGACAGTGCAGGCTTCTGGGAAGCCCAGGTAAGTAAACATTGCAATAAAACAACAGGAAGCATGAAAAAGAAAGATTTCAGGAACAAAAGATAAAATTAAAGCAGAAGTAACTCTTCTTTTTAATGCCTCTCTTCCTTGTGCCAGACACTCTTGACCTATCTTCCCATCAAATCCTATGGAGCCCTGTTCTCCGATGAGTAGCAGGCTGGGTATTTCAGGACTGAAGCCCTTTGTTTCTCCACACAAGTAATACCAGGCTGTGCTGGAGCAGCACTGCCTGCAGTCCTGCCAGAACGCCACAGCCTTGACTGAGGAGAGAGATGATTCAGACCATTCATTTTCTAAGTCCCTTGCTCCAAACTCCCTTTCTCCAAGTTGCCTAATAGCCTAATAATTCCCCACTTGCTAGAAAAAAGTTTTAAAAAGTACTACTCCACTGCAAAATTATCAACCTTTTTATAGTTCTACTATTTTGAGATAGCATGTGACAGCAGGATGTACAGGCCCACCAATAATTATTTAGAAGATAAACAGATCTGGAATTCAAAGGCTGATGAGAAACTTGCACCAATTTCTTCAAGGCAACTTGAGGCACTATACTTCTCCTTGGGAGCATCCTCATTCTTTGAAATGGATATTGTATGGTTATTTTTTTCAAGCAAGAATTACACCACTAATTGTCTACTTGCAAAATGCAGTTCAGTTCAATAATGCCAGAGAGATCCAGACAGGGCAATAAGTGCTTTCAGTCCATTAACAAGAGAAGAATATAAGTGTTTTAAGCGTGGTCAGATTTGCTACTATTTCAATTTACTTTGCTTCAGAAGAATGGCAACAAGGACAAAGTTGGCCCACCCTTTTTAATGGCGTTGCACAAGTCTAAGCATACATCTTCTTGCCAGACATCTTTAAAATTCCCCACACATTGCTCTTCTTAGGACAAACTGAGCTCTGCACTACTCATGAGTTCAACTACATAGGGCAGAATTAGAGTTGTGCAAAACATTTGCAGCTCTGAAAAGAGAAAACCATTCAGTTGCAACTAACTCATGCAATATTTTAAATACTTCAAGGTCAATAAGCCTTGTTTTTATTTCAACTCCTATTCAGAGAATTTATTAAAAAACCTTTGGAAAAGATTTTAAAAATCATGGGAAAGGAGAACACATGACATCTAGCTTTTTAGTGCTCATAAACAGAAGTACCTAAGTCCTTTACTAGGTGGACTTCAACTGATACCATGGGATACCTTTCCAGTTGTGACAGATGACTACAAAATTTAGTGTCCATCTATTTGTAGAATTAACTACAGCAGGTAATAGCCTAGTTTTGCATTTCATTTTGCCAAAGCCTGTGACATAATCAATAGTGTAACTTCTTCCCACACCCCTCTGGCATTAATAATCTGCCTATGTCTGTATTTGTTTAAGAATTTTCAAAAAAAAAAAAAAAACTCAAAACAAACCATACCCCATTTCCTCCATAGGTAAGTGTTCCTACTTTGTTTACCTGGGGGTGAAGCAATGGCTTAGCAATATTAACTATTGTTCTTTCTCAAATAATCTATTTCAAGTATTGGAGGAGTTGTCAATGATGCCTCACAAACACCTATGTCACAGTATGTAGGTGAAGGGTAGTACCCTGCTTGCTCAAGGGCAGATACAGGGACAAAGGCTTCTCTTCATGTCAAAAGCACTAAGCATGTAACCACAGCACTGCTCTGTACTTTGCCACAGCAGTCAGCAGCAATCCTTGCTTGGAAAGCTCTGACCAAAAGGTACCCACAGACAGCAGAAATACAAACACCACTGATGAAAAAAGTTTAGCCAATAAGCTTCACCAAAATCACAAACCACACTATAATATGTTATAATGTCTTTCCCAGGTAGGACAGGGAATGGAAATACTTAAATATTTGTTATTTCCCAGGCTGATCAGGCAGCTCTCTATCTGCAAAATTTACCAAAAGATACTCAAACTGCATAGAAGATTATAACAACTGTTGGACATATCTACATCTCAAGTCCATGAACAGGCAATCCAATGCAGTGGCAGCAGGGCCAGCAAACTAGCCTGGTGGGCAATCTCCATTTCCATCTGCTTGGCCACCAGCACCTCAGAACGCAGAGCTCTTGGCTCTACCGGCACATGATGGGCAGAGCTCAGAGCACCATGACCATCGTGCCATGCAAGTGTCCATTAAAGCAGCCCCACTCTGCAAGCAGCAGTGTGTGAGCAGCTCTGACCAGATACAAGCCATGCCAGCCTGGCCCAACCAGGTCACCAAGTACAGCACCAGGAAACAGCAGAAAAGGCACAACTGCCAATTAACATAAGCCTCAACGCTCCACTTACTCAGCAGCCAGTTGTATTCAACACAAATTAGCTTCTCTTTCAGTACAAAGTCCCAATTAATCTTAAAGGCATGCAGGGCACCAACAGACTCCCAATTTTCCTCATTTTATTTTTCTCCCTCTAAAAAGCAAAGCATAAAACATAATCCAACATTGCACTGCTTTGTAGTGCAGCACAAAATAAAGGTATTTGGAACGTGGCTTTAGCATTTATAATTGCACAACAGTGTGTTATATAACAGAAAAGCCAGATCTCATTGGATTTTCCCATTTAAAGATCCAAGAGTGCAATAGAGAGCAGAGGTTCAAGCACATGCACACAGTGACTTCACATCTTTTAATACCTACAAGTAGCAAAGTCTTCTCAAAAATTTACAGGCAAAACATGTAGTTTAAAAAAGTATTTGTGATATGTACCTCACAAACACATGTATGTTATGCTTCATATTCAGTCCATCTGAAGGACATAATAAATGCTGTTTTTACTTAAAGAACATTTAAGTAAAAGGAAAGTCTGACAAAAAGAAAGGGAGGAAACCTTGTGCAGATAATGCAAAAGAAGGTGCACTGTTGCTCAGCCAGTAAGTAATTAGAACCTCTTTGGCTGACTGTTTTTCTGCAGAGTAATATTCAATAATCCCTACACAGCATGAAGTATTTGAATCAGATGGGAAAGCTCTCATTATAATCACTATTGTCAGGATGTTCTGCAAAAACAAGTTCCCTCTCCCCAGAGAGGGAAACAGACACTGTTCCTGTAAATGCTACTAGACATTATATTTTTTCTGTAAGTCACAAGAATTTCCATGTGAAAAGGCAGTCATTGCAGCACAGCTCTCCGAGGGGACTGTTAATCAATAACTGGTTATTTTCCAATAACCACTCTCAGAAGGCAGCAGCTTTAAAACTGAAAAACAAGCTTTCCTCAAGTGAAGAGCATGCCTCAGTTTCTATAAATATGTTGTTATGCCATCTGGAGAAAAAATTCTCATGAGGATATGTAGTGAGAGGACAAGGGGGAATTTACTTCAAACTGAAGGAGGGTAGGTTTAAAGTAGATGTTAGAAAGGAATTGCCCACTGTGAGGGTAGGGAGGCACTACAACAGGTTGCCCATGGAAGCCGTAGATCCCATCCCTGGAAGTGCTTAAGACCAGATTGGATCGGCCTCTGAGCAACCTGGTCTAATGGAAGGTATCCCTGCCCATAGCAGGGGGGTCAGAACTATATGAGCTTTAAAGTTCCTTCCAACCCAAACCATTCTGTGGTTCTCTTGACTTGTGTAATTCTCGCTCATTCCCAGCCTCCTAGCTTGGTGTACTTCCACTACCTCAGTCCACCAAAGTGAGGTCAGGTTGGATATTCTGTGAAGAGAATTTGCTAAGAATAAGGATGGCAAAAGTCCTTCAAAAGTAAGCCAATGCCTCCCTCTCTCCTCAGACACACATTACAACAGGTTTTATAACCACAGAGAAAAATTCAAAATCTTACTCTTCTTAAGGGTATTGGATTCTGTTTACTTCAGAACAGAAGTTACTTACAGAACAACCCATTCATAAGCATGCAGTAACTCTACCAATCCACTATGTTTTAAGAAATATCTTGGCTTTAAGCATAAAACATGTTACCAACACCAAAAACGCAGAAGTGAACCTTCTCATGAAGTTGCTCCCTACCTTGCTTCCTTCTAAAGCTATGTTAGCTTATATAATTTCAAGAGCAGAGGTCTGCTTATGTGACTCACTGGATGAAGTGTGTTAAATCACTCCTTGGAGCCATGAAAGGGGCACACAAAAGTGAATGGAAGAGGGAGCATAACCTCTCTACCTAACACAGACTCCCTTCTTTCTGAAAGCTCCCAGGTCAGGTTTACAAACAAATATTGCAGTTTCCCCTACTTAAAAAATAAAACAAAACAAAACAAAACCAACCACACTCCCCACATCTCCCCCACACAAAAAGCCAGGAACACAGAAGAGGCCAATGACCTCTTAAAAGTACCCCTGCGCAAGAACTATACTGAAAACTGGCTGGCAGACTTTGACGACAGCAAACCTTTGTGCCTTGATGTATAGAAAAAAAAAAAAAAAAAAAAAAAAAAAAAAAAAGAAAAAAAAACCAACCAAAAAAACAACAAACCAAAACAAAAAATACCTCGGTTTAACCATCTGGGACTAGATTTTAGGGATAAGAACTTGCTACTGGCAATTATATAGATATTTTTGAAAAGAAATCCTAGGACAAGCTTAAGAAAAGTCCACAATCCAAGCCTGGAGTAGAAAGAAAGATTAAACAGCAGCACTTTCTCAAAGAGTAAGCTAAATCTTCATGGAGATTAGTTAAGAGTTCCCTTAAAGGAAACTGCTAGTAGCAGCAAAACACACTGAACTGTTTACAGTCAGGCAAGAGCAGGGCCTGTTTGCAGAGCTAAAAATGAGCAGAAATCACCTCTGCAAACCTTGGGGTCAAGGGCCTTTTCAGAACTGCAACACAATTATCATGGAGATGCTGTCTTCACTTCTCAGGAAAGGAAGATCAAACCATCATACTACCACCTTAAATATTTCAGTCCTGAAACATTGCTCATCATGCAGATACCACAAACATGTGAAATCTGAAAGGAATTGTAAAAAAAGTCTAATCAAAACAGGAGGCATCCACAAGCATTTCTGTGCTGTGTGTGAGCACCCCAGTCTGCACAGTACTGCTTTGCCTTTCATCAGTTACTGACTACAAAGATTTAAGTTGAACATACCGTAGTGAAAAGCCAGGCTGGGCTGCATGGAGCCTTCAGTGACACTGAGCATGTGTTTACAGCAGCATAACTCTACCCAACTCACAGATATGGTGAGGGTCATAAAAACTCCCTAGACACAAACTATGACAATTGTGTTTCCTAAAACTGACAATAACCTGGTAGAGAAAAATACTAGCACAGAAATAGATCAATACATTACAGCATAATTCCGAAAAAAAACCAAATTGGAAGCAGAAGAACACATCAAAACAGTGATAACCCAGGCACAACGAGCACAAACTACTTGATGTGCAGCCTGGTTTTATTGCCAATACCTCACTCAGCAGCTGGTTGTTGCTGTCCTTTTCTGGTTTACAGAAGGCATCTGCCATCTGCTTTTTTCCTTACCTCTTATTTTGCAGTTCAGACTGCAACTAAACACATCACTACCTTTACTACTGGCTAGTAAAGGCTGTTTGTGTATAGAAAAACCCAGCAAAACAAAACCTACTTTTTCTTCCCTTGCTGCAGGGAATGAGAATGAGGTAAACATGTTTTCATTTTCCTAGTGAAAGGAAATGCACACCAGAAGTCAAAGAGGCATTATCTAGAATTTGTATGGACCGCATGTCCAAGATGGGATGTACATTCCTCAATGAAAGCACTACTATAATTAAGAAGAAATGACAGGCAAGAATGTTCATCAGATTGTTTTCCACCACACTGCCACTCCTGCACTATAAACTAATGCAAACTCCACTGACGTGACATCTCTGTCTTTAGAAACAGCTCAGATGTGTTAGGTGTGATTAGTGGTGTCTTAGCACACAAGCCAAAATTCAGTACTATAATTTTCACCAGTGCATTTAGTCAGCATGCAGGCAATGAGGCAATTGACTTTGAATAAAGGAAAAAACCCAAAGCCAGAACTGGCTGTGTGAAAGAATGACTTCTTATGTCAAGGGCGGGTAACTGGATAAACCTGCATTTCCAAAACAGCATTCAGAAAAGCTTCCTGCAGCAGAATTGAGAAACAATAGCTTTGTACACTAAGATACAACAGTATGAATCAAGTACTGTCAGCACTTCTATAATACGCCTTGCCTGTGCACGAGCTTAAAATGAGCCTGAAAAAGATTAGGAATTCAGGAATGAAAAAAACCCCACCCAAGCCTCTTCAGCACATTTAACAAAATGTTCTAGAGTATCATGAGATTTTAGGTCAAGGATCTTTCACTGGACTTTCAACTGGTCAGACTGTCTGCCTAGGACATCAGCACTACAATCGTATTCCCAGCAATCAAATCAGAACTCAGGCATCCTACAGAAAACTGAGTTTTGAAAGTGATAGTTCCTCAATCCTTTTCCTCATTGCCTCCCAGGAGAAAGATGATAAAAACTCTCTCATTTTTTCTGTGTCATTGACTATCCTCAGATCTTTCAGGGAGCATCCCTTTTCTTGATTAGGAAAGAGCACATTTTTAGCGCAGCATACCATGTAGGGGGAGGTGGATATGGCAGTGGGCTGCAGCAAAGCTCTTCTGAAGACAAAATTCACCAGCTGGAGTACTTCCTGTAAGGGTGTGCCATGGCACCAGCCTTATTCCATAGCCCTTCTATGCTAAACAAAAGCCAGTGGCAGAGCACAGAAGAAATCTGTGAGCAGTTGTGCCTTGTATGCCAGATTGTAGAACGAGAGTTGGTTCTATGTCAGCTTCAGATATAAGAAGAGGACTCAGAAGAACGTTGGCAGTGAAAACAAATCAATCAACCTCTGTGTGAAGACTAGGCCAATTAGTAGGCATTACTGGAGGCTCAGACTGCAGTGATGTGAAACAAAAGAAATAGAGACTCATGAGCAAGTGGCCAGCAACCAAACTACGAACTCAAGTACATTGAGTCCCTTCTGGGAGCCCCAGTACCTTAACCACTTCTTCTGGCTTCTTGAGGGTTTTGGATAAGTCTCAGAACAGGAGGCAGAGAGTCTGTTTGCCTAGGAATTAAGATGATTGTAGATCTGGCCTCTAACATGCACTATTGAAGACCACTTGCTGTGATTAGAGACCATTTGCAAAACCACAAATGTGACTTTTACCAGGTAACTCCTGCTTTCCCTGAAACAATCTCTACAGACACTAGTACCAGAAAAGGAGTGCTTCATCTAACTGAATTTTCATTCCTGTGTGATAGGCATCAACTGGAAGACCTGTAATTGGGAATCTCTGCTACTTGCCACATTTTACATCTCAGCAAATACCTATGCTTGATTTGTTCCAACTCTTAATTCCAAAGCCAGTTTCTTCTTGTTGACAACTGCCCAGATAAACTGCATAAAAATGTTCAGAAATATAGCTAATCTCTGAGAAAAAACATGCTTCCTCCAGAGAGCTGAAGAGCAAAATTAGGCTTCAACAGATTTGAAACAACTGGATGAAAATCTATTTTTCCAGAATAAAAGGGAACAAAAATTTCAACAGACAATTAAAGGCAATCTTGTACCACCATCCCATTGAAGCTACAGAAGGTATTAATCTACTTCAAAACAACTCAGAGTTCCCCAGCAGAAAAACACAGAGTACAGGTACAGGTCTGTGCCAGTACTGACAAAGCAGTTCAGTTTTCCACTGGTATAGCCTGCTACAAACCCCTTGTTTCCTCCACTACAACAGGGAGACAACCCTGCTTTCTGGAGAAGCCTGCATCCACATTAGGCTGCAGTGACCTGCCTTCTGGAACTTTGTTTACTCTAGCATTATCAGCAAGTTAATCATTTAAAGGAGAAAATGAAGCTAGCATGCAAGTGGTTCTCCTCTGAAACTGCCAGCATAAAAAGAAACTTTATACCATCTGCATGTTACCCCTAGTCTTTCCTCCCTTGAACTTGACTAAGCAGTTAAGGCTACATCTATACACTAAGATGGGGCTTGGGACAATTCAGTTACGGGTTTCATGGTTAGACCTATAAGTTAACGTGAGTTTTATGCAGAATTTAGTAAATGTGATTCCACTCTGCTGAAAAAGAAAAATAATTTACTCCAAGCAGCAAGTTTTCAAAGTCCAAGTTTTAGAATACTCCCTGATTTAATTTCTGGTATTTCATCGCATTTTTATTTGTTTATTAAACATTGGCTCTTAGTGTCTCTTACATTCATTATACAAATCTGACCCATAGACATCAGTGTCCACTCAAACCATGCTTCAACTCAATGCATCTAAAACTCGTGAGTTTCACGCAGTTCTTGGCTGCAAAAACAGCGCACTGTGAGATGCACCTTCAGTGACTGAAGGCAGTTCATTAAAACAGACCAAACTGCATCAATCATTGTGGCATTTGTTGTGGAATATTACTGTTGTGGTCTGAGGTTAGGTAGACTAGATTAAATAATACCATAGCATGTCTCAGCAAACAAACAAGAAATCCCACATCCACAAATCACTTCTGAAGAGACCTCTGATAATGCCACGAGACTCTTTTGAGATGCTGTCATTCAGAATTCTTAATTCTCAAATAACAGATAAACAAGGTCTCCAGTTTTAAGTACAGACTGAATTTAAAGAAGCCAGAAAAAACTAAAAAGGCACAAAAATTATTCTGTAGGTAGATAGGAAAGCAAAGAACGCACACGTGAGCTTGTGTAGGAAGAAAAATTATGTACTCCCACTAAATCAGCTGATCCTTTTAATACATAGAGCTCCATCACCACTCATGGCCACAAGCAGCGCTCTAGGCCAGTGCTCATTAATTTCTCTGGAGTTCGACATGACAAGCAAAAGCTTTTCCCTTAAAAATAAATTCAGACTGCTACCTGGGTACAAAGCCAGCTTAGAGGGAGTGAATAGATACAGCAGTTTCTGAGCAAGCTTTGCAAACAGCAGCAAGAGCACCAAGACTCTTGACAAAACCACAATCACAAAAACATCAGGTGATAGAAGTGCAACATATTTCTTTTAAAAACATGATCTTAGCTATTGCCTCAATTTTTCACTGCAAAATAAAAACACGGTACTACCTAGGTGTGTGGCATGCAGTATAATAGGACACAGGAATCCATTTCTTCTTGCTGCCAACTTATTCCAAAGTTGTGTTACTGTATGAAGTTCTCAAAACAGTATTATTGGCATATTTTCAGGGAATAAAGAATGCAACAAGACCTCAGAGAATTTCAGGATTCTTGGACAGATCTATCACTTTCCAGGTTTCTCTTTTTCCCCGTAAGAAATGTCCATGAACCTACATTCCCTTTACATTTATTTTCCACACAGAATCATATACCAAATTCCAGGTTTTTAAAGTAATGACTTTTACAGAGGTAATAGTGAATAGGGAAAAACTCCACTGCTTGCTGTCAATCTTTGATGGTGTTTCTGATACAAAAGCTTTCTTGAGAATTATCTCAAATAAACTGAACACCAATCTTTTTGCAACTTCAACAAGCATCCTGTCCTGCAAGTACAGTAGTCAAATGTTGCATCCTATTCTCACCAAGACAGTTCTGATGAACACCGCGTTATCATTTAGACCTTGGTTGAAATAACCCCATTTACTTCACAAAAGCTATTTTGCAAAATTCAGTCTTTCCTTAAAAGGGATTATCCTAGTTCACATGCCAAGTTCAACTGAACGCACCTTAACAAATATCTTAAAACTTTAAAAACTATCAACATTGTACTTTTTTTTACTTTTGCCATCAATGCACTCAATGTCAAGTATGCTCCCTGAGCACATGAATAGACCACAGGCTGTTTCCCCCCAAAAAAAGTAGTCACCAAAACAACTGAACAAAATCCTCCAGAATCAGCAGCGAAAGCCTCTTCTCATGGGGCTGAGCTAGAAGTGTAAGATGATTCTCACCCAGCACAGATAAACACTGTCAGTAATCCCAGCACACACTTTGGTGAACAGGCAGTGTTACAACACAAGCCAAGTCCTCAGACCTTAGACTTTCACTCTGAAAGCCAGAGGGACTGAACAACTCAGATTTGCTCAACTGGTAGACACATTCCCTGCTATTCCTCAAACTTCCAGCATAGTCTCTTTACTGCTTATAAATTTCTTCATGTTAGGATCTCTTTGTCATGGTTAAAAATAGGATGCTTCCTGCTATCTGGCACCTCCAGCTATGAATGGGGACTCCCTACAAACAGAGGCAGCAGTTTCCTGAAAAAAACACAAGTTCCTTTTGTACACCCAAGAGCTACACTATAAACAATGAATGTAGGGCTTTTTAAAGAATCTACCTCCCAAACACTTTGAGAGGCATTTTAAAAGCCCTCATTGCAATCAACAACTACCTTGTGAGGAGAAGAGGAGGGGCAGACACTGATTTCTACGCTGACCAGTTACAGGACCTGAGGGAATGGCCTGAAGTTGCATCAGGGGAGGTTTAGGTCAGAATCAGAAAAAGGTTCGTCACCTAGATGGTGGCTGGGCACTGGAACAGGCTCCCCAGGGAAGCGGTCACAGAACCAATACTGACGCAGTTGGACAAATGTTTGGACAATACTCTTGGGCACATGGTGTGATTCTCAGGGATGGTCCTGTGATGGGCCAGGAGTTGGACCCAATGATCCTTGTGGATCCCTTCCAACTCACCTTCTTCCATTGATTCTGTAAATAAATGTCCAGAAGAATCACAGATACTTTTGGACCCCTTTTCTCCCGGCCTTGGCTAGCAGAAAAAAAGGAAGAGCACAGACATCAGCAGAACTCACTGGAAAGTGCAGGACACCAGACCACATTGTCTGGGTTTTCAGCCCTGCCTCGTTACACAACCAGCATCAAAATGAGAATTGGTTCCTTTCCTTCCTTCCATCCACTCTTTCCACTCACTTTGCCTCAAATGCAGATGGGCAAGATAGGGCTACATATTGTCAGAAAAACCTCTGGAACTTGATTTTGGTAAGCCAGTTCATCAGCCTTAAACAATTGCTCACTGTTTTGCCCCAAACAAACTGGAGGTCAGCCTCCTGACCAGCATCAAGAGGCCCACTGAGAGCCACCATCCCAAGAAGTTTTGCTGGTTTAAAGTGTGGTGAAAGCCAGAGACTCTGCTGTCATTCTGGACCCTGCCTGAGGCACAGACTCTGCAGCGTGGGATAAAATTACACTTCCACACCCCATGAAATACCTGTTTTGTAAGTATACAGTTTCAGTTTCCAGGACTATCAGTTTAATGCCCTTGAGGATGCCAAGTTCCCTTTTCTTTCTGGCATTTTAAGTTTGCTTTGGGTATAGACACACAGTAACAGACAAGAACTGAACTAAGTTAGTCTGAGTCTAAAAAGAAATGCGTGTTTCACTAACACATGCAGAACATGGCAATTAAGCACCCAAACAGTCATGATATAAGAAATCTCTTCCATGTCTCTGGAAGAACAAATCTTTCATCTGAAATGAGCAGTGTGCACAAACATTACCAGCCACAGAACAGTTGCAAAATCTGCTGGTGATCACTGACATCACTGTCGTTCACCAAAGGACTGAAAAAAGCCCTTCTCTTGTTTTCAAGATGACAAAGAATCAGTGCTACTGTTCAGAAAGCTAAGGCAGGTATGTCTAGCTTCGTATTAGCAATACTCACTCAGCAGATTAGAGGTGTTTTGATGAGTTTTAAATAAAGAGGATGGCGAAGGATTCCATTGCTAAATTGAGACTTTTCATTAATTTGTCACAAATGTCGTAATTACTTCAGTTAAGTATTCAAATCCATAACCCAGAAACATGAGCATTGCTTTCCCAGCTTCATCAAGTGATAGTTTTAGAAACACATTATCAACAGTTGAGAAGGTTCCTTCTCCTAAGAGGAAGGAGAAGAAGCATCACTTTAAAATTTCATAAAATTGAGTAAGGTTTTAAATCTACATCCAAGCAGCACAAAATTAACAGAGCAGAGGAAGGAAATCCTCTAAGGCAGATTGAATTGCTTGTGCCTGAATTCAGGAATGGCTGAAGCTGAAATTCACACACACAGGATGGATACCTAATTACACACTAATCTACTCAAAGTCATATATTTGTGATTTATGTACAGAACCACATACACACATTCTCTTCAGTCACAGGAACAATATCTGTTTAACTACACAAACTTTAAGGAAACATTGAGGCTGTTAAGTGTGTGGTTCTCTTCCTGTTTTGCCTGGTTTCTTTGTGAATATAGCTGCAGAACTACAGGAAAGCTGGTAACTAAACCAAAAACCAATTCAAGTGCAGAATAATCTTCTGTAAACCCATAGAAATTGTATTCTAAGAGTGCACTATGTAGCAAAATTTCCTCAATGTTATAACAGGAAAGGAGAATAAATACTATTAATAAAGGTAAAAAAGGATATTCAAAGTAATTTTTATTTGCACTCTTCTACTACACAACAGGATCTCAAGACCCTGAAATAGTGGGTGCCATACAGATATATAACAAATTTGCAGGCCTTGTCCCAAAGCCAAGAGGAGGAAAGAAAGTTAAAATATTTGTTGAAAAATCAGTAAATACAGTTCATATCAAAGCAAAGGAAACATCAGGAGCACATGGCTATAAAGGTCACTGCATGCTTTTAATATCTCCAACATTGTTTCTCCAGTGAAAACAAATTATGACAAACTCATTTTGCGTACCAGACTCCTCCAATTACAATGCAGACAGCCAGACAAGCAAAGGAATGGCCAGTACTAAAATCAATTTACAGAAAACCTCACAAAGGCCAGCCACTTTAGGATCCACATAAATATTTGTTTCCGAGATGCAAAAACAACTCTCATAAAAAGTCTAATCAAGCCTTAGTAGTCTGAGAAGACCTGAACTATGAAAATATTGATTATTTTAAATCTTGTGATGATATAGAAATACTCTTAATGGAGGAAGGAACTTCTTTGGAGTATCAGATCCATTAAAGGCCTTTTGGGTTTTAAACTGCTGTACAAAGGTCTAGCATGATAACATAAACTGCAGATGAAGACAACATTTAGCCCATCTCCCACAAAGATGACCCTGACTTAGAATGTGCTAGAGAGAAAAAAACATTAATAAACATCTCAGTAGCTGCAGGTGCTTGCTGAGCAAAAACAACAGGTAAAGAAATAAGAAAGGCAAAGCCTGTAAAGAAGCAGGAGAAAACAGACACTAAAGATTCACAAAAGCCCCATGTGGGTCCATCACCCAGTCAGAGCTGCACTGGAGTGACCTTTCTTGGTACCAGGTGAGAAGAACAGCACCCTGAGTACATGCATTCTTCATTACCAGGCATTCCAGCCTAACCCACCTAATGACTGATAACATTCAAATGTACAGACATAGGTATTTACCCACAGGTATCACTGTGCAAGTGGTGTACTGTTCTAGAGACACTATGAGCTATTTTAAATATTTAGTAAAATGAAAAGCAAATGAATATCCTTCCAGAATATTTTGTACCATTTCCTATATTATTTCTCACCAGGAGCAGTCAAGGTAAGCTGACAAATTTTTTTATCCTCTTAAAACCGTGTGAACTTTGCCTGCTATCTGTTCTACTGTTCACGTGCATCTGCTTACATTTCACAGCAACAAGAGAAAAAAAAGGAATAATCAAAAATCAAATCTCAGTTAAAACAAGAGAGACAAAGGATAAGCACATATGTGTAGCTCCTGCAAGTAGAAAAGAGCAGCTAAGTCAACAAACAGTTGGGAAACTAGCAGTGCCATTGAACAAAACCAGGCAAATTATTGATTTTTAGCTTTATGGACTGTTGACTCTGGAAGCCATTCAGTGAGTGATAAAGGAAAGTAATATGCTTCTTAAAACATTAAGAAGTCAATAACCTCAATGCTAGAGTTTGGATCTCCATTTTATATGGGCAGTTTCAAATACACAGAAGAGCAGGTAACTGCATACACAAGACCCTAACATGACAGGCATATTAACAATGACTAGCAATATATATTCTATCATGAAGCTCTAACCAGTTAAGTTTTTTACTATTCTGAGAAAAAAAAAAGTACAAGCTGCAAACTCAAAAAACCCCACAAACAAGACCTGAGTTCTGAATTTGTTTGTAAAAGCTACCAAGCTGGCTTTTTCCTTCAGAAAAATAAAATAATCAGTTAGCTGTAAATTATTCAGATCTAATAAATACACATACTATAAATTTGCTATTTAAATGCTTTCTAGGCTCTCCTGTTACATGGTGGAATGGCAATAACTGAAATTTAAAACAGTGTCTTGAGGCTCCAAACTAACATTTGTTTTGTAAACAAAAACTGGTGCAATCCACCCCTTCCCTCCACCCCCCCCCAAGAGGAGTGCTCATACACATAGAACCACGCTAAAACAAAAAAAAACCAAAATGCAGTCACAATTGTAAGTAGCAGAATCCCTGCCAGACTAAGAGAGTTTAAATACTAGGAACCATGTAGGAAATAGGAATTAAATGACACAAGGCAGACAGTGGCTACACAGGCTTGACAGACCTGCTATAAATCAATGGCCATCAGCATCCCTCTGCCACCACTGCTTACCTACCCTAAGCACGATAAATATTTTTTCTTTAACAATTTGTTGGGTTTGTGTTTTCTGTCTGTTTTGTTGTCAGACAAAAAGTCAGCATATTAGAACAACGTGTATTTTTTTATACTCTGCCAAAGGCACACTGCCCCTCCTGCACATGAGTGGAAGTATAGACAGTTTCACATTGTCTTTGGCAAAGCTGTCTTCTGTAACAGGCAGGTATTGCATTCTGTACTCTCCAAGCCTACCCTTGTTTTTAACAGTTATTTACCCAGACTGTAAACAGAAGTCAAAGTAAACACACAGAAGCTCACTCATATATTTCAGATGCAGGACCATTATCCCTACCAGAAGAAATGTGATCAATAACCAAAAAGTATTTATTTCTTCATAGCCAAAGCAGCCAATTGCATAACAAGCCAAGGGATTTAAACACACCTATCATGCACAGCACATTTGTGAGTGCCAAACTGCACCAGTCACTTACAGACTCTCTGTAGCACACAGAAGAGCTAATAAAACACTGCTGTGCAGCATATCCCTCAGGCAGCCCTGATTGCACTGCAGAACAGCAACATACCTTTCAGTCTTGTGGAATTCCCATTTTTTTGCTGCTCATCCTCTTCATTTATGGTGAATAAACCTGGGGGATTTGGCCTGGCACTTTTCTTCAGTCTCTCTTGTCGGAGGGCAGTAGTTGAACCAGGCATGCTGCTGTTGCCTCTTGCTTATTAAAAAAAAAAGTAAGAAACTCCAGCCCCTGATTAGCCGCTAGCTGCAACGCTGTCTGCTCATTTGAGCAGTTGTAACAGATCCCCTATGGATAAGCAGTATGCAAACAGCTAACAAATACCAACATCTAGTCGGCAGGAAAGGCTTGCAGTCGTTCCCCTCCTCGAAGAAAAGCCCTAATCAAAGGCACATTGGTTTGGATGCTGCTCTTTGCTGTCTTAACCTGTTCAATCACATCCCAGCCCACAGCTCCAGGTTCCTTGCAGCAGCACCTTCTTCCCTGCAACCTTCTTCCAGCTACAGCACACTAAAATATTCAGCACGCAGTACAAGAGGAGAAAATATGATACGCCGCTGTTAACAGTTGCCCTGACAACACGGACACATCCTAATCAAAGGAGGGTCTATGAGCGCTGTCTCCTCAGCTGCAGCGAGCCGGCCTGGGGAACGCTGTCTCCTGCACGCTTGTGGAGAGCTGGAAGCTCCTCAGCAGCAGGGGCTGCTCCTTCCTCCTCTCCAGGCAGCGGGAGAATGGAGCTGCGGTTGCACAAGCAGATGAGCACAGAGTGAAAAGAAGCCTGGAAGGCGCCAGGCATGAACCTGCTTTTTGCTCAGCTGTTCTGCTTATTCAAGTTTAAAAATTTCAGCCTAACCTAAAACAATGAGGATGAGTCCTCTTCTGTATTTGCATGTGCTGGGTGTCGTGTGCGCCACCGCCCCCCACCCCCTTAATCACCTTCCTATGCAGTACATACCTTTTGCATTAGGAATGCATACACCCACAATTACAGGCAGGTGTTGGAACATTCTTTTCCACATGTGAAAACGCAAAAATGAGAATTTTAGCTTGTGTGCAAATCATGGGGCAACAAATTCTGAAAATTCTGTACCACACCATTAGTTTTTACAGCACCAACCTTTAACATACACTTCGCAAAATGAGCAAAGTCCAAACAGCCCAGGTAGTTTTAGTTAATTGATTTCCCTCATATGCTGGCATTCTGGACTTTCTTAAGACATTTACAACACAATGCTTGCTCACAAGTTTTGCAATCTGAATGTTTAATCCTTTGCAGCTGCAAATGCTACTATGCGACATGCCGGATATTTCACCTGAGAGACACCTTTAACTTCATCCGCTTCCACCTCAATTCAGTGTGTGCTCACTATTTCAAAATGCTACTGAAGAAAAACTGTCAGCTAGAATCACTCTATCGTTTTAAAAGTACATTATTTTTCCTCACGTCAGGGTTGTTTTGTTTTGGTTGGTTTTTTGTTTGTTTTTTTAAGGGAATCTTGATGTAACCTGATCAGCCACCACAAGATGGCACAGACATTAGCTGACAAGTCTGTAGGCGGCTCATTGAAAACTGCAAGTTACACAGATATATGTGATCGCCTCAACGACACAGGTAACAAAACCAGTGAAGTGTCAGAATTTATGACATGAACTACGCTGACTGCCACTGTGGCCTGGGATGCTCTTTACAGAGGAGTCCTGGATTATGCTCAGCTGGCAGGATAGCTCTGTCCTTGCACATCTCAGGCTCATGAGCCAGGATCACAGCGGATCGAGAAGAACACAGCACCACCTGAAGGCTCAGCTGCACCGTTCTTCCCTCTCCAGCACAGCCACAAAACACCCAACCAAAACAGAAGCACTTTGCAGGACCAAGCCCAGAGCCCACCTCTAGCATGTATTTCCTCCTGGCTACGTCCTGCCTCTTGGCTACACCTTGGACTCTGGGCGTACACGGAAGCTGTACATGATGACATTTGTCTGCAGTTAGAGACGCTCTGTACTACTGGGTGTGGACAAAAGACTAAGGAAAGAAGCTCTAACACAAGCTGCTCTTTGCCTCAGCAATTTGCCTTCCAGCGTTTATACAGGCACCACTACTTTATTCCATAAAGAGAAGCAGCTTCATTCCTCAAATCCCATCCACCGTCTCCCACAAACACTACATAACAGAACACACGTCATCACAGAAAGTGGACAGTAGTTAGTACCATCACAATTTTTCACACGTGCCAAGACTTGCCAACAGAAAAAAGTACTAGAAAACACTATTTATATGGCAGCTTCATTAAATATTGCTCCACCCCGTTTCACTGCTTTAAGTTACTAATAAGGATTTCTACCTTTTAAAAATTATGTTTAATCGCCTTTGATTAGAAAGTCCTTAAATAGGCATTTCAAAACATGTAAGAAGTATATAGCACACAAAAATACACCTGACTGGAGCAGCTTCCCACCTTACAGGTATGTTTACTGTTTCAGCATGTCCATTTCCCTATTATTGAAGGAGTCATGCAGAACAGCTACAGGACTGAGAATTACTTCCGTGGTCCTTGCAGGATCCCCCACACCCATAAGAGTGACTTGCCCTCCATACAAAATGTAGTACTAACCAAGTTTGAGGCTTCAGGGGCTGGTGCAGATGGATTTGAGCAATGACACATAGGCAGCTGAGGTGTTGGTACATTTTTCTTCCTGTTGACTTACTAATGCAGAGGTGATAGAGGAAAAGTATCAACAGCACATTCAGCTTACACAGCAAGATTTTATTTCAAGGTCCCTGTGGTTAAAAACTATGCCAGCTCACAACAAGTTTCCAAATGCCTAATAAAATGCAACCTACTACATATAGGAGACACCTATTATAATAAAAACCTCCCATAACTTTGGGCACTTGGGCAATTTTTTTTTTCTGAAAAACATTCCTAAAAATACTATTAAACATACATTAAAGGTACCAGCACTGCATAAGAGACTGTACTGACAACTCCCCCTTCCTCAATCCACTGACTTAAGGAAGAAAAAGAAGTTCCTGAGATATTCCTAGCAGGAAAGCTTTGCTTATTTCAGCTTTGTCTCATCTACGTGGGAGCTTCTATATGAAAACTGGGATGAAAGCAACATTCCCCTGAGGGAACAAAGGGGTGGATAATTTTAGGAACAAGACTGTTAAACACTTAAAAAAAAAAAAAAGACAAAGCAAACAATTTCCTTAAATAACCCCTATTATTGATATTTTTCCCCCTCTAACCATTAGTCATCCATGTTTTTGTCATTAAAACAATCACAGCTGAGCTCTCTAACTGATGGAATAAAACGCAAGAGAGAGTGAGGGCAACTGTGTTTCTTTAGGGCACTGGGTCATTTATGGGTTTTCCTTTTTACAACACCTGCAAGCTGATTATCAGTCAAACCATGACACTTAAACACACCCACTTTTACCCACTGGATTCTATAGGTATAATTACCTGCAGAAAACATCATCTGATATGCAGCAGTCTTTAACAGCAGTTTAACAAGGACTATTAGGACACTTATATAATGATATGGGAAATGTAAATATTTATGACAACATGCTGAGAGATGTTTCTGCTTTACCATCAGGTATTAAGACTTGATATCTTTACATATGAAATGAAAAGGAAGTTGAAGCCTGTCATCATGGCTGAACTCTAGATTTACCAACTTCTTTCATTAACAGGATTTTTTCATTCCCTGTAAACTATCCAAACTGTCCATGAAGCTCATTACTGTGATTTAGAGTATAATGAATTGCACATAACTTTACATTCCACAGCCACTACCTTGTGAAAGCTTCCCCTCAACTTGCATGTATTTTGATCAAGAAACAGATCAAGTAAATATATTATTTTAGCACACATTCCTTTACAGATTGCCACTATTTCATTGTTATTTCTGATTTTCTTACAACTGAAGAGGTTCAGGGCAAGGTAAGTATATCTCTTACATTTTTAAAACAAGAAAGGATATAGAATTTTGCTTTCATATTAATGTTTTCCCTGTGTGAAAAATAGGGTTCCATTGGGAACTAGGTTCCAAATGTTTCTTTCTTGGGAAAAAAAAAGGTCAGGAAAATTCAGTTAAAATCTCCCATCCTGTTCTGCAAAAGCATTACAACAAAAAATTTTAACATATCTAATCATCAAAATACACAAATCATATTTTGTATAATTTTCATATTTTTAATATTAATCATCTCTGTCAAAAGCTTTTCCTAAGAACTTATTTAAAATACATATTATAGGTAGTGCTAGATCATACAAAATCTCAAATTTGAAGGGATCCATAAAGATCATCAACTCCATATGCCTCACAGGACAATGCTGGAATATACATACACTAACTAAACTCCAGACTCAATCCATTCCTAGTTTTCTTCAGGAATCATATGTCTGTTTACTTTCTACTTCACTAGGTTTTAAATCAGGAAGTCATGCCTAAAAGATGGAGAAAGTAGGGCCTTTTTTTTTTTTCCTACTCATATGAGGAAACAGCTATTTATCCAGCCTTAAAGGACTGGAAACCTCCTTTTCTACGGCATTTAAATCTAGGACAAAACAAACTAGCCTTAAAAAGATAGGCAGGCTTCATCCCCACACCTCATTTTGGGTTTTTTTTACAGTTAACTTGGAAATAGCCAAAATAGCCACTGTATCAGAAAAAACACTTTCTTCCATTAAGTCAACCACTGTCTCAAACACCTAATTTTTTCCACTGCTGCTATTTTCTCTTCCTTCTACCTCTTGTTTTACAAAAAGGACACATAATAACCTTGTCTTTATGGAGGTTTCTGAGTTTCTCTTCAAGGATATCTCTAAGGCCTCACTTTTATATACAAGATAATAAAGGACGAGCCAATTATTTTTACTGCAGTAACGTAAAATTTAATTTTACTGAATTATTTTTAAACAACTTCAGTATATAAACATCTGATATAATAATTGATTTCTTCTTTTCCCCTTCTTGGAAGGAAAAAAATGTCTCTTGAATTAATCAGCAAGACTATAAAATACTAGAGAATAAGAAGGAAAGCCTTCTTCCCAGTTTGCTGTTCTCCAGACATGCACGGTGCCACACACTGGACCAAAGGCTGTTAAGAGCTCCTCAGAAGTGACTAGGCAGAAGGTAAGTGTTAACTGTTTCCCCCTCTGTCAAAGAAATCTAAACCTGTGTGCACTTCCATGCATAGGAAAAATTTAGGAGAAGGCTGGAAGCCCTACCCTGTTTCAGTCAAACTCATTCATCAGTACAAAAAGGCACATGTACATGAGGAGCTCATCAAGAGTCTCATCGTTCACAAACACTTTCCACCCATACACACCAATAAAACAATCAAATACAAGACTTACATTAACAAGTCTGTCACATATTTTAATTAAATTGATTTGCATAGTATGTCTAATTATAAGCATTGCACAAGGCACACCATGATGAATCAAAAACATATTTGATCATTCTTAGTCAACACGCTTTATATATAACAGAATGATGTTGGATCAGGCCCTATAGTAGAACATATCATGTAATTCAACCAATGGTCAGTTAAATAATGAAAGGCAGCAAGGAATTGGGAGTTCAAAGAACAGTAGCAAATAGGAATTTGGTAGAAGACAGAAATTATGAATTCTAATTACCCTATAACTAATAGCGAGGGCAATGTTGTCACTGCTTCTCTTATTTTTTTAGAATACCTGGGTTTAATACATGTCAAGAGAACCAAGCATTTGTATAGCACTCAAAATTAAGAGCATTTATGTACATACTAAGTCTTCAGTAGAAATGAATACTTCAAAGACGAGGCTCCAAACTTTTTTTCCACAGAAACAGGGACATGAAAGAAAAGGAACTATGCCAAGACCAAATTAATTTTTTTTCCATTGTTGTATTACCGGCATTATTATTACCGGAATCCTGTGAACTGTGTTAATTACCACTGTTAATTACCAGTGCTTTCCTGACATCTTAGTTCCCAACATGTTTCTTAGAGGATGATCAAGATGTCTGGACTTCTGGATAAGGGAGAATAGAGTTTGAGATAAAGACACAAAGATATATTTGGAGACATCATTTTATTTCTCTCCACACTAGTCTCACAGTGACTCTCCTTCTGGAGCACAAACCATTGCATCACCTCTCTGAAGAATCTCATTGTCAACATGAGTCAGGGTTCCTAACTGTATTTGTGAACAGCAAGGCAGCCTAGTCCTGCATGTCATCTTAGCAGACACCTTACAGTTGTTTCCCCTGAACTCTGACAGATCTCCTAGAATACGTATTTTCAAGCTTTGTCCCTAAAGCCTACTTGTTTTCATGAAAGCAACTATGGCACGACTCCAGAATCAACACTAAAGGAGAGCTGCAAAATTAAACCTGAACCAGCTTCACAAATACACCATTTCTCATGCATGTGTAAGGTAAAAAAAGAATATAATATATACAGAGCCTTTTCTGCCATAGTTCCTCGCAGACCACTACATTTCTCTAATAGCAGTCCTATAGAGGGGATCCCCTTCCTGGTGGAAGGGCAGGTACACAAAGAGAGTCACCACAACAACAACAGCAGCAGCACACTGTGGCTTGTATTGTGGATGTAGACTTACTTGCCTTTCTGCTTGAAGAAATATGTGTACGTTGTTGCAAGATGATACAGTATTTACATAACTGAGGCAATTATTTCTCTGATCATTTAATTACCTTTAACACCACAAATAATTTTCAGCTCTAAAGCATTAAATTTGGTTATCTGGGATAATAATAAATCATGCAAATAAAATATTAGCCATCTCAGAGTACTGTAACCTTACAACTTTCTGCAGTTTGAAACAGCGCATACACAAGTAAATCTCTTTTCAAAATTAAGCCCAAGGAAAACAGCAATGCATACTACTTTAACTAAATTAGTAAAACAACTCTTTCTGTACTGGAAGTACCACATAAGCCAGCTGTTTGACCATCACTTAACAGGCCTGATTTTTCATAAACTCATTATTTTTTTTAGTGGCAGTGTTTGGCTTTGGGGCTTTTGTGTGTCTGTGCGTGTAGAGTTACTATGGTGTTGAACTTTTTGGAGGGGGATTTTTTTGGACAGGGTTGGATTTTTGTTGTTGAGTTTGTGGTTCTTGTTGTTTGTTTCACACACACAACTCATTCTTTTTTTTTTTTTTTTTTACACTAGTAATGCTGGGAGTAGGTGGGTGGAGAAGCAGCCTGACTCCCATTACACAATAAGCATGGAAAAAGGCTCATTCAAACTTTTCCAGTGTGTAGTCCTTGCACAGACATTACTTGACCAACGAGAGATACCCAGTACTCGAACAGCTTTCTGAAGCTGAGGAATGGCTTCTATGAGGATTTTAACCTAAACTTAATTTAGTTGTATAATTTTCATTCTACAAAGTGCTGATAAATCTGAGTCTCTGCGCATTCAGTACTGCCTCAAACCTCGTTAATGTGGGACCAAAGATATAATCACAGGCTCTGAGACACGATTTCATAGTTTGAATAGGTTTTCATCAGAGGGGAGGTGGCAATAGAAGAATTGCAGATCCACGATTTATGTATTAAAAGATAGAAAGGATTCGCAATGTGCTAATGTTTAGATAATCACGGATGGAAATCAGAGCACGCCCACCACACGCAAGCATCAACACCTGCAGCGTTCGTGAGCGCACACCCTCGCGGCAGTCCCCGTCTCCGCACACCTGCAAACAGCTCCCACTGTCGCTGTTTACGGTACGGGGAGCACAGGGAGCCCTGGCCGGGGCAGAGGCGACCCTCGGGCGGTACCGCAGCCTGTGCTGGAGCACCGCGACATCCCCCGGTGCCGGTGGCTGGGCACGGGCATGGTCCATCCCCTCCTCCGGCCACAGTGACCAGCGGCGCCCTGTACCCGGCAGCTCCCCCTGGAAAGGACATGAATCGCCTGAGCCGGCCAGAGAGACAAAACCCGCGTGTCACAACACCGTCGTGTAAATCCTCCCCAGCAAAACACGTTGGAACCGCTGGGAAAGAGCCATGGGAACCAGAGCACGCCTTCTGCTCCCAGACACTGTATGCTTTCTGCACTTTTGGGTTTTCCCTAATCATTTATCTATCCGTAAGGAAAAAAATAAACCCAGTAAAATTAAATTTGATTTTTTCTCAGATGGAGAAAATACCAGGATAAGCAAGCAACAGACATGAAGTCACATCAGCCGCTAAAGACTGAACATCAAGTTTTCAGCTTTCATAAGCCACCTGTCACTGACATGATTTAAAGGGCAGATTTGTTTTGCTGCAAAAAGCAGAGAGTAATACTAAGCTCGCTCAGAAGAAAGAACTAGCTACAACAGTACACAAAACCACAGCATTAAAGCTTCTTTGCAACATTACAAACACATAGCTCTCTCTGTTATTCCAGAGCTTAAGCAAATCGTTACCTGTGCACAGAGCTGGCCAAGGCAGCCCAGAGCACGCATGGAGAACTCTCACAGGCAGAGACCTGCCTGTGTTTATGGATGGGCAGCCATAAAATGAGGTGCCTCAGAAGCTTCTCCATGTGGCATTCCCCACAAGAGGGCTCCTCTCTCATCTCACGAATCACTGAAGAGCTCATTAGAACTGTTAGATGCTCGAGTAGCTATAACTGAAAAATTCTAACTGGTGTAACTTAGTATATCCCCTGAGCACTGTACTCACTTTGCCATCTATAAATTCATGAATGGCAGAATAAAAAAACCCTTCACCTTGATAATTAAGCCATTTACCCAAAGAAACCTAGTTAAGCGCAGCAGACCACCTGCCAATAAAGGGATCCACTTGTAACATCCCCCTGCAATACCCTTGTGGTGATGTTGAACCTTTCCCCAGGATCAGCCCTGAAAATCCATGCGTGTAGTAACCACAGGAGGCAAGGAAAGAAACAAACCAGCCACATACCACAACACACAAACAGAGCTTTGTTTTTTCAACAGAGGCAATAGTTTGACCGGTAGCTAATTTCAGCAAACACAGATGGGATGTTGACCTTCCTGAGGAGCCGGATCCAGACACAGGTGTTCCACCTGTGGAGCAAACTGCAGCCAAAGCCATCTGCATGGCCCTCCCTGGGCACACACACCTGCTCACTCATGGATGGACCAAAGAGCCACAGAGCAGATCCCTGATGTGCTTTGAGGTTGTTCCTGTTTGTGAACGCCTGCAAAGTGGTCCCTGTGATAACTCAGAGACCTAGAAGGATCTCAGCAGAAAACAAACTTCACAGAAAAGCTTCACAGTTAAGCTTCACAGAAGTTTAACTCTGACATTTCACTCACAAAGAAGTTTCAAATGAACTTTGACAGCACAAAGTAATTTAAATTCAAAATACTCAAGAACTTATGCAAGCAGATCCTTCAGTCTACAGATGTCCCAATGAGTGAAAGTTCAACACAGCAGCTTGAAATGAAACTATAAAGCAAACACAGAATAAATCTCGGCACATAAGTAATTTTAAAACAGAACATATGCAAAATACATGTCATCTATTGACTCATTTCTAGTTTTGGTAGGTAATTATAAAAATACTGATAATCCAGTTTAAAAAAAAAAAATCACATCAGCAATGTAGGGTAGAGAACTGGAAAAGAGTTTGTTAGAAATGGCTTCAAAAAACCAGTCAGTTTTTCCTCTGGAAAGTGAAGTCAATGTGGTTGCAAACTCTGAAACACATAAGAACACAGATGCACATCCTTTCTGAAGCTGAACTTTAGAGTGATACCTGGGAGCGACTTGTAAGGATTTCTGATCTATGCTCTATAGTTCTAATGGAGACAGCACTTGGATAGTTCTGCCCACAGTCTTTGCTTGTGACTGCATGTCTGCATTACATAAAGTATGTATTAAAAATATTATACTGAGAAAACACGATCAGCCAACAGCCATATGGCCTATTCATATGCTGTTTTCTATAAAAACTCACTCTTTGATTTAGAGATAAACTTGAACTTATGTTAGAGAAGGACTAGCAAAGGGTGAGCGGAATGGGACCTTTCCATTTCCTCCATTTCCAGGGAGGAAGGTAAAAAAGGAAAAAAGGGGAGGACTAAAAGTTGGACTCGGACTCCACAGTCCAGCAAGCAGCAAAAGCAAACTGCATCCGCTCCTACAACAGTGATACAGCGGCCGATCCGCTTGCGTAAGCCAAAATCTACTCCCTGCACCCTCCTCGCCCTTAGGGCCAAAATAAAAGCGAGTTAAAACAGTCTCGCAGTATACATCCCTCCTTAGAGGCGACGCAAGGACAACTCCCCTCTTTCCCTGTAGGAAATAAGGGCTTGCAGCAGCCCGTCGCTCGCACGCGTTTGAGGCGCAGCCAAACCCCGCAGCGGGCCTCGCTCGGCAGGCACCGGGGCGCTGCCACCAGGTACCTTGACCCTGACGATCCGTCCCTCCGCCCTCGCCCCGGGCTCACCCCGTCCCCGTTAGCAGCGTCTTGCGGGTATCCACCCACCCTTACTGCGGGAGCTCGGCGCTACCTCACGCCCCGGTCAAAGCCCGCAGCCCGGCAGTCGCCCCCTCCAGACCCCTTCCTCGCCGGGCTGCTCCGCACCCCGCGTTAGCCCCGCCGCACTCCGAGCCCTCGGAGCGGAGGCTTCACAACGACCAGCGGCGACCCGGGAACGACGGCGCGGCCCCGCCGATGCCCCTGCGCGGGGTCGGGAGGGGTCTCGCTGCTACGGCGGGCACGGTTCGGGCGCGCCGCCCCCTCCAGCGCGGCTCTGCCCGCCGCC
>JAYDZK010000169.1:49256633-49364722 GCA_034509185.1 Euphonia xanthogaster
CGCCACGTCCCCCGCCCCCGCCCGCGGCTCTGCCCGGCAGCAGGTGAGGGCGGGACCGGCGCCCGCGGCCCGGGAGAAGCCGCTGCTGACGGGCTGGAGGCGTTTATGCGGCGGCGGCTGTGGTGCGGGGGCGGCTGTCCGCACTCCCGGCCCCCGCGCGGCCCGGGCTGCCGAGGTGCCGGTGTTCACACAGGTGTGATTAGTTTTTTCTTCAGAGCAGCTCCCGCCGCATTAGCACAGCTCGTTCGGTACCGGCGCCGAGAGAAAAAACAGGTTTGGGGATGCTCGCCATCTCGACAGTAGGTGGGAGGAGTGGCGGCCGCCTCACAAGCCCGGGCGATGCGCCGCATCGTGTGGGAAAGAGCTGCACTGCTGTAGACTCGTTCCTGCGGCACGTGCTCCTAAACAGCCGATTTAAAGCTGCGTGCAACGCCTTGCTTCCAAAAAAAAAAAAAAAAGGCTCTGTGAAGAGCTGCCGATGTATCAGTCACTTCTGTAAAGGTCATGGTCCTGTTACCTTTTCTATGAGTTTGCCTTAACTTGCTTTACGCTGCTTTTCAGGCCCATAAGAGTGTTTCTCTTTAAAGTGTTCTAGTCTGTATAAAAGCATCATTTAATATTTCATCTGCTTGTAGGTAGCACCAATCATCAGAACTACAGGTGAAGGAGGGTGGGTGAATTGGGGAACTCATAGGATGCAGCTGTGGGTGCAGGCAAGCAGGTGGAGAGGGGCAGCTCCCTTGGGCTGGTGCACTTGGACCAAGCAAACTTCAGTCACCATGCAGAGCACCCCCATTTCAGAAACTGCTAAGTTCAGAGCACGAGGTCTTCTAGGAGAAGGAGAGATTAATATTTTGCTGTTGCACCAAGAGCCATTTGTGCTCTAAAACAAGGAGTTTGGGGCTTGGGTGATAAACACACCCTGTGGCTTGTGGGCAGGAGTGTCTGTAATAGAACACTAGGCTGGGCTCTATGCTAAAAGGTGCAAAAGACAGCAAAATCAGCACTGCCTTGGCCGAGTTTTCACTTCTGTGCTCCCTTAATGGAGGTGTAAAGGTCTCTCAGTCAGTTTGAGCCCTGGATTAGAACAACACTCATCAAGGACTAAGAGGTTATCCAAGTTCAAAGCCAGTGGTATGCCCTGTGGTCAAAATGTTGCCCTCAGCAACATCCTGCACCAACGTAACCTCCAAGCCCTCACTTCTGGTCCATCCACCCACCAGCATATTCTAGGAGCCAGGCTGAAGAATCCCAGGCTGACCTGTCTGATGCACATCATCCCAAAGTGTTATGTCATGTTTTGTCTGAGGATGTAAAAAGTAACATCTGGTCCAATCTATATGAAGTAGCCTGATGTAGGGATCTTACATAAGCTTTTGTGCACAGATCTAGTATCTGTATGGATTAGCTGTGCTGCTTAGGCAACTACATTCAGACCAGAACTGCTGGAGGAGCATAAGTGTACACGGCCTAGCCTGGGCATGGATCAGATCCAACAGAGTCTCACCATGGAGAATAGAGAACTGATTGCTGAGCAATGCTGCAGAAGCCACCTTGTGTCTGGTGAAGCCAGCAAAGAACCATTGGAGTTAATTCCAGCTGGTTCCAGGCTAGGTCTCATGGAGATGTTCAGTGAAACCTCGATCACACTTCTTTCTCCATTACACAGCTGGCATTTCTGAGCAGCCTGAGTCATAGAGAACAGGCTGCATGCTTTCCAAGTGAACAGAGCTGTGCAATTACCTTCCAGTCATACTGCAGGAAACCAGAGGTTTTCAAAGCTGGACCAATACAGGATCATGCTTCACACAAAAATCAAATTAGGGAAGTTCATTGTCTTAGGGTTACTTCTCAATGGATGAAGTCTTTTTTAAGTTTTGGGTTTTACAAGTCAGCTTCCACCTCTGGTCTTTCTAGTGTTTAAAATTACCTTGAAAATGTATTGTTTTCTGCTGTAATAGTAGAAATTGCTAAACGGTAGCTGTGTTTCTAGTGAAATGCAGTGAAGTTTTTGGAATGAGTTGAATACATCTGTGCCTAAAAAACAATAGAACCATCTTCAGAGTAAAAAAAATCTGACTAAAATTATTTAACCTACTGTTCTGTATCTTATTTTTTTAATACATAATTGTTGCATTGTAGCCAGCAAAAGTTACTGTATACACATTATGACAATGTGTTTACATTTTTTAAAAAATTCATTTCCTTTGAAAATACCTGCTAGACCTGAAAAAATTTGCTCTTAAAAAATTAAGAGCATAAGCCTTTTACTGGTTACCAAGGCTTATGAAAAAAGAACTAGCTTCTTGTCCAGACAAGTCTTACCCACCATGGAATTTTTTGCAGCTGCCCCAGAAGAATCTGTTGATACCCAGTGCTAGAATAGTGGAGTGACAATGACAGTGGATGGACAGGGAACACCCACCACCCTTTTTCATTACACATGAGGAAAAGAAAATCATTGCATAAACAAAAGCAGAAAAAGAAACAACAGTCTACAATGACTATTCAGTGCATGGAGGCAGGACTTTTCATTTCTCAAGTCAAGTACAGTGCCCAAAGAAGAATTTTGTTTGGTCTTGGCTTGTTAGTACTGTAATTAGACTGAATAGAAAAACCAAGAAAATATTTAATGCTATGGTTATCATACTCAAATCACAGTAAATGTAAGATGCATCAGAAAGGTCCTCTTGATACTCAGTATTACTCAGTATAATTTTTTTTCTTTTTTTTATTCCAATATTTTCCAGTTCTACACCTTTTTTTTTTATTTTATAAGTCCAAAAATATAGGAAAAAGTAATTCTTAGGTTATTTTTATTTTCAATTGTGTATGTCAGAGATAGCTTTAGAACAAGCTAACATTACCGTGGTTCAGGTGTATACAACTGGTACAGTTCAGTAGTACATAAACAACTCTAAAACAAATGCACCATAGAACTTAAATTACCAAAAATAAACAATATTAAACTATGTAGGGCAGTAGGTAAAAACAATTACCTTTAGGTCTTGCACACTAAAAGAAAAAAAATCTAATTATGTTTGAAATTATGAAGCTCTACTACAGATAATATTGATATATATTACAAAGAAACTGAAAAGTTGTCACATTTTGTTTTTGTTCCAGTGATGTACTGTTACATGAAATCTTACATCAGCTTGTCATGAAATTAACATCTGCTTACTCTAACTACAATATTTCATGAGTTTATAACTTTTGTGTGTATGTTTTCTAAAAATTTTTGAAAAACTTGCATGTAAAAACATTTAAAGTAAAATAATGTTGCAGGTTGTTTACAGATTCCTTATGGATTATAGAAGTGAAAGCAGTCAGGAAGCTGCAGTGTTTTTAACATTGGTAAACAAATACTGGATTAAAGTGCAACAGTCCTTCTGACAGCACACCTGCTCTGGCTGAAAGGAAATCTTTTCATCTCTGCAGAGAAGCAAAGAAAAAAATATCAGTGTCAGGCATGTTTCTCTCGAAAGTCAGTGATCGCCTTCCAGAGCGTGCACAGCATTCCTCCTCTGTAAAGAAAAATCATAAAGACACTCAGGTACAAAGAAACTCTCTAGTCTGAAAGCCTTCCAACTGAGGTGCTTTCTGATTTTCTTGCTCTGGTTTTGATCAATGGTATTCAGTGGTAAGGTTGATCAAAGGTGAAATGCAACATGCATTACTCAAACAGAGAACAGAGTCCTTTTCTGATTACAAGACAGGGCAATCTTTCCACTTGGAGGTGCCTGCTGTCTGGAATTCAGACTTCTGGTCCAAAGGACTTGCATAACCCACATTTGACTTCCAACATGATGCAAGCTGGTGACCTATACACCTGGCATGATTAGGTGAAATGTCATGTTACTTACAGTCCATGAGTAACGTTTCTGAAGTTTGATGATGATAATAAACTACTGAAAGCTTTTCTAGCTCTACTTTTTAAAATAAAGGCAAGGCTCTAATGGTGTCTCCAGTTGTGCTGATACAGAAATGTATCAGCACACAAAGACATACTGGAAAGTGTTAGTTATTTTAAATGAATTGCACACAATGCAATAAATAGAGACTTAGTATCCATTTTTCTTCTTACAAGCACAGTTCATTTAACTCTGAAGAATTACCTCAGTCTCAAACATTTCAAATCATCTCGTGTAACATAGCGGAGAACATCCGTTAAGGTATAGTCTTCAGCCAAGAACTGCAGAAAAGAAATTTAAATGAACATTTTGTTAGAAATATTATATAAATTCCTAAGCTCATCTTCCTGGAATCATCTGCCCCTAAAAATAGAAGGGTAAATTTGGGAGAAACCTAAAATTGGGCTGAAATGCAGTACATGTAACAGAAAAACATGGTTTCTACAAATACAGTGAAACTACTTAAATCTTACACTGTATACCCTGCATCGGCATACCAGACACAACTTGAAAGATGTAATGCTTTTACAGCCTTTGTCAAAACCTTTGTCAGCTGGCATTTCTATTGCTAGCACTGGTATCACAGAATTAGAGACTTCACTGAACACAAATTTGACCATAAGTAATAGCACATTTAACCCATGAGGAAATGAAAACAGTTAAGATGTACCTTTTCAAGAATGGCATCTAAATTTGATGTAATTGAACTTGAAGGAATCTTTAGTCTGATCTGTAGGAGTGATAACTACATGCAGGTATTCCTAAATTAGCTGAAATCTTTAACACCTCCAAAGTTATATAATTTGCTGCAGAGCAGACTGATCTACTTCAGGATATTTCACTGTAGCACAGCTAGCTAAGGGTGAACATGTATCCTGTATCCAGAGTATCATCAGCAGGAATGCTGCAGTGTGTAAAGACACTGAAAACCCAAGGGTGTCTATTTACCAGGATATTTTATTGCTTTATTCACAATCATATTTAGGAACTATTGATGGTACTTTAGATTTATGAAGGCCTTCACATTCATGGCTTTTCCCTATCCTCTGAAAAATTAATCTCTCAAAATGTGCTAAAAATTAGAAAGGTTTGGTGTTTTTTAAACTGAGTCACTAAACAGTACTGCAGCTGTGCAGGCAGTGAATGGGATCATTGCTACCTTGTTTATCGTGGCCTCGTCAGCTCCATGAACTCTCAGCCAGTTTATGAGATCAGGGTCTTCGGTCCCTGTGCCAGTGGAATGACGATGACGGACAGACGATCCAGGAATATCTGAAACAAGCATATTTGAGACAAGGTTTTGTGTTGCCAAAGCAACCTCTTGTCATTTTTGACTCCTCAAGCACTTCCTTCAGTGAGCTTTCCCTTCAAGCATAGAATACCAGTATACCCATTAATAAATGCCAATTCCCAAAGAACACACTTAATTACAATTTATAGACATTATACATTAATTTCTCTGCTTGGTTAAGTGTACAGTTAAGGTATTGTGAACATTGACACACACAAAATTTTTCTGCCCTCTTCTGAAAATGACTTTGCTAGGACAAGGCACGTCAATTTCACTGCCGCTGTTTCTACACTAAGGTTGTTGCATCAATTTACTGAACTGTTCAGTGTAACTCATACAGTTGCTCCACAGGCAATGTCTTAGGCTGAGGATCAGCTACTTTTGGAAGCAACACTTAGAAGCACATTACACAGAAATATTAAACTGCATTAGCATTTCCACCTTCTTCAGGGCAGACACAGCAAACTCTGCTTTCCTCAGTAACATTTAAGTTGTAGTTGCATCTCACCAATTAGGTGTATTTGCATCTCACCTCTTGAACTTTCACTGTAATAATTGGAACAGTCTGTAATTCAAGGAACACATATCTAAACATACTAGATTATCCTCTTTAGGAATAATATTTATTCAGTAGCATATGAGCCTTGCTCTCTTCCATATAATCACAAACAAAAATATTTAAATCATACTCATTCCTTGTACTGTGATTAACAAATCCAGTAATTTGTTTCCACAATGTACATTTTTACTTCAGAGCAAACCCTACGAGAAGCAGCACAATAAAGCATCTTTGCTGAGGCTGGCTCAATAAAATGGACAGACATTTAGCTGTCACCTTTTCATCTGTAGCCAGCATGAAACTTTTCTTTAAAAGTCTTCTCACTTACCTATTGGCTGTGACCTGAGCTGTAGGTTCCTGATCTCTTGATCTTTTTCTTCTATAGCTTGATGCAAAAGGACTTGAAATTCTCTCTCCTTTTGAACTAACTCCTCCAATAACCTGTGAAGTAATGAGAACAAAAATCTCATTTCCTTCAGTAGCTTCAAATTGTCAGGAAAGGAAAGATCTTACTATACCTAAACTGGAAACATTCCTGACAAAGACAAGGACAGACTTCTTCAGCTTTCACCGAAGGTATATTCTTTCACTATAGATTGATTTTGACCTATATCAAGATACAAATATTCATACAGAAGCCCCAAACACACCAGCCTCCACATAAACATTCACCCACTAAACAAGTGGTATGGGAGAATATTTCAGTGAAATTCCTACAGCCTGTGCTCTGTTTTAAACAAAACTGGAACTGAGAACAAATATCAAAGTGGTTCATAATCTAAGGGCTAAACCTTTGTAAGGAAAAATGCCAGTTCACATCTCTCTAGCAGACATTTTCAAAGGTATGGAAAGGGTAGAACAGTGATAAAAATGTGGTGAAAACATATGGTTGCATTTCATAAATATGAAAAATACATTCTCAAACACACAAGAGCTGTCTCTTCCTCACATACAAGGCAGTTTGTGCCTGCCTTCCCAGGCTATATTAAGAGTGAGAAAAGAGGAGGCAAAATACTTGCCTACTTCCCTAAGCAATTACTTCAGAGAATGTCAAGCAGAAGTAAATTGAAACTCATGTTTGACCTCCTTCATAACACAAACCCAGAGAGAACCTGGAGAGATTCAGTGGCTAGCACCATTTGAGCTGATCAAAAGAAAATATTCAGAATATAATGGAAAATTAGTATGTAAAAGTGCTGTAATTTGTTCTTTTAGGAAAGTGGTTTAGTGGTTTAGAAGTGCAGGATGTGGTTTAGAAAGTGGTTTAGAAATGCAGGATTTGTGAATGATATCTTATCAGGAACTTGGTCAAAATTTGGACATGGAGAGCAGACTCATAAACCTATAATTGACTCCTGAGTCTTCAGAAGTTCTGCCTTGAAAGGACTACAGCATCTTCATCCCTTTCTTGAAACCTCTGTCAGCCTGAGAACTATGCAATAACTGTTCCATTCCAGCATGTTTCCTTTTATTTATCCATGCTTTTTGTTTTTTTGGGTTTTTTAAATTTATACCAGTTGAGCACTGCAAACCTTTTCTGAAAGACAGGAATTCAGTTAGAGAATGTGCCATAGAAGCCCCTTAGCCCCCAGCACAGGGGTAAACTGAATCCCACATGATTGCATTGTGAAAACATCTAGCCCTTCTTTTAGCTTTCATGCAGGCCTACCAGAAACATATTTGCACTCGAGCGCTTCCACACCTGAGCCAACAAACCTTAACAAGTTCACCCTGCATGGGAACAGAGCTGCTTGGTGCATCTACACCCACAGCTTGGGTGTAGGGTGTATTCTCAGTGCAAACTGATCCTCTGTCCACACAGGTCACCTTTCAGTTAACTTATTCCTAGCCTATCTATGCTGGTTGAAAAAGGCCTTCAGGGCCAATAAAATAATCCGTTATTTTCTCCTGATAACTGCTTGCTGCTTATGCCAATAAAGCTTTTGTAAATATTTTTAATTTTTTTCTATTATTTATTCAAAAATTTTGCATGAATGACTGGATGTGATTATTTGGCCAAAGGCTTTGCATTTGAGAAATTTACAGAAGGAAAATGCTAGCAAAAAAAAGCACCTCTACAAGCAGATCACTTTGGAGGCTATTCCTCACCATAAGCTTGGGAAGTAAAGTGAGTAAATCTAAAATATTTATGTATTTCTCTAGGTATAAAAATAAGACAATCAAAATATTGCTCAGTGGTCACAAGTAAGAAAAATTAATTGTGACATAAGGACCTCAAAATACTGATATTTTATTAAATACAATACAGTGCAATGAATTACTCTAATTATGGCAACCTTCTCAGACACATGTAAAAGTAAAGTGTAATTTAATATTTTAATTTCAAATGAAACTGTAGCTCCAAAGAATTTTCTATCAGGATGACAACTGTCTTATTGAAGACATGTTCTCTTTCTATCAAGGTCACATTCAAAATTTACTGAGGTCAGTGTCATAAATCACATGCTGCAAAAGCAAAATATCTACTTTACCTAGACTATTTGGTATATTTCAATGAAAGAAAACAAAATATATAGAAGATGATTTGGATTTTTCTCTGACATTTCTTAAAAAAACAACAAAACCTTAAAGAACAACTCTTCACTTGCACAAAGTGCAAGACATATTTCTGAAAAAAACTGCAATATCCAAATTTCTGGCTCATTTTTTCTCTTAAGCAAAACACCTATTTTCCCCATTTTTCTCTATTTAATAAAAAGGTAATGGTTGCTGGTAAGCACAGATCCTGCTTGCAGTGACTTCTGTACACAGAACAAATCTGAAGCAATCTCCTTATGGAGTTTCTGTGTGGCTGTCTATTAGCTTGAGTTCACTTGCTGAGAATAGCTATAGAAAAGAACAGCAAGTTCTGCCTTAATGGAAACAAAACCTAACACCATTTATCAGCTACACAGAGCACACCAAAGAGAGAAAAAGCAGAAGTTTGGCAGCAAGTCAGTTTTTCACAGACCTTCCCTGAAAGGGCACCTGAAATCAAGTCTGACCTTAACTTGCTTCACTATGGTTTTGTTGAAATTCATACAACAATGTAAGTGATCAGTCACAGCTAAACAAGGATCATCATTAAAAGCAACAACTTACACTGCAATGGAATTTTGGCACTGTCACTAGTATTCCAGCTTATATGTATTTTGAAAGCTAACCAAAGCATACTGCTGTAAGCAGGCTAGTGTCCCTGTCTCCTGATGTCCAGACTTACCTGTTTGTCTCTAATTTTAGCCTGCCCAGCTGGACACTCAGTGATCTGTGAGCAGCCTGGGAGTCATGGGACACTGTAGAGCTGAGTGTGCTTACACCTGAGGTAGCTACTGCATCTTCCAAGACAATGCAAGGCTGCTGGATGGTTTGATTCTGAGGCTGTTCATCTTGATCTTCAACTTCTATATCATCTTGATCGGCTGTATCACTTTCAGATGCAAGGCTAAAATGTGGCCTCAATTCTATTAAAATATAGGCAAAAGAAAAACCACCAAAGAAGTTAAATATTAAAACAAAAGCAGACCCAAGTGACTATTTCCAGATCATCCTATAGCTTTGGTTACAACAGACCTGAAATTTCTGTAACAGAACAACAGATATTTTCTAGGGGTTCAAGATCCCTCAAAACATAACAGCACCTTTGTTTATGCAGATTATTATTCTATCAAACGTTTAAGAGCTGTAAAAAAACCAAACATCTGTATGAACATGATTCCTGATTTGGCTACCATTTAATGTCAAATTGTGCTGAAGTATCGTGTATGGCAGAGTTTCTTTTGCTTAATTCCGTTCTCAGTAATTTGTATTTTCTTTTCTGTCTGACTTGAAACATTTTATTGAACAAACAACCATTATTTCTTTTCTATCCAGGTATTCCTGCTGTTGCTGTTCTGGCATATTTAGCATTCCATCCTTATAATAATACTGTGTTCACCAAAAAATTGCAGTCAAACATAGAGAGGAAATTACAAAAAGGCCCCTCTCCCAACAATTAAAAGCACACTTCCCTTCTACTTGTCAGAGGGAACACTGCCTATTTTGTAATGATGCACATCCACAAAACTACAAACACAAAGCTATACCCCGGGTTCTGTTGTTCCCTGTTTAAACTACCTGCCAGAGCCTACCACGTATGCGAGATATGTACACAAGATCCGACACTCCTACACAACCTATTATTATTAACAACATCTGTTTGTTTATTCTAACTATTATATATAACTCTTTCTTCCTTCTTTCCTTCAATTGTGGCTCCTTATTGCTAAGAACTCCCTCTAATCTCCTCATCAAAATGTAATTTTTTTTCCTGAATCCCACTTGCTTTATGCCTTTTCTGCTGAGTAACTAAACTAACAAGTATGTTTATATTCCTTACAAAAGAAACTTTTGTTCCTTGATCTATTTCACCCCTCCATTTCAATGCTACCTTTTTCAAGGCTGAATATAATAAGGTCAACAGAGCTGTGCTTCCTCTAAATTCAGATTTGTTATGTAGCAGTTACCCAAATATTTCTAGGCAAATACATTTGGATTTGCTTTGGACTTCTGTTCTTTTTAGCAGGATGCAGAAGTTCTTTGCCATTGTTCACTACCAGGCAGCATAAAATTGGCTTTGTACCATTCATTAAACATCCCATAACTTTTAGAAGGGTTAAGGGCAGTGATAAATCTCCACATCATAAGAAAAAAAAATCAAGAAAAAATAATGAGACAAAGGCAAGGGAAAGTAATCAGAAGTAGGGAATCAGCAGATGATCAGTGTCTGAAAACCACTGGGGCACAGAGGCTTTTGTTTAAGCTTGACCACCTACAATTAATGCTGACTCTGAGCTGTATGGGGAAGAACAGACTACTAAGAAGGAATTCTACAGTTACTCCTATTACACAGCAATGAAGTACATGCCTGTAAGAGATGTTCAGCATTCTAATCAGAAGACAGAGGAGTTTCTTTGTGACTTGAAAGTAACACATAAACTCTATTTATATCTTGTGCTAGGGATATGGAAAGTAAGGAGAATAGGAATAGATGTAACTTTCAAAGTAATTTTCAGATCCCCTTATTGATAATCTCAGACTCAACCCACTGCAGGAACAGGAATGTAAGTATTCTGACTTAAAGCATTAAATGAAAATTATTTTGTGATATTTGAAAATATCACCATTAATTCCATTACCATTAATTCCAGCATTAGAAGTTAAGAAGAAGCAGAAAAACTAAACTTGGAAATAGGTAGAGAAGTAACAGAATGGGCTACAGTTTCAACTAAACAGACTCCTTCCCTCACTGAAGCCATACAATCTAAATCCACATTTAAAATACAATGTACAAATTGCAGGCACTGCAGACGTGTTTGTTTCGTTTTGGCAGGTTTCAAGTCAAGGGTTTGGGGTTGTTTGGGTTTGTTGTTTTTTGGGGTTTTTTTTAGACAGCTTCTGACCATAAGCAATAGGCCACATTTTGCACCTGAAAAAATTAGGTCTCAGAGCACCTTAACTTACTACTACTCACCGTGTTGCAGAATCATTTAGATTACACATTGTGGAAAGGTGCTTTCCAACGTAGCTTGAACAATACACAGATTTGCTTCTGAATTGCAAAACAGACAGTGAACAGGAAAAAGGCCACTGCTGGTTTCAAAATCTTAAGCGAAGCATCATAATCACAACTCGAAAGCGTGTTTAAAGAGATCAGCTGATAAATATTTGCTGAGTATTAAAAATGACTCACCTGGGACCAGAATTGTAATAGCAGTCTGCACAGCTTTTCTGATTATGCTGTCCAGTGCAAACATCCAATGTGGCTTAATATTATGATTTCGGAGAACTTTATTGACCTAGTGAGAGAAAATTCAGTTCAGATATTACATACCCCACAACTTAAAATGAGAATATATGTCATATATTTATGACCTGTATGAGTTTAAACTTCTAGATGCTGCATCTGAGCAGATGATTACAATTATTTCTTGATAGCAACATTATCAACTTCATCCATTTTTTTATAAGTCATGCAATATGTTGTATTTTTCATCAAGTTCTGGTTTCTGTGTTAGGTGACTGCTGATGGCTGTGATACTTAACCTTCATAGCTGTGGAGAGAAACTTCAAAAGAATGCAAGCAAGGCAAACAACAAGGACTATGTTATGAAAGGCTTGCAGCTGAAGCTAATTAATCTTGTTACTTTTTTTGGCATCACTTTCACTGCTTGCTCCGACCACTACTTGTCTATTCTAAAGTACAATTGTAGGAAATATAAAAGAACTAATGTAATGCTGTTCCTACTTAACTCTGAAACTAGTTAATTAATGTTAGTTTAAACAATTAGGGAACTTCATTTGTGTGCTGTACCATTTTCTCTTTCCTTCTACTTCTTACTTTATACAGTCTGATGGTTTTCTACACTAGGTTGCTCCTAACTGCCTACAGGCCTGCTTACAAACTGCTTTGAGCCATAGTCTCAGATGCCTCTATGGATGCTCTGTGCCACCTGCACAAACATCTCTACCTCATAGAACTGTTTTCCAGCTCCCAAATGACAAGGAAATGCCTAGCCAACAGTAAGCAGCAAAAGCACAAGGCTCAGCGCTGTTTTCCAGGTACAGAAGCAATCCAAAGCAACAAAGCAGGAGCAGAACTTAAGCAGTTGCAGGAAACAACACATATATATAACTGTATTTACAAAACTATCAAGTTACACATTATAAAAAAAGAAGCAACTACTGATTACGAAAAATAGTGGCAAAAAGATACTTCACTCTTCCTAAAAAAGGGATAAGTTCAATTCCCTCATACTGTGATAACCTTTCTGTAAAAAAATACTGAAGTCACACAAATGATGCCTTCAGAGGATATGTAAAAGTTACTAATCCTACTATTTTCACTGCCAAAAAAGCAAGATTATTCAGTGACATGGTAATTTATACAGGTACCTGCACTGGCTTTGTTTGGGATGGAGTTAATTTCTTTCACAGCAGTCCACATGGTGCTATGTTTCAGACTGTGACTAAAACAGCCTTGATAGCACACGCATGTTTCAGCTCCTGCTGAGCAAAGCTTACATGCTGTCAAGGCTGCCTCTGTTCCTTACACTGCCCCAGCAGTGAGGGGGCTGTGGGTTGACTAAAGGCTGGAGGGGCACATGGCTGGCACAGCTGGAGCAGCTGACCTAGGAAATATTCCCTTCTGTATAAGCTCATGATGGGCAATAAACTAGAGGCTTTTTCCAAAGGAGCTATTGCTCAGGGACAGGCTGGTCACAAGTCTGCTGTTGGTGACTGACTGCTGTTGCAACATTTGTGAGCTTTTCCCCCCCCTTTTACTTATTTAACAATCTTTATTTTGACCCAAAAATTTTCTACTTTTGGTCCTTCCAATTCTCTCCTTCTTTCTGTTGGGATAGAGTGAATGAGTGACTGGGTAGGGGTTTTCCTCTTCCTGCCAGCCAGGGTCCACCCAGCACATCAGTACCTGTGTCTGCTCAATTCTATGGCCAATGGCCACGAGATGGCACTTGGACACTGTGTTTGGACTCGGAGAGCTGTCAGCAGTGCCAGGGGAGCCTGCCCTGGGCCTGACACCTGGACAGCAGCTGCCCCAAAGGCTTGCCCGCTGCCCTCTGAGGCAGCACAGCTCCCCTGTGCGAGCACTTTGCACCTTCCCAAACCGATCACTACTGAGACAGTGACATGTTTAGCTAAGTCTAGCTTTACTGAGAACTGCAGAAACAAAACCTAACTTTGTCACGATCACAATCATCCATAGTAATGTGATTTAGTTATTTATATGACGTCACAAAATTACTTTTTCTTGGTTGGTCTGATAAGGATATTGTGATTATTAAACACTGTAACCTAAGATCACCTTCTTAAGTACCAAGAGCAGGGGAACTACTTTCCCTCTTTTTAGCAGTACCTCAGTCTCTGCAGCATCTGAGGTCTAGCTCCTGTTCTGGATTTCAATGTAGAATAGAAATCTATTGTATGGCCAAAAGAATTAAGATTGCACACATATAAAGCAAAGTTTTTCTTTTAACTTTCTGTGGGTTTAGTTAAATAATAGATAGTAATGAAAGAGACAATTGTCAGTTTAAAAAAAACAACTTGTAATTATGAAGTTAACAGAAAGTAAATTTTTTACTGATAAGAATAAGAAACCCAGGCAATTACTACCAAACAACTGATGCCCAGCGACATCTCTATCAGAACAGCAATACAAGTATTTGTACTATTACCCCCTGCATTTTTGGTTTTGGTTTTCTTGACCTTGTATGCTTCCAGTATCAAAATAATATTAATATGAGATTAATAGAGAGACCTGAAAACATACTCAAAAGAATCCAAGAGAAAGCTTTTGATTTGTAGAAAGATCTCTTTCACAGATTAATTTAACACTTTTGTTTTTTTTATAAAATCATCTAATTCTTGTTAGCAACAGTAGCCTATGCAACAATTTGCATGCTATGCCATCTTTCCTGACAGCTCTTCTACTTGTCTGAGTGCCCCAGGTTTGAATTCTAAAAGAATCATCCACCTCAAATACCTACCTGAATTGTCATTTCATTTTTACTACATGACCTCAGTCTGGACAAGTGATGCTCAGCACAGCTGCACCCTCCCATGTTCATTATTCATCTTAATCATTAAGCCTAACTGCTTGGGAACTAACACTTAAATACATATCTTAAGACAACATTTGCTGTTTGTAAATTGGCTATTTAAAGGCTACCCATGCATGTGTTTGGTTGTTCAATGTAGGAAATTATAAATCTTGCATTTATTATTGGTGGAAAAGTAACAATATGCCTTATCTTGCTTATTATAAATTGAAATAATAATTTCTAGTTTGGCAGAAATCTGCTAATCAAAATACTAAAAATATGAATTCAATACAGTATTACAAGGTAGACAGATTACTGTGGGGGGCAATGCATTAATTTGTAAGAGAAGTTTAAGAGATCTGCATTTATGTAGGATAAACCTGACATTTATTGTTAGTCTTATTACCCAGAAAACCTTCCAAAATGAGATTTTTTAAAAAGGCTTTCCTGCCTTACTATTATGACATAATATTCACACAATGATTCTGAACTGTCTTTAGATCTCAGTAGTGTTCAAAGGATCACAAAGCAACTAAACCAAGTCACTACGGTGTGTTCAGATTTTGCTATTACAGTTTCAAAGTCCTCAAATATTATTGTTTCAGCAGCTCTGGGTGGAAGTTAAATAAGTTCTCTTTGGTCCTGGTTTGTTTAGTTATTTTTAGTTTAGGTGTACAAATTTCTTAGTAAAATTGACAACTTACAGCATCTTGAAAACCAAACAGCACAAGCTGCACTTGGCTGATACCATGGCTGTCAAAGTCCAACTCCAGCTTCAATTTTGAAAGTGTGGTTGCAATGATTTTGCGATCAGTGGACCGTACAAACTCTCTGAGGCTGGAAACAAGTGTTGTGATATGTTCCCATTTTAGCTTGGGTTCTTCAGATCCCTGGAAGAAGAGAGAGGAAAAGAAATAGTTTTGATAGTCATCTTTTGAAACATACATCCAGAAGGACTTCAGTCAATAATGTCAGCTGGAATATGTGTTTTCAGAAACTACGCTGCTATTAAGGGAAAGGTGCAGCTGCAGGTCAGGTGCTGGTGGCAGCATAACTGCAGCAGCACAGAGCTCTGGGGCTGAGCTCCCTGGTGACAGGCAGGGGGGAACTCATTGAACAAGCAGCTGACTTCATTTTACACCATTTGCTGAAGAATGTGTGCACACTGTAGTGTGTATGTGTCTTTGTACAGCAATGAATAAAGATATGAATAAATGTACTGTGCACTGGGTACTACAAATGACTCATAATTGCAAGCACACACATGCTTTGCAGTGCTTCTAATTTCTGGGTGCCTGACAGAGACAATGTGCAAAGTCCTACAGCAGCATTTAAAAGAAGAGATTAGTCAAAGTTATGCAGGAGGCTCACAAAGGGATTGGTTGCTTCTTATGTAATTTCCTTATTTCCCTTAATACAGAACTTCAACGCTTAGCTGTTCTTAAAGCAAGTCTACAAAGATCTCACCTTTCTAGTATAAATATTAATTTGCCTATTTTTAAAAGCTTTTGTGAGGATGAGCTACCAAAAGCAAAAAGCTGAAAAGCATTCATCAGAATAATTAGCCTAAGTAACCAGGAAGCAGAGCACTGTATTTGCTCTCATAAATAAAGTTATGCCAAGTGAATGCAAATTTCAAAGCCAAATCTTAAATTAAGCCAGAGCTGTAGTTCAACATGAAGTATTAGATGCTTATTCTGAAGGAAGTAAAGTAAATATTTATACAGACTAAGGACATCCAACACTGATTTCTGTAAAAGAAGGACATATGGTGTTTGGTTCTATTTCATTTGCCAGTTTTATGCCATGAATGTTATGGCTGGCCGGACACCAAGAACTCTTGTTTGCCAGTAACACTGAGCTTTTAACTATAGTCAAGTAATTCTGATCAGGATGGAACAAAGATAATTTTATTGAGAAAGAAGCTTAAAAAAACTTCTAGTGCCGTCAAAGATACCACTGACTAAACATCCACCTGAGATAAAAGGTCCTAGCCTCTGATCTTGATCTGCTTTGAAGAATTCACCTGATGATTTTCTACGCAGGAGTGGATCTCTCACTGTTCTGCAGTAGCCAATCTTCTTTCCAGGTAAATAATTAAAAAGCCATTAGGGCAGATAGGTAAATGCACACTGTAGCCCTGGACTAGAAGATCCAAGTCCACCAAGGCACTAGGCACTATGGGGACAGGAGGAGCAGTATGACTTGCTCATTAGAAATAGTGATCCATTTTGTGAGGAGCATTCTCCTCCCCTAGCCCTCAAACCTAATGACTTTGCTGAAACCTTTCTTGTGAAAAGTGTTTGTGAAGAGAAAAACTCTATGAAATCCTACACCCTGATGAGGCCTAACAAGCAAACCAGGCTTGTTCTATTATTATTATAGTCATCTTTTGAAACATACATCCAGAAGGACTTCAGTCAATAATGTCAGCTGGAATATGTGTTTTCAGAAACTATGCTGCTATTAAGGGAAAGGTGCAGCTGCAGGTCTTTGGGAGTCAGAGCTCAGCATCCTTTTGAAGGGCAGCCAGTCACATGAACATGAGTTTTGAATTCTTTGGCTCTAAAATTCCATGTCTCTGCTTCTTTCACAAGCTGTTCCAGCCCAAGCTGAAAAGGGCATGAAACACTGAGCACACTCTCTGAGATTTGTGATTGACTTTCAGCCTCTCATGATCACTGATTATTATTTGCATACACATGCAAAAACTGTGTCTGTTACAGCAACACTCTTGCACAGCACAGATCACAAATGTCTTTCTCACTGCCTTATCTTTTAACATTTTGTGTAGTTACCAGGATAGCTGTGGGTTACTCTCTCCCCCTCCCAGGAGTTAGAAGCTGCTTTTATTTGCATGGCACCCATTTCCATTTACAGTAACTGTAGTACATGCATAATAATCATATTGGTTTGCATCAGTTTCTTAACACTAGTGCATTTAGAAGATGGGTTGTCATGTTTTATACAAATGTTTTACACCAGCAACACTTTGCCTTGAGAATTAGGTGAATCAATTAACTACTAACACACACACAAACGAGAACAAAAAATCCTGCCATCCAGTTACAGTGTTGCAACACTTAGCAGTGAGGTCATTATCTGTTATTTCTTCAGTGTTGTCCTGAACTGATACATCATCATAATGAATCATCCCCACAAAAGAGTGCCAAAAGGTCATTCTGGAATTATTTTGTTGTTTGCTGTAGCTTACACAGCTACTACCTCTTCCCTCCATACATGCTCCCAACTGCACTGAAGAATAGCTGCAATTTGTGTTCTCCCTAGCCCCCTCTTTCCCCTGTTATGGCTGCTGGCTAGAAGGCAGTGGTGTATCCATCAGCCCCATTTTTTCTATACAATAGCCTAACATAAGGCCAGAGCAGGCCAAATGACCTAAACCTCCTTCTGTTGAACCAGTCAGTCAGAACACAGAACTTTAAATGGGGGTCAAGATAATCCACTCCTGGAGATCATCTACCTTATGTGAGTTACTCAAATTTGAAAAATAGAGTAAAATAGAGTATCATGAAAACATGTTTTTCTGTTGTCTTGCCAGTACTAATACCCAGGTATATACATAGTAATTACAAACAAAAAAGGCCTATGTAATGCATCATGAACAATTTCAAAGCCTGTTTAATAGCCCAAATAAAACAGGAACCATGAAAGCTTACATGGTGTATGCTTTCTAGTTTAATCAAACTTCATTTCTAATTGCTTTACTATGTTTAATTTCAAGAGTTTCAGGTAACTGCAGAAAAGTCTGAGAATTCCATAAAATTCCTGCTGCCCTCTGAAATTACCTGAGTCAAAGCTTCCATCAGGTTCCTCACCACCTGCTCTTGGTCCTCAGTTAATATTCTGTGGAGGGTGGCTCTCCTTTCACTATCCTTCTTCAGCATGAAAAAACCAGAATCTTTCTCTTCAGGTGAAGGAGGTGCACTGTGATCCTCAAAATGTTCATCCGGGATGCTGAATGACACAGTGAAAAGAAACATTACCAAAACCATCCCCATGCACACATTCCTAATGTACTGTGTAACAAAAATGTCAGGTAGCTCTTTACCTCAGAAAAAGGGACCGGATTCCCTTCCCATCTTTTTCTCCACAGGATTTGGCTCTTGTTTTGAAAGAGAATGGATCAATTTTTAATTCTGTATCAGGTGAGACAGAGCCATACTCACTGCTGCTACTTGTATCTTCCACCAGAACAGGGACAGGTAAGGATATGCTCCGAAGATACTCTATTTGTATAGGAATATTCAGAAATTAGAATTTAATAATGCCATCAGAGTTTTGAAGTGAAGATTATTTTTTCAGAGGAGACAGAAAAACTCCAGCCTTCCCACATACCAACACAAAATATTAGAGAAAAATTGACAAAAAACTCCTAAAACTTTTTTGTCTGGAATAGAGTTATCTTTCACGTATGTTTTTATTACTGAAAGATGGAAATGCTGGGCTTCTTGCGAGTTCACTCACAGAACTTCAACACTGAAGTGAACGTGCATCTCCTATCATGACTTCCAGCAATAGGAAAACTTTTCTACAGGGTAAGTTGTCCAAGCACCTTCTAAGATCTTAATATTATGGGTGTATATATTGATATGTACACTACATATAAGTGTAGATACTAAAACATATATAAGATACATTTCTTCATCAAATTCATTTGCACAAGTTTCATTAATTCATAATCATTGACTAATAATAATAAACATGCAGTTAAGTCTTAACTTTTAGTTTTAAATCCAGAGCACACATTACCACTGCAGGAAACTACTCATATTTGTTTCACATGTGCACATTTCAAAATGTACTTTGATACCAATTCAGCAATGAAGTGTTGTGTGTGTTCAGTTCCCTCCCAACACTCTCCCAGTTCATTTCCTGAAAGAGATGAGTATCCTGTATCCTGGTCTGACAAGGGGTCCCAAATGCATTCTGGTTTGTCGGTTATAGAATTTACTCTAATAAAAATCCATTTTATCATTCTCCACAAACCTTGGCTCTGTGGCTACTATAAAACAGCCATTGGTTTCCACAAAACATCCCCATAAAAAACAAGACAGCTCTACAAGCCTGTATCACCCACCTGCCTGCACAATTAAGCCATAGTCTGGTAGGATTAAAAACAGTATTTCAGATATGGACAATGAATTAGATGTTCCTAATAGAGAAGGGTCACTTATTTTCACAATTGTGACCACTTCTCTTTCCATCTTTTTAGTGTTGACAAATTATGCCAGGATAAGTGATAACTACAGTATCTACATATTTGATGGAGAAGTAGGTTAAAACTCACCATTTGTGTTAGCTGAAAGGACTGTGTGAGAAAAGGAAAGAGAAAAAAGAAAGTTAAATGTGCTGAAATTAACTGAGAAAAGTCTAAAGGGTAACTTCCAATTTTTATGGACAATCTCAATTCTCCTGGCTGCAGTCTCCAAAAGTGCAATTTATTGCAATTTAATTTTATTCTGAGGGGGTGGAAACCACAGTAAAAGTGATCATCGACTGCCATCTCCTTTACCTGATATTTTTCTTTCTTTAAGTATCGTGCTAAAAATATACAGAAGATATTTTCCCAAGTATATATCCACACACAATAGAATATGTTATTACTGCTCTCAAAACTCCTTTGCTACTTTCCATAATTTAGAACACTACAGGAAATGAACATTTCCTGAAATGAAATTTCGTGAAACAAAAATAATGCAGTGTATGCACATTTGCTATGGGACAAAAATTAATTTTGCTTATGTAGAAAACTCCACTGAGATTTAATAGCATGTTCTAACCTTACACAAATATACCCTATATAAATATTCTTTCAATGAAAACATATGGAAATTTAAAAAGAGGGAAAAAATGAAACCAAAATGCAACGACCACAAAAGCTGCACAAAATCATAGACTTTTAAAAAATACTAGAAATATTTATATAAATTGACTTCTGTGACAACACAATAACAGAATTCTGCTACAACAGCATTTCTGCAGTAAGCTGCTGGTAGAGAAGGCAATAACTGAGCATTCACATGGGATAGAGATCCACTGTGTTCATATTAAATACTAAATCAGCAGTTCCAGGAAACAGTACCATGGGCAAGAGGAAACTTCCAGACTGAATTTAGCAATGCTTACCTGAGAGCTTTGAAGGAGACTTTCTTTTCTTGCTTGAAACCTTCAAGAATTCATCTATAAGTAGCTCATGAGCAAAAGCTCGTTTATCAGGATCTGGTTCAAAGCAACGCAATATGAAAGCCTTGGCTTCTGCAGACATGGATTCAGGAATTTCTGGGTGTATTTTAAACATCCCCACCTGAGACAAAGAAAGGGAGAAACAATGGCCCGAACTGTTCTTCCCCCAAACACTAAACAACATCAAAAAACTGTTTAGATAGTAGAAGTGGTATATCATTCTCAGGTTTTAATATTAACTTTATACAACTGGTTTGTTAATTCAGAGAAAAAAACCCGAACTATTACAAACTGCATAAACAATTACATTTTAAACCCGCCCCAGTTGCAAGTAGAGGCTCTTCACAAAGTAGAAAATTGCTTCTTTTCCTCAGTTTGGTGTTGTTTGTTTCTTAAACACCCAGGCTGCTGAATAGCTGCTATCTCTCAACTAATCTATTCAAAAATACACAGCATTTCCTCTCAGCTGAATCAGATTATTGTCTTAAAGGAAGCACTTGGATTCTGAGCATGTTATCTCCCTTTCTTGCAACCTCTAATTCTCCAAAACAGTCATCAGATTTCTTACGTTTAGAAATACGACTCTGAGCTGTACAAAGAAGATATCTGACCTTAAACATGGCTGCTTGTGGCTCTCCCAGTTCATAAAATGGGGGTTTCCCTGTAGCCATCTCAATGATTGTGCATCCCAAAGACCAGATGTCTGCAGCCTTCCCATAGCCACGTGGCCCTTTGTCTATGATCTCTGGTGCCATATACTGGAGGGTACCTGTTTAAAACATACTCTTTTTTGTTTACTTAGGTGTAATAATGCTGCAAAGAAATAGCTAAAAGACAAGAGGAACAAAATGACTGAGGAGTGAGAAATATCAGAAGAGTTTAAAAATCTCCTTTTATTATTCAAAAATTGTCACATGCATTCTATATAAAATTCAAAATACTGCTCAAGATATTACTTGTGCTTAAAGCATTTGGTATCATCTACTGATCTGGAGATCGCTTTTCAATGTCAATGAGAACTGCTAAATGTTTCCATGAGCTTTGGATCAGAGATAGCTTTCATTTATTTTTTTATATCTTAAGAATAAAATAGGGTAAAGCACTCTGAATTGTACCCAGAGAGGAAAAGGAAGAGAAACCTGGAATCTTAAACTAAAAGAATAGGTGAGATGAACATTTTCTTCTGAAGTAAGGGAATCAATGTGACACATCATCCTGCATTCTGTTCCTTTTACAGAAGCAATGGAAGAGCAAAGGATGGAATTAAAGTAACAGTCACTTCTCATTTTGCATAACTGCTTAATGCAGTGCCACTGCATGATTTAACACCCAAATCAAATTATCAAACAGAAGGAGGAGCAACTGAATGACAGGTTCTGTAGATATGTGATTCTGGAGATTAAGTCAGGATGTCCTCACAGCCAATCATGAAAGAAAAAGATCAGCAAGATTAAAAAGACACAAGCACAAGAGAGACAGACTCAAATAAAGCACAGGAGAGACACAGCTCTTCTGTTGTAGAGGACTTTGATGTCACAAGTGGAACATCCAAAACAGCACTCTCTTTGAACAGTGCATACAAGTACAGCGTGTAGCTTAAGATTATATATCCAAAAGTTATGCTTCCAGTAACCTTTTATACTGATTTGAAGTCAGTGAAAGTTCAGCAGTGGATTCTGACCCTACATACACAGTTCGAGTGAGGATAAGAAAAATCTCCTCTGGGTACATACCAGTGAAGGTTTCAGTACAAGGATTGATTCCTGCGAGTCTCTTTGAAGTTCCAAAGTCCGAAATCTTTAACACTCCACTGTATGTGTTGATAAGCACGTTATCACCCTGAGGAAAAGAACATGCAGAACAATTATTTTTCTCTGCAGACCCTTCATGTAAAACTTTTTGCATTACCTGTTACTACAATACACTCTTTACTAAGTGACTTCTTAAGAGAGGAGATGAAAGAGAAATCAATAGCGTTCCTGCCTTATGCAATCCCATTAAAAAAACCTTCATCTCAGAGTGAATTTCCCCTCACCAGAAGGAGTTCAGTTAAAGAATACTAAAAGAGGAAAAAAGGCTTTTTTTAAAAAAAGCAAGCCAAGCACTTTTTCATGTGCAATCTCCTTGAAAAGAACTTGCTAATTATACCATCCACATCTTCTTCACTTTGGTCAGATTTTATGGAAGTTCAGTCATGTCTTTGAAAATAGAAAGTATCTATCGCATATTAGGTCGCTATATGTGAAATTTCCTAAAACAAAAAAAAACAACCCAACATATTTTGTTGGTGCAAATTGAAATCAACAGTGGTTCACGTATGTAACCCATGGTTCAGAATAACAGAGAGCTTTCAGAAAAAAAGTTTTTAAATTACAGGACAAATAAATGGTTATGCAGTTACATAACACTGTCAGGCTTCATTCTCTGCAAATCCTTACCTTTATGTCTCGATGCACTATTTGATTGTCATGGAGGTATTTTAATCCTTCAAGAATCTGCTTGGTGTAAAAGCCAATTGTCTGCTCATTATTTTTTAATGGTCCCCATTTTGATCGTAGAAGAGCAGAAAGACTGCCTGTAATTTTGGAGAGCAAAAAGTGAGAATAAAAATCCAACTAAATTCTGCTTTCTCCCCCAAAGGAAAAAAAGTAACAACAAGCATAAATCCCAATCCAAGTGTAGGCATCTCATCTATAACCAAAGTCGTCTCCAGTCAAATGCTTTCTTGCATCACCACTGGACTGTGCAATTAAAGAGAGAGTCTCAGCTTCTCCTGGGCAGTTTGCAAAGAACTGAAGGCCATGGGAAGGACTCACATTGGAGAAGCTCATGGAGGACTATCTCTCTTGGAAGGGACCCCATCTGTGCTGGAGCAGGGTAAGGAAGTGAGGGGTCTTCCCCTTGAGGAAGAAGCAGTGACCATTTCCATGAACTGACCACTTTCCCCATCCCCCTGCACCACTGGTAGGCGAAGGGAGTGAAAATCCTATGTGAGTCTAAGTCCAGAAAAAAGGGAGGGGTAGGGGGAACATGTTTCTCGGATTTGCTTTATTTCTCGTTACCCTACTCTGATTGGGTTGACAATGAATTAAATGAGCCTCCCCAAGTCAAGTCCATTTTCCCTGTGAGGGTAACTGATGAGTGATCTCTCGCTGCCCTTAACATGACCCATGAGCTTTGGGTTGCATTTTCTCTCCCCTATCCAGCTGAGGAGCAGAGTGACAGAGTGGCTTTGGTGGGCACCTGGGATCCAGCCAAGGTCAGTCCATCACTGACCTGTAGGTAAATGGAGCTCACCTGCTATAGCAATGATCTGAGATTTATTGGTAGCACACCATATCTAATACTCAAGCAGCTTGAAGACACAGTTTTCCCTATTGATTTCAGAAAGAGACACTGCAGAATATCACACCTGTACGAAATATGTCTCATGGCCCTATTATATGTTTTTATACTTTTAAAATGCTAAAAAACCAAACAAACCTACCAACCATCAAACCAGTCTTCTCCCAAAACTTACCACCTGGCACCTGTTCCATGAATATTTTGATGAAGCCATTCTCACTAAGAGAACCTAAATACTGGACAATGTTCTTATGTTTGAGATGCTTATGCAAAGCTATTTCTTCATGCAGAGGTTGGGAGTATCTGAAAAGCAAAGAAGCAGTTTATTTTTCATCTTAGTGAAGAAAGCCTTGAAACAGCTTACATTGAAAATGAGTATTTGTTAAATGAATTTAACAACACTGGTTGAGACCAGCACATACTAAAATATTATGTGGTCATATGTAAATACAAATAACATATACAAAACATATACAATATTGTGTATTCATACACACAAAATGTTACAAACATGAATAGAGTGAGGAAAAAAAAATTTCCGAAAAAGAAACTCCACTCCACTCTAACTCCAAGAGAATAAACAGCTGAGAAAGTGGTTGGATTCACATTGGTGCCAAAGTGAACTAGTAAACTATAAAGCTAGTGTATAAATAAAAACACTTCAATAATTAAGATGAATCACCATTTAAATTTTAAAGTAGAAGCCTTTGCTGAAGGCTAGATGGGGTATCAGAGTGAAAAAACAGAAATAATTAATGAAGAGATATTTAAAAGAACAGATCAAAACTATTTCACCAAATTAAATTTAATCCAGGGTAAAGTATTTTTAAGAGATATGCTTTTCAACAGCCTTTTTGGCAAGAAAGTTTCTGGAGTCAGGATCTGTCTCCAGTGTTGAACACCACCAGAGCTCAGCTGATGTGCTGAGGTCATGTATTAGGTCCACCTTGACACTCTTCCTAACACTTCCCTTGGAGGTGGGTCAGCTGCCAGATTTTGTGTATTTTCTGTGTATTTCTGGCAAAATGTAGACAATATGCTGACAGTCTGGTAGCTATCTTATCTAAAGCACTAACATCTGTGGCAACACTTTCAGGGTAGCTGAAATGAAGGACAGGTAGATGAAGGACACTGACCTCCTTCTGTCAGTCCAAATGTGAAAAGTAGTTGCAGCATTTGCAATTGAGGTTGTTATGGGAAAAGTACCTGTGATTTCCACTCCCTTTTATCACCTCTCTTTCAAAGAGCATCAAGCTACTAGTGGAGGTTGGACTCTTAAAATAGTGTAGGGGAAAAAAAAAAAAGCGGTGGTCTGAAAATCCCACTGGAGAACAACTGTTGCAGAAGATAATTATTTGGTTAATGAAAAGTATGATTATGCAACTCTGAGTCAGTTTACTAAAAATTAATTTGAGTTTTGTCTTACCTCTCCGCATGGTTATAAAGATTCTGACTACATGGTTAGTCATACAGAAATGCAAAATCAAAGATTGTATTCCTGAGTTCTGCTAATGAGATACTAATTCTGGGCAGCAGCAGAAAGACCATAATAATTTTTCTCCCTGCACTTTTAAACAGCACAGTTGAGACTTGAGCAACAAAATAATTTTGCAAGTAAAGTAAAGCCATAAGAAAATTTTTCCCTAGGACGAAGCATTTTTTGTTTTAGAACTTAATCACTAGAAGACTTTAAATGGTATGAACAAAAATTCTTAATCATCATCATAGAATGGTTGGAGTTAGGGAGAGACTTTAAAGCTCCAACCCTCCTGACATGGGCAAGGATATCTACCACTGGACCAAGGTGCTCAAGGCTTTATCCAAGCTGGCCTTGTCAGTCAGTCTTGCCTTATCTGCCACTGCTTTAACCCTGTCACAGAAGGCCACCAAATTTATTAGGTGTGATTTTCCATTAGTGTTGCCATGTCTGCTGTCACCAATCATCTCATTATTTCGCATGTGCCTTAACACAGTTTTAAAGAGGACCTATTCCATGATCACAATCAGTATAGAGGTGAAACCTTTATTAAGTTCCCTGGGTCTTCCTTATTCCTTTTTTAAAAACAGGGGGTTTATTTCCCTTTTCCAGTCAGTGGGAACCCATGGATGCAACTCCTCAGGCCCCAGGGACATGTGCATATCCAGGTTCCTCAGATGGCCTCAAACCTGATCTTCTACAGAGGGTGGTTTTTGATCCTCCCAATCCTTGCCCTTGCCTCCCGTGACTTGGGTGGTGTGGCTGGAGAAATTGTTGAAGACTCAGCCTTCTAATATCCTGGTTAAGCAGGTCTCCTGTTTCTTCCTGGAGAAGGTCCACATGGTCCCTAGCCTTCCTTTTATCACCATGCACTTACAGAAGTGTCTCATGATGCTCTTGACATCCCTGGCAAAATTTAATTCTCTTAGGTACTTTTGCTTTCCTAATGTGATCCCTGGCTGCTCAGATCATATCCAATTTCTCTGTATTCCTCCCAGGCTACATGTCCTTGCTTCCACCCTGTGTGGGCTTCCTTTTTGTGCCTGAGTTTTCCAGGAGATGCTTTTTCCTTCAAGCAGCTGTCCTGGCTTTTTTTCCTGATTTCCTCTTTGTTGGAATGGAGAATGTGTCTCTGTAGCCTAACATTTCCTGATAAGTATATTATTCAATAGCTTTTATTCAACATATAACAAAATTGAAGACTCACTGTTTTTTGCATAGAAATATTTTAATTTCCACCCCTGCATGACTCAGAACTTAAATATTTTTTACAAATTCAAAAGGTGGTAATTCTTACTTATAAAATAATACAAATTAACTTCAGAGATTGTTGTTTTTTTTTCTGTAGACTTCTTTCAAAGTGTGAAAAGATCAGGTTACAATTAGCCAGAAATTAATTAATAAATGTTTCTTACTTTGCTATTAAAAGGATAATACTTGAAATTCTTTCTGGAAGCCTCTAAACATTTAGATGAAAGACAAACAGCTTCCTAATAATCTGTTTTTGTGGTACGCTTTGCACACTGAACCTAAAGCCTTTTCTCTTGGAAGTTCTTTTAAAATATGTATCAGAGAAGAAAAATCTGGATTTTTTTTCCTTTGAAGTAGTTACTGCTGTATTCAGGCTATCTTTCTATTAATCACAGTTGCTACAAGAAAATTTCTTCTAACATACACAAAACTTGCAACTATTTTGAGTCAAGTTTCATGTACTAAGGCCATGCTTTCTGGGAAATTATAACATATATTGAAGTTCAATTTGGAATAACAATATAGAGAATGGAAGGATTCCCCTCTCCATAATCTAAGTTCTAGTACCTTTAAAAGATTATGAGAATGGAGAAATTATTAGACCACATACCCATTTGACCAGCCAATCTATAAATAAGGTCCAAAAGATTAAAAAACAAGTCAGAACAGAATAACCAAAAAAACAGACCCATGAAAACAAGTCAGAACAGAATAACCAAAAAGACAGACCCATGAAAAAGAAACTGAGCTAAGCTTGACAGTTTAATACAGTCAGTTTCACTTGAAAACTCTTTAGATTTCATATCACTTTTATCACAATATTTGTGGAAATCTGTGTATACAAAATAACATAAGACTGAAGACTGGAAGACTTCAGATACACAAATATTAAGGACATTAAATGCCTGGTCCTTACATGGAAACCTTTATACAGGAGAGAGGGTTACACATACATAGAGACACTCAGCACTAAAAAAAATTAACAAAGAGGTTATTCCACATGATTTACTCTAATGTTGAGGCTTCAAAAAATTTGGTGTAAAAACAAGAAAGAAAAATGTCTTTATCAACAATTCAGGCCCAGAATTATAGGACTGCACAAATAATGAATTTCAATAGGTCTTTTATAAGGACATGCTGGAGGATGTCTAGGTAGATAGGGCTCATGACCAGGTGTTTGGAGTAATATTCTGCACTTCAGCGGGTTTTTTTGTTTAGTTTTATTTTGTTTTAAAGAAAAAGCATTAGTACCAAACCCAGCAAACATCTAAATTCTCAACTGTGATCACAGTCTACTCCATAACTTGGAAACATCCAATTACAAAGACAGGGAAGACCACTATATACCACAGACAGGTAATTTATTGGCAGCTTTGTAGAAGAGGCCCTCCTTGATCAGCAAATTGATTGAACACATTAACGATGAAATCTTGTAATGCTCAAAATTTGGAATTAGCCAGAGTTACCATACCTGCTGTCTCTCTCTGGGATTTCTTTAATAGCAATTCTGACTTGATTGCTCAGATCCCGTCCTGCATACACAATGCCGTACGTTCCTTTTCCCAGAATGACTCGCTCACCATTCTCATCATACTCATAATCATACTGCAGAGCAAACAACAACAACAGCAACATGAACTGGAGCAGAAGGATAACACTTATTCCATCTGACCCGGTGATCCTAACTAAGGCACCCAAGATGCTGGTAGCTTTCTGCAGAACACAGAGGATGAAGAAAAAACCCCACTTTAAGATGACGGCTGGGATGGCGTGTGGATACACCAATGTTTCCCCGTGGCTTCTGAGGTAGCCTTTTCAGGGAAGAGCTGAGCCGGGCTGTAGCCAGTGGGTGCAGTTCCACCTCGTGTCTCCGAGAGCAGCACCCGCAGCTCTGCAGCAGGAGCTGTACAACCAGAGCCGACAACAGAGGGCACTCACTCTGCGCCGGACGGAGAGCCGGCTCCTGCTCGGGCGCAGGGAGCAAGGCAGGACACACTTCATTCCTCCCAGGGGCTCTCCTGACCTCCCCACGGCTTCCAAAACCAGCACAGCCTCAATTCTGACGCTGCCAGGTCTGCCAGCAGACTGTGCAATGGAGGTTAGTCAGCACTGCAGCGCATTAAGCGCCGTTTCAGCTCAGCTTGAATTTCAGAGTCTAAGGCCAGCCCCAAAACATTTGTTAGAGAGATTACCAATATGTCCTCTTGTGTAACACCGACACAGAATTTCACAAACTCACTCCTGTGCTAAACCCAGTAGCTTAGGCCTAGTTAAAGTATTTTTTATTTTCTTGCATATAAAGACAGCTATCTTTTTAATAAAAGAAAGAATTCGCTACTTCTTTTAGTAGTTTGTTTCAACAATGAATTATTCTCATGGTAGTCATGCCTCTTAATTCAATATTTTTGTTGTCATTATTAAATTACATTTTTATTCAACAGAGTTAAGAGACCATTAGCACATTGCTATTTTTCCTGCAAAAATACTCATCCACTGTAATGAAGTCACCCACTGCTTTTCTTTTTGCTAAAATAAACAAACAGGCACACTAAGGCTCTCAACAGAAGCTCTTTTTCTCTGCCACAAGTCACCCCAGTGGTTTCCCTGTGTACAACCTCTGATTTCAGAGAGAATGTTATAAAATGTGTTATAAAATGGGGACAGAGGGCTGTCTGTATTCATCACATAGCACTGACTCTCTCAGTTAGTTATGGATGTCTCTAGAGCTTCAAGACACCAGAATTTCATGTGATAGGACAGGGGCTTAGGTATTCTATTCTGCTCCCTGCTACCTCAAAGAAGGCTTAAACACCTTAAGAGCTGCATTGCACCCAAAAGCCTGGTACTCCCTCTCCACTATGTGTGTGTTCAGATAAAACTCCAGGTGAGAACACAGTGTTAACAGTAACTTCACTAATTAACTTCATTAATCCCTAGAAAATGAATGAATAATTTACTTCAGTGAAGTGCTAGACTAGAAGCCCATAATTTTGCATGTTGAGAGAAAAAAAAGTACAAATACCTCTAGAGAGTCTCCATCACATTCCCCTTCCTCTGTAGTCTTCCCCATTTCTTCAGTGATGGTGTTCACCATGTCAAAAAATCTGTACCAAAAATAAAAAGGAGAGGAAAAAACCAAACACACACTTGAGACAATAACTTAAGACAGTATAAGAACAAAGTAATGAAGGGATCAAGACAGGAATTAAGTACAGTAATTATTATTTTATATGACTACATATTATGTAATAACAATGTATATATAAGTATAATTTATACATCCAGTATAAATTCAGTATACAAGTTTGCTGGTCAGAAGAAAAATTTTGTTTACATGGTTATTTAGCCATCAAAATCTGAAGTTTTTCTACTCCTTTTACATGTGCAAAAAATCCATGATATCTGAAATTATTCGTGGAATTAGTATTTCAAAATCCACAGCTCAGTTGAAATGCTTATCCTATACCACCATTTCTTTATGTCCATTGAAAGCACTGAAGCATCATGAGAAGTGCCGGGAAGTTTTGCTGCATTTGGAAGAGCTTTTGTAGTGTAGGAATGCTAGCTTCAAGTTTTTCCTTGAATGGAAAGGATGTGTATTTCATAACCTTTCATTTAAAAAAATACTATTATAAATTCTACCCTTTTGAAAGAAGGCAAGTACAAAAACCATGTAATGACAAGGTATTGCTTACTCATCTCTTCAGAAGAGCTCAGATGTGAAGAGGAATGAACATGTTGAAAGAACCTATATGAATTGGAATGGTTGAAAGAAGAAGCCAGAGGTTGGGCTTTGAGGTGGACCCAGTCATTAATAGAGAGTGCTGCAGAGCTTTCAGGCAAATTTGCGGCTATTTTAGCACAAAAAGATGTGAAATTTCCTTTGGGAATGCTTCCAGGATCAATTTCAACACCACAGCCTCAAGCTTATGGAGCAGAAACACAGCTTAGAGAAACTGAGACACCCCTAATTTTGTTCAACAAAGCTTTGCCAAATTTCCTGCAGGGACACAAGTACAATCTTACTTATGTAAACATATGCTAATAAAAAGGAAATAAAGTGTGCTGGCTTTTAGTTGTAAGTAAAACTGTATTTACAGTTACAGAGAAATCTTGACCAGACTTTGTTGTTACTCCAAATGTTCCCACTTCAATAAGTCCTTCTAAAGTTTAGGATGCTTTGTTGAAATGGGGGCACTTTTAGTAAGCCATAATATGATAAGTATTACAAAACTAATCCCAGAAATGTGTGTGTAAAAAATAATTAGGTTTATAATTGTATTTGTTTCTAATGTTTCCCTGAGCTTGTTCTTTGACCCTTCCTACATCAGATCTCCAGAGTATTAAGGTACACAGCGTGCTGTGCATTAAGCTTTCACACAAAAGACACTGATCACTGAGGACACTCAGATCAACTTTCACCATAGTTCTGAAACAGTCAGTCCCTATTGTGCGTGCAGGGATCTATCCCATCAAAGGCCATGGCTTTTTGATGTAACACTGTGACTCACCTTCTACAATGAAGTTCTGTGCAGAAATAGATTTGAAAGTCATCCGAGTTGTGCAGCACGTACAAGAAACAGCACCGTTCTTCAAACTTTGAAATGCTAAAAGAACGGCCAAGAAAGTTATTGAAAAATGCATTTAGACTATTAAGACTTCTACCAGCTTTGTCAAACCATACAAAACAACCCATTTAACATGGGAAAGCACCAGATTAAATCTGAGAATCCATAGCTTTTCCTTATTGTAAAATCACTCTTTTGTATCCTCCAAAGTTCACATTCTGACGTTTGCTATCTTTCAGCTTGCCCCACTAGTCTACACACTGCCCAACAAATAGTAGGAGTAAAGAAATTCATAGGAATATTTCCATTGCCCTGACATTTTTGTCTTCAGTACATTTAGCTAAGGCCTTTAATTTTAACTCCTGCAACCAGAATGAAACATCCTTTCAGAATCGTATTAGAAAGTTAGACTTTGAACTGAAATAATGAGTTCTTTGTGCTTTAGACATCAGCCAGAGCTCAATCTTGAACACAAAATTTTCTACTCAGCTCCTTGTTAATTGGTACCTTGATAGTAAGTTAGAAAAGTGTTTTTAAATTAAGTCAGCATCTAAATATGAGGTGAATTACTTTATTACACTTGCCTGCTCACATCTTCCTTCGGTTTTGGTTTTATCTGCTAAAACTGCAGAGCAAAGATAAAAGAGGAGGCACGTATGCCATTTTCTTATGGATGCATGACTGTCTCAGTGCAAAAACAGAAGAGGTGCAAACTCTTGTACAGTTGCCAGTTTTCCACCCCAAGTGGGCGGCAGTTCGTGCAAAGATATTCATTCACCAGAACTGTTTTATATGCATGTCATTACTCTGTCCTTATAGAAAATATTAAATGCAATTTGAAATAGCTCTTTCTGTAACTTTGTTACATATTGAGTGCCAGCTGTCAAGCTGATGCAGTGTAATTGATTCTCACTATATTGGAAAAGGATGGAGGGAAATGGATGGCTAGAGGTGTTATAAGGGAAAATAATGCAGTATTTGAGAAACCAAGACAAATTAAGTCTCCTTATTAAGCTGATTAATATACTGGAAAAAATCCATAGTCCTGAAATCAATCTATTTTAGATGGATCAAGACAGCCATCATGTTACTACTTAACTTGTAGCACAATAAAGTAGAATTATGTATTATGTTGTGCCAAAGGATTGATGATTTGATTAATGTAACAGGGTGGGTTTTTTTAAATATGAGGAAATACTTGTTATTTTGAGCTTTAATAGGTATTTAAGCTTGTCTGATCCTTGCTCTCCTTTATGGTTGCTCTATTGTAAAACCCTGTAAGTTTTGATGAACAAATGACTCTTCAGACAAGCTGGGGGGTCTGCCTTTCATAAATCTACTTATGAAAAGAATGAGCTTCATTATAAGCATATTTGTCTCTGGGTGTGGTGACTTATTTACTTTTTATGTTAGGAAAATTCATAAATGCTAACTAGTGTACACATTTAGGAAGATAGTCACCATCCTGAGCTTATAAACTAACTTTTAATTCAAGCTTTTCAAGCATATAAGTAAACTCTTTAGAATTGGAGTAACTGATATTAATAGAATTACTCATTCAATTTCCATGTGCATTGAAACATTTTACTGACTAAATTGTTAGCTGAAACCTGACATGCCCAGAAACCACTGACAAACACAGCAGAGAATAAAAGGGTAAGAATGTAGAGTGTACACATTGGCCAGGGAAATTCATAAATATTTAAGACCTCTAAGTGAGGGTTTACATTGCTTATATGTTGCTTTCCTCCCTGGGGGAAAAAAAAAGAAAAAGAAGAAAAAGCTAAACTAGAAAAAGGAAGACTAAAAATCACCTGAATTATAAAAAGACACGGGATAATTTGCTCAGGAAATGCCTAACTCTGACAGTGCCCAAGCAGACGTAGTACCCACTGACATCTATAGCAGAACTGGGGCTGAATTCACTAAACTCCACAAACAAGCAGGGAAACAAGGGCAGCATGGCCTTGTGCTCAGCTCATGTGCACCCAGAACTCCCTTAGTCTATAAGAAATACCACAAATGCTGTAGCTACTGATTACTAGTACTTCCAGATGAAGCAGCAGATTCAACAGGTGAACCCTGGCAGGAATCACAGAAAAGGAGCTGTGTGGAACTTCAGTGTGTTTTTGAGAAGTCTAGCAGTACAGGCACCTCTTGCTGTAATTAAGTAGTCTGATGAGATTCAAAGCTCCAAGAACTTGGGATGGAGGACAAATATCCTTGTCTCAAGCTTGTCTAAGTTCTTGAGCTACAAAACAACCCGGATGCAGACCTCTAAAGCACTCTCCCACAGAAACAACATGAGCAGTGGTTATTTCATAATCCAGGACTTCTCCTGAACAGTGAGTAAAAGCCAACTTGTAGTCTAGCAAACTTCAGTCAGCCACTTTATTTTCCATTGGAAAAATAAATTTCCTACCTTCTTGCTCATATGCTGTCAGCTCTGCAAAAGAGTAGGAACTTTGCTTGATAACCTAAGATGCAAAGAACCTTGAGGAAACAGCCATGCTCCAAAAGATCTGATAAATCCTTTAAAGAATAACAGCAGTTTCTGGGCTGATTCAATAAGAAACACTTGTATTTAAGAGGTCAAGAGGGCATATGGCAGAAGCAGAGGTATTTACATTGGCACACGAACTGCTAATCAATGAGTTTCTTACTCTAAGGCCAACTGCTATGACTTCCTGCATACAGAGTGTGATTTAGCACTGCTCTGCTCAGGGAGTTCTACATACTTTCCAAGTTGTTTTGCAGCTCTTGAGAGCTGAACCCTATTACTTGTGAAACAAAATGCTGATTACACTGGCTGTTACACAGCAGGCAGAAGAAGTGACCCTCTGTCACTGCAGTGAAGCATTTACCAAAAACGTGAGCCATTTCAAAGCCACGTGTCTCTTCAGACCCGCTGTCTCCTTATGGAGTACCATAAATATTTATGGAGGTCTTTGTCATAAAAGCCTCCAAGATCATGTACAAAGACCTGCTTTGTACATTAAGGCTGCATTACTAAAGCTGACTCTTACTAGTCTAGAAGGGCTGAGAATCCTTATAAAGCTGGGAACTGCCCCTTCCTAGACCGCTTTAAGTCTAGGAGCCTCAAAGTACCAAAAATAGTCTTGATACAAAAATAGATTAGAAGCAAGCCTAGTTCTGCAGGGTCACCCACTCCAAACAATACTTGCCTTCATAAAATTAAGAAAAAAACCCTGTAGAACACTGAAAAATTAAGTGATCAGAAGCTTGCATATATTTAAAAGAAGAAGAAAAAACCTCATTCAGCTTCATGCTTGCATAAGATAAATATTTCCCCCTGCAGCTCCTCATGGAGGGAGCCGGAGAGTTCTCTAAGAATTCACAGTGACTCTTGGCTCACTGGAAAGTCATCTGAGTTGTTTTGGACATCTGTTCAGATGAATGGATTGGAAAATCAATTGAAAAATTAAATTATAATTCACAGTTTAAATAAAGTAGGAGGCTGCACTAGAAACTGTACTGACCACAGCATGGCTTAATAAGGGGAAGGAAAAACCAAAATGACAGTAAATAAATAAATAAATTCTTTCTTTCCCTCTTTTTTTTAGAAGCACACAAAAACATACTGTAGCCAAAACCCAAACCAGACTGAACTAAGCATATTGTTGCAATTTTTGCCTAAAATAAGCTGAATCCCACAGGATTGAATTCTCATGCCTATTGATAGTTTGATGTTTTTAAGTTACTTTTTGGAAGGAAAAAGAATCATCCATCTGTGCAAAAATGTCCTGCAGACATAGCAACAAGTCTGTGTATGGAACAGTTATTATTAGAACAGAGCAATGACTATTTTAAAAATGTAAGTTTTCTGGACCTTTTTTATCTAATTACACTAAAAGGAAAGTGGAAAGTTGCAGGATGACAAATATAGATAAATCCTAGGGAAAAGAATAAAAGAGACTAAGGTGAAGAATAGATTGCAAGAGGTTACAGCAGTGATAAAATATCACTGTCATTCCAAGGTCCACAGTAGCAGCATAATACGAAATTCATTCCATTACTCCTTTTATTTCAAAACAAAAAAGGGAAACAACTTACCTTACGCCCCTAATAGAAGCAGCACAGAAGTTCCACTCATGGATACCTTTCTGTAACACACAGTAAAAAAATAAATAAACAAACAAAATATTCCTCCTTTATATGAAGAGCCAGTAGGAATATCTTCTAGAATGAAACCCAAGACATGGAAGGGGAAACACTCAAATGACAACAGTCTATTTATTTATTATCTGTTAACACCTATTTTTCAAGGCATTTTTTTCACCTGTAACAGAAGTTTGACATGGAAGAAATTTGGGTTATTTCTTCACAGTTTATGCTGCAAATACAATTTACTACTTTAGAAAACATTCAAAAGAGCAGATCAGAAGAGATGCCAGTACACTCTTGTTCAGTTACTGAACTTGGGATCACATGTGATACTCACGAAAGGAGGGGGGGGAAATATTCCACCTCTGAGAATAATGAGAGCTTGCTCAGCACACTCAATCCCCTTGTGTAGGGGAAGGCCAGGTGGAGAGAGCTACAAGTAGAAAGACTAATGCAGGAGAGCAAAGTAGAAAATTCCTGACAAGTAGAAAGAATTGCTCAAATATGAAAGCAGAGTGTCCAAGGAAACAGAAAGGAGACTATTTCACTAGGAATCCAGAAGAGAGCAATAAAAATGTAGCAAAACCCCTAAGAGCTGCTGGAGTGAAAACATGGCTGGAAGAAAGAAGCCACCTTATGAAAGCACAAAGGGCCAGGCCTCATTTATTTTCAGATCTTTTAAATTTTAAATTTACAAAGCTGTCACATTCAGCAGAACTGTATTCAACAGTACTCTGTAGACAGTTATATTTCTCTGTGTTTATGTTCTATTAAAACTTTACTGTGGCAAACAGAAGCCTTTTGTATCTTCTAAAGAAAACATTCTCCTTTCAGGAAAAGGTGGAATTACACCACCTCACAGTCCTGGCAACACTGGGATCCCATCACAATGAGCCCCATATTTGAAGAACTTTTCCTTTCTGCAGCTGAATTTCATTTGTCATTTTAGTGATCTGAGCAAGGGCATACTGTCAAACAGAAACATAATCAAATGTATTCCAAAAGAAGACTCAAAAATGTGTAGCTTATAAAATGAATAGTGAAATATACAGAAGTCAGAACAGATAATAGTTGAACAATGTGCAGAAAATTACAGTGGAAATTACTCTCCCAGCTGTATCAGCTTTCTATGATGATTCCTACATCAATTTTTTCTTCCTCTGTAATTCTTTCCTTCCTGCTCAAATCACACTAAATGTTGTGATGCTAATATGAAATGCCTAACACAATGGACCAAAAATACAAGCAAACATCTTTCTTGATGCACAAGTTCCATAACTACTAAAAGTGTAAAGTACAAAGCAGTAGCTTCATATCTCTTCAGTGTTAAATGGGTAAGGGTTTCTGTAGGAGGGTAAAGGAACAGAAGAGTAGCCCAATATTAGGAAAAGCTGGATTTGCATCTTAAAGTGGAAGTACTAACTGATGCTGGTTATGGCAGGTTTGTGAAATGTTGCCTGGTTCTCCCACATGAAGGAAGATGAACTGAATCCCTATGCTAATGAGAGGGGTTTCTGCATATCCTTTTACAACTCCCTTCATATACAAAATCTGCTAGTTTCCAATTTTCCATACTTATAAACTCTCTTCAGACCTTAGCTATTGGTGTTTGTCCAATTCCCACTATTGGGAATAATCTAAAATCTAAATAAGTTAAAATATACGTCCTGAGTGGCAGAAATGCTCAAGAAACATAACAAGAAGCATTAGTATTGGTTTTTTACCTGTCATCTACCTGCAATTAATCTCTTAAATCTTAATTATCACACAAAGTTCTCAAGCAATGAAATAACATAAAAGTTATGTCCCTTCATGATCTTGCCAAGGTTTGAATACATTGGAGTAAATATACGAGGCGTGCTATCCAAATTCAGCATCTGTTCTTTGGTTAGGCAAAAAAATCATCAACTACCCAAAACAAAACTCAAAATGGATTCAGAAGCCAAAGCAAAACAGAGACAGGCTGTTCTATTTCAAACTTACAAACAGCACTGCTGCATTCCTCTAACCCCATGCGGGCAGGGCTGCTAAAATTAGGGAATTGCAAGGCAAAGGTAATGTGCCTCCGACAAAATAAAATGCTGTCTGATTTTTCTTGGCAGTTGTTTATCTAAAAACATAAATATTAAAATACATAGCTAAAAAGCAATAGAAAAGAAAGAGGCTACATTATTTATCCTGGTATTGATTCGTCTATTTAATACAAAAGCAGACTCCACTGAGTTTCTGTTTGGATGTGAAATGGAAATTCAACTTCTTTGTGCATGAAAGGAAGTTCACACACACTGTAACTCACAGATCTTATTCTTGGAGCACTGACTAAACTCTGGAAAACAAGTAGAACCATTAATTTATGTGCCAAAATGAACTGAAATCTGAAGCAGGAATTGCTAAAGATCTGACAGACCTATGGTTGGTAGATTGAACTTGGATAGATGAAAACATTTCCAAGCCCAGCTGTCTAACTCACCCTTGCAGTAGAGATAAGTGGTGCTTGCTTTTTAATCAACCCCAAAAATGTTTGTTTTCAGGCTACTAAGGACCAAAGTACGAGTCTTCCTCTGTGCAGCAGACTGACAGATAAGACATCCTTTTCCTTCACAAAATCTCTTAGCAAAGACAAATATCATACTGGTTATATTCAGCTGAAAAGGAAGCTGGTGTCTCCAAATTCTTCTAGCCCCTTTTCTCCCTGTGAGGTTTCTGATGGATTCTAAGGACTCAGACAAATTGCAACAGACCATAATTGTACAGCTGAAGGTGTAACTATCAAATTGTCCATTGCATTCTTTCAATGGGTATCATGGCTCACAGGGTACAGAGTTCAATCAGACTCCTGGCTACTCAATAAGCTCACCACAGTAAGGATTCTGGCCAGAGCAAAAGTACAAGGAGTTCGCTTAATGTCTAATGCCAATGATTAAGACTAGGCCAGAACAATAGGGAAATTCTATTCTGCAGAAAATACACATGCCTGACATCAGGAAGGAGAAGAGGAAAATGGAAAGAAATGTTTAACATGCTCCCTATCTTCTGAACACCAAACAGGCATAGACTAATACATTCAAATCCTTCACCCAGACAGAGGGTAACTGGGCAGTCAAATGACACAGCTATGAAAAAATGCCATTGCTGAATGTATCAAGCAAAATATCCCAGTAGCTAAATGATAAATGAATGCACATTTTGGAATATGAATGCATGTGCTCCAGGAAGGTTAACTCTAAGTAGAACATGGGAAGTCACGGCAATGAGGTGCCACGTGTGGCCAGTACACCAAACCTACTTGTTTTGCCTAAAAAGAGACCTACACCAAATCCCCACACTAAGAGATATTAGGGTTCTCCTTAAAAATACTGTCAGGTAAATCTCAGAGAGAGAAAGGAAACCACTTAATATAAACACTTAGTTAGCAAAAGAACAAATGTGTATGAAATGTCAACAAATTCAGACTAAAAACTAGAAGACTTAAGGTCTTTTGACTTCACCAGCAATATTCCACTCGTTCTTCTACAGTTGCAGTGCAATTATCAAATCACTTTTCAGCATGACTGGTGAACTGTGAAACCTATACTAACATTCAGAAAGAGCTGGATCATTTTATGGGAAACATTATATGGGGAGAGTATCTGCAACAGAGGTGAACAGACCTCAACAGTCCAGAAAATTCCTTCTAGTCCTATATTCCTTCTTGCACTACAGTTAAGCCACTTAACAGAATGAAAAGTATTGTTTGGAGGTGAACTAAATATACACACAAAAAAGTCCACAAAAGAAAAAAAAAAAGCACATTCAAGTAGTCTCTTAACAGAATAAATTCTGAATACAGAAATACTTTCCAAACAGGTATTTTAGAATAGCAAGATTAAGTCTGTAGTTCTGACAAATAATTATTTACTGTATGGTAAATTTTTATTTTGCCCAAGAACTGCATACATTTATTTTTTAAATTATTCTCAGAGGCTGAGCCTTCTTACTTTGAAAAACATCAGTCAGTATAAACTACAAATAAATAGAAATTTATTGGTCTAGCCAAACATTTCAGTTTGTTCTCTAAATATGCTTTTTCAGCTGCCATTTACATTTTCTCATGAACTTGCAACAAAAAAAATCTAAGCAGTAGAGTGTCACTGTATTTTGCATTGAAAAACATTTCTCCTTTTACAGACCTCTAGCATGAAAGATGAAGACTGGACTTACTAGTGTTAGGTTAACAATTGGACTTGGTGATCTTGAAGGTCTTTTCCAACCTAAATGATTCTATGGTTACCTGAAAAACATGTCTCCATTGTCCTATCCTGCAGGCAAACAAAATGATGCCATGGAAGAATGAACAGTGCTGGTTCTTACAAATCACAGCATCGCTGGTGTTCTGCCTCCAGCTGACCAAATCTCTTTTCACTCTTCATATACTCCTTCATTTTCCCTGGCTGACTTCCTTCTCTAAGGTTCTAAGACATCCTCCCTGTCGTCCCTCTTACCAACATTTTGCTTCCCACACATCCTAGACTGTAATAACCATTCTAGGTTTTCCTCTCCACTTCCATCTCCAGATTTTCTAAGCTCCTTTCTCACACCTTGACACACAGACTTCTCAGAATTTTCAGTTTCTAGAGCATCCATCAATCCTTCTGCCAACTACTTCAGCATTTGACTGATTCTGCTCCCATTTTAATATACCAGTCTCTATTACTTTCATATCAAAGGAGTATTTATCACAGCTGACACATAAAACTGCAAGGGCAGGAAGAAGATAGTTCTTTAAGTATAAGTAATTTTATGCTACATTATTAGTACAATGGCATTAAATTGTAAATTACTTATGAAATCTTAAGCAACAGATTTGCTGTATATTATACAATGGCTTAAAACAACCTGAAGGAAAACACAAGTTATTTTGAAAAATTATGGGAAACAAAAAATCCATTGAAAATCAGGACAATGTTAAGCACAACAGAATATCTCAGCATCTTCCCGTGTGTTACTAAAACACTTTTCTACTTTCCAGAATCATAATTAGATGCAACTGGTCACATGCTACATGCCTTACGTACCATGAATACTTTTAAATTGTGAAAAGAGTTACAACTCCAAACATACCTTGTCATCAGGGAGCACATGCCAGATGGATACTGTCTTCTCCTCAGCTTCACTGTTGATGGAGAGATATGAGGGCTGATAGATTTTTGTTGGTTCTAATATTAAAACCTTGCAGAAAAAAAAATTTCAATAGTTAGTACAAAACTGGTAGAACTTAAAAAGGTATTGAAAACTCTTAAAACTATTTCTTTGGTCATACCATAGCAGGAAAAACAGGGAAATAATGAAATGCAAAATTTTAGGTACTGGGCTAGTTTAGTGTGGCTGCCAGTAATTTAAGATAAAAAAAAGAAAAAAGCCAACTTTATTTTTTTTTTTACATAAGGCTGTTATGTGTGAACTGGTAGCATGTATCAATTTTGCAAATTATTTTTTTTAAAAATGTCAGGTTTTGAAATCTTTCTGTCACAATTCAGTCTCCTACAATGCCACTCTAGAATGTCTATCTCCCATGTGGAGAAGGTTCACGGTACACCCTTATCATCTTTTGGTAGAAGCATATTTGGGTGAAGGAGAGAAACAGATTAACCTAGAGCTAAACTGAACAGCTTTTGATTTAGGCTACCATGAACTGTAGCCACTAGATCAAATGATTTTCTCAAAAGTAACACGTACCACTGCAAGAGGCTGACAGCTGAAGAGTATAGAAAATGTTGTGGAATAATAGAACAAAAACTAGAAGCATCATTTAAAAGAGATGAGATGCAACAATGATTGACTAGGACAAGTTGGTCTACATCTATTCAAAAAGTATATAAACATCAAAGTAGAAAGTCTTGGAGAGAGCCATGGCTTAGAGTGAAATCTAAGCCATGTCTCCCCCTTCAGAGCTGATAAGCACAGAGATACACTGGAAGCAGTGCAGGGCTAAATTCTGAAAAATACCTACACATTTAACTCTGTAAATTATAAGCAGTGGGAATTAAAATGTGTTGCTTGGCATCTCCAGACACCTACAATTTGTAAAATCTGATTTAAGCCATTTCACAAACTGTGGTCTTTATCCTTTAACAAGTTGTCCATGCACTGTCATTCCTTCCTCTAAAGGCCAAAGTGGTGACACTGATGCTACTAGATAACAGAGAACTAACAGCTAAGCTAGTGCCCAAGGACAATGGAGCTCTTAAGCTCATACTCTCAGAATACACAGAACGATGCACAATAAGGAAATATGAAAAAAAAAGCTTCTTTTAGAATAAACTAATTGCGATCAGGGAGATGGGAGGGAAAAGAAAGTTGCTAATTTTCATAATTTTCATTTTGTTGACTTGTTGATCTGTGTGATTTTCATTCTGAACAGGCACAAATAGATTTTTTGTATTATGAGAAATCCCATATCTCTGTCTGCAGCACCTGTGCAGTCAGTTCACAAAATCACAGAACAGACTGAGTTGGAAGGGACCTAGAAGGATCACTGAGTCCATAGAGGGATGACCTTTCCCTTGCCAGCTCCATGCTCCAACCAACTTCCTGTACAACACCATCAAACCAGGTGGACACTGGGTTTATCTCTTGGCTCATGCTATCACAGCGATCAGCTTTGGTTTGCCTCTTAATATTAATAAAAATTCAAACAATTTTATTTGGACAGTTTTATAAGTCAGAGGCTACTCTAAGTATGTAATTGAACTATTCCAGCATCTAAAATCTAAAAGGATTATGCCTTGTCTTGTACAAAACCCAGAAGATTCAAAATATCTTTTGTTTCCCGGCAAAACTTTCTACCTGTTCTCATCAGAAAAAGAAAACCAAGCTCTTTAGACAGTCTCATGTTGTTTTTACTTTACTGCCTCAAGCTCTTGTGTTCAACATTGAAGTCTTCCTAACAGTTTATTAGCACATCTACACAAGGAAAGTAAATGAACTGTCGAAAACAACCTGTATCCACTTTAACTATCTGAGAGGCAATAGCATTTGCTATTTAAGACAAAAAGCTGGTTTTACTGATGGTTAGCTGAAAGGAATACCCAAGACATTATTTCCTGGACATGTTGAGTTAATATGTACAGAAAACATAGACTTATTTACAGTATACTTTCAGGGTATTGTATACATGGTGCAGCACTGGGGCATCTAATAAAAATTGTCAGCAATTTTTTTGTGGAAGAAATCAGAAATAAACATATATATACACACACTTATGGTGCAACATTGTTGAAAAGCATTTTCTAGTAGCTGGAACAATAGATTTCTGACTGTTTGGGCTGATTTTTAACCTCTGAAAGGGCACAGTCTTAACTGGCAGTGAAGTATACAAAGCCTGCTGAGCTAGAAAAAGACTGAAATTAATCAAATATAATTTTTTTTTTCAAAACACCATATAGTTAATACATAATCACCTAGAGTACACTGTAAATGTTTGCTTTAGGAGTATACCCATTGGTAGCAAACAATAAATAGAAAAATACTATCTTGACTTTTTTCCTCATTACTTTTGTATGGAACACATTGCGCAATCCTGTTGTACCCACGTGCATTCAATCAAAATCAATCTAAGATTCAGGCCAAACACATTTCTTCTGGACAAACAGTTAGTCTGGCCACCTAAAAAGAAGCAGCACTTTGTGCTCATTTCCTTTACACCACAGTTTGTTTTAAAAGAGCCCATCCACAAAAACACTACCAAAAAAAGTCTCAAAGACCCAACAAACCAGCCACTTACTGGAAATCGAACTACAGTCACATCTGTCTTTGTGGCTTCAACAAGGAAGTCCATCCAGAAGTCCACAAGTTCCTGTTTGGCTGTATGTTGCTCTGGGGTCAGTTTCTTAAAATGCTGATGTATCAAAATAGTCTCTACAATAGACTTCAGGTACCTGTGACCATCCAAACATACAGAGATAGTAAATTCAGTACAATTTGTAAGCAGTAATGTCTCCACCTTTAAACACAACTGAAGTATTCATCACTGCAACACCGAGGTTGGCAGTAACATTGCGCTTCTCTAGGATTGCTTTTCATAATAACAATTCCCAACTAGAATTGGAAACACAACTGCTAAATGAGGCAACTCAAATACAAAAGAGTCCTGGAACACTCCTTCCTGCCCATATACCTGATACCACATACTGTCTTCTATCCTAAACCATGAAAAATTCATGAAGGAGCTACATCCTCTGCCTAAGGACCAAGCTGAGCCTATGTCCAACTTGTTTCAGTAGTGACCTACCTCAAATAAAAATTCAGGTGAAAAGTCCACTAGTTTAAGTGTTCTATCTCCTATATTGTGTCTGCATATGCAATTATTTAACACATTTCTAAAACATGATGCTTCTGGAACTGATTATCCTGCAAAGATGGCAACAGGTCTGTTAGGCACTCTTTTGGCATTGCTAGGGAAGGACAACTGGTGCGCTGAATGTTTCCCCTAAATGCAGTTTATCCCTCTCTCTGTTGTTCTATTTTCTGGGGCTGATTTATGGGGCTTCTTGGTACCATTGCTTTCTCTTGGCATTTTTGAAAAAAAGGTTGTAAACATAATCTCACACAATTTTATTGAATACTACAGCAATGAGATATACACACTAAAAGAGAATTTATCACTACTATCACTTTATCACAGTTAGCTATTAATGAAAACCTTTGTTTCACCCTCAGAGGGTCTTTAGTGAACATTTCCATAGCTGTGCAATTTCCAATTATACTTCTTAGGCCATCAGGATAGATGGCTTATGGTACTGGGTCTACTCCTGTTTGCACCAAGTGGGCCCTGCTATAAAGCAGGCAACAGACTGGGAAGGAATTGCTCACAGGAGAAATTCTTCACGAAGCACAAATGAGTGAGCTGTATTTTCAGAGTTTAATCCACAGACTTAAACCCCAAAGGCACTGGGGTACATAAAATCCTGACAACCAGGCATTCATAAACTCCAGAAAATTCTACCAGGAGGCTTCCAGAGAGTGCTATCCAGCTTCTTAGAAAAATAAACACATAGTAAAAACTGAAACCTTGCAAATAAATACACTGTAAAAAGCATTTATGAAATATTTTGTCTGAAAATTAGAGTTTTTAATTTCAACAGTTTCTATGTTATGTCAATACAGAAGTTTACCATTTCTGTATTTTAGCATCCCTCTGATCTCCTTCTGGAGGCACAATCTCTCCTTCATAAAAAGATAAGAATATATATGTTGTGATGTTCACTCTTAGAGTTAGCAGAGTGACAACTTTTTTAGTCAGAAAGCAGTCTTGGTTCTCCCCATCTAAGATAATCCCAGCCCTTAATGAGTAGTTGACTGGTCCTTAATTGCTGCCTATATTCACCACAGGTGCTGGAAACCTGCTGTCAGAGCACACATCTCTGGGCCTTTGCACAGCAGATGTTGAGTTCACAGGGTTGCCTTTAACCCTGGGTTTATGGCCTTTCTGTTAACTGGACTTTGATTTGCAGACTTCTCAATCACTACAAGATGCAACTTGCCACCACACAGCTCAGTACTCAGTTCCTAAAACAACTGCTGTGTGCCATAACCTTAACAATATTTAAAGGCACAGCCAGGCCTCCCTAGCTAAGCTGTCTTCATTGCCCAAAACCTTCAGGCTGTTATGATTAAACTCACAAGCCACTACAACTTCTCTTCAGCAAGGCAGCTGCAAGCAACTCCTCCTTTCTCCTTTGCCCTCTGAAGAGCTTGAAGTCCATGGTGAATCTGTCCTTCTCACACATCAAAGACCCGTATCAGATCTACCCCTGAATAAGGGCAAAGGGGAAGAGAGTCCCTTCTCTGTATAAAAGCACAGTGAAATAATACACACACAGTAAAATCTGTTAAAAAACACAAAACATATCTCCTGACAGCTGAGTACAGTGCCTAATGTGAAAGCTGAGGGAGTCCAACATTTTAAAACATAGGAAAGTACATAAGAAAGGCCTCGTTTATCACCTTACCATGCTGGTGCCTTTAGTTTAAACAGTTTTTCTGAAGCCTGGATCACTCGTGTATGATCATTAGCCAACATACTGGCCCCCAAGAAAGATCCCACTTCCCAATAGCTTTGCAGTTTCTCCAAGCTCCCCTTTTTACCAAGCAGGCTGCTGATCTTTACTCCTGTAGCAAAGAGAATAACAAGTCACCAGAATTTGTATTAATGCAATTTTAAAATAACCATTTCCCTTATTCAAAATCTTTTAATTGCTTACATGACTATACCCTCTCCATTTGGATAAAATAAGATGGAAATCATACTTACCAGTCAATGTCATGTGCCTTCCAAACCTTCTAATTGGTAGAAAATTCTTTTTTCCCCACCCCCTCTTCCTACAGGCTTCTCAAGAAAGGAATGTTAAGACATCACTGTCAGGACAAGGCCACAGCCAGATTACCTATGTTCTTGCATGGACCTCATCTGTAAAGGTAAATTGGGGCCTTAGGCTACACAACATAGCTGCAAAAACTTAACAGATGCTGAATAAGGCACCTATTATGTTTTTTTCTGCTTTGTTTTTTTAACTTACAAGCCCCAAGCCCCAAACTTACCTTTATAGACAAGGTCCCATGCAGAAGGAACAGATGATCCACTGGGCTTCTTCCAGCAGTGATGTTCTTTTAACTGCCGCAAGTCCTACCCCAATGAAAGACATCTATTAATATTCACGAGCCCCTCAGCAACTCAAGACTACGGCGAGCCTCAGGTTTTATTTTGACTTGCTAAGTTTGCTGAGAACCACAGGCTCCCCTGTGGCCTTCAGGATGAGTTTTAGTTCATATGAGCTGCTACATATAGCTAACATGAGATATGCTACACCATCCCCTGCAAAAAAACCACAATTTTCAGCTTACACAACAAGCCGCTCCACCATGATAGTCTTTTATTTACTTTTCCCACACTACTCCACTATGACCGTTTCCATCCCACATCATCTTCCATTGTCCTTGATATTCAGGCTGAGTATTCACAAGAAATTTCAATGCAACTCTTGATCTTGTTTTTTTCCTTAACCTTCCTTGAGTAGCTAGCAGACTAAAGTTCATGGTGAAAGCAGTGATACATATTATCAAAATGGCTATCATTATGTAAGCTACATTTCAGCCTACAAAAGTTTATCTTGTTTTATCACGTTGCTCACATTTTTATGACATCAATGTCAGGTAATAAAGGCTTTTAAAAATGCCATAGATGCTACAAAGTATCTCTGATCTGCCTGAGAAATGCCACCTCCATCAGCTCCACAGAGTACCATGGTGACCATCTCTGCAAGGCTTTCAGCCATGGTGCTATACACACTCACACTGTCAAAGACACCACTTGAAGATGTACACCGCCACTACTCAGTGGAGAATAGGGAGGGGGAATTTGTGTTGAAAGTGTTCAACTTTAGCTGGGTTCTAGAGAACAAAACCTGAATGCTATCCAGAAAACACAGTAAATGGAAAAAATTAATACCCCCCAGGACTTAAAGTAACACTCTTCAGCACTATTGCAAAGACCAAAGGGCTCTACTAGAATGTCTAAAATATTTGCATGCATTTGATAGCAACACACAATAAAAGACAGACACCTACTAACTTCCACAGGCTTTTAATGTGACTTCACCACAAGAGGTGTAAGGAACTGGTGTCACAGAGATACCAGGACTGTTTCAGTTGGACCTGCCTTTGTCGATAGCTGTGCACAGGGCCAGAGCTAAAGTGAGGTACAAACGGAGTGTGTGGGTCTGATGAAGAGTACAACTCACAGGAGGAGAGACCCATGTTACTGGCTGGCAGGGAGAGGTGTTTGCTAGGAGGGTAGGACTGGTGACAGCAATCACTTTGAGTCCCAGCTCAATAAGGGAGACTTATAGGAAGATAGGGGGAGAAAGGATGGATGTGTGGCAGTACCTCAGGACACCAAGTTTGGGAATCATTACTGTTACGTAGCCTGGAGAAAATGGAAGTTTTACCCAAGTATTCTGTAAAATGGATCCTATTACCTTAGAGAAGGCAACATCACCCTCTCATCAAGTTCTTCTGAGAAAGGTGAGGTACTTGGTGCTATAGCTCACTCTAGTTTGCTGACCATCCTCTGCAAAGCTCATTTATAAAGTTACTCATCCCTGAAAGACCAGCTACTTATCTCTGAAATGTAGTTGCTTGGCAATGACATTAGTAAGAGGTTCTAAAGACTACAACTTTAATTTAAAGAACTCACGGGGGGAAGGATTATTTTGGAAACTTGCAAAGCGAACCCTTACAAATTTAATTCTGAGTTTACGGTCTCCTTGTGTAATTTCCCTTTTCTAAGTTTATTTTTCTTTCACCACCTTTAAAAGGTTCTTGAGAGTATAAGAAAATCCAGGCAAAGTCAAGACATTCTCTCCTTCCACGATAAACTTGCCATTCACAAGAGGAGGGAAAAAAATCAGCAGGAATTCCAGTATATTTTATCAGAAATATTTTGCCTTTAAAACAAATGAGGCAAAATAGAGGAAACATTAACGCCAAAAAAGCCTTTGTTTTTATAACACCAAGAATATACCCACAGCTTGTGATGAAAATAAGATAACAGTAAGTAGATATTACCAGTTAAATATTAGTTTGAAGGCTTTATAAATAAACTGCTTTTCTTGCTCAAGTATTGATGGAACAATTCATATTACAGGATCCTTTGTGTGTCAAAGTTGCACAGCCTGCAGAGGTCATAACTGTCACAGCATTTCTGTTCTGGTCTCAAAGTTATTTGTATGGTTAAGAAAGCAATACTACCAAGAAAATAGAAGGAGGGTTTTTATTACTGGTCCGTTTGCTCATTTAGTTGTGAACTATTATCTGACAGGTACAGGTAGGAGCTTTTAGAAGGCAAATTTTCTGATCTGACGCAGATTGGTAAAAATTCTCTTGGATTTATTCGTATTTTACTGCAGTTATTACAATACTCCCAATGTAATCAGATATGCATCTCCTAATTACAGTCTCATGCACCCTCTGAAGAACTGATAATGACTGCATCCTTCCCTACACTTTTCCCAGCCTAGCAATATAATTTCCATATAACCTGGACTGAACTTGATGGGTTTGTTCTTGCTTCCCTCCTGATCTCCCAGAAGAAAGCAGAACTTCTCTAATTTCTGTGTACTACCAGATAAGGCTGTGGGTGGACACCAAACAGAAAGCACTGCCTGGCAAATCTAACTATTGCTAAAAAATGATCTTGTACACACCTCTAAACAAGAGGTGTCATCAAAAGAATTACACACGTGCAAGAGATATGTAGGACCAGAAAAAAAATCAAAACATTTTCCCATATAATCTTTGTGATATTGCCTGATTTTGTTTAAAACATTGACCTCAGACAAAGAAAATATTAAACTATCCCCAGAATCTAGCACAACTCCAGCCATCTGATAAACCTTGTACAAAGATCATTGTAAGGTCTTGCACCTGGGAAAACATAATCTGGGAGTGCAGCACAGGCCGGGATCTATTGCACTGGAGAACAGCTCTGTGGAAAGGGGTCTAGGGGTCCTGAAAAACAAGCAGCTGAATATGAGTGAACAGTGTGTTTCTTCAGCTAAGAAACCCAATGGGATGTCGGGATGTATCAACAGGGGCATCACTAGGAGGGATAAAGAAGCCATTATCCCGCTTTATTCAGTGCTTGCCAGGGCACTTCTGGAATAATGTGTTCAGTTTTGGTTCTCACTACACACAAAAGATGTGGACAGGCTGGAGAGGGTCCAGAGAATGGCCACAAAGATGAACAAAGGACTGTAAGCCTGCCATATGGGAAAAGCTGGGTTTGTTTGAGGAGCAGGCTTAGGGGAGGTGGAATCACCATTCAGTGGGAAAAGGGTGGATACAAAGAAGATGGAGACTCCCTTTAAACAGGGAGTCACAAGGAAAAGACAAAGGGTTATAGGTACAAGTTACTACTGGGGACTTTCCAATTGGGCACGAGACGAAAATTTTTCAAAATTTGAAGAGTCAGCTCTTGGAATCACCTCCCAGGGAAGCAGTGGATTTGCTGACAATGGACATATTTGAGGTTCAGCTGGACAGGGTGCCGGGCCACCCTAGAGTGTGCTTTTCCAAAGAAAGTTTGTAGCAGATGATCCTGGACGTACTTTTCAACCCGGCATTCCATGATAGTGACCACAGTCTTATCAACAAGAAACAAATGACCAATGATACACATAGGGTACACTATACTATAAATGTCTTTGAAAACAGGTTTCAAAATAGCTGAGTCAGTCTGACTAAAAGTATTTTGACAATATTCCCCATAATAAAAAAAAAATGGACACCAGTAGCTAACAGGAGGGGTTGCTGTATCAAGGGTTTCCAGCAGACACCAACTAAATGTTAACATAAGACAGGCAAACAAACACACAAACAAACTACCTAAGGAACAGGATACTTCTGCACTAAATAACTCATCAGCTGGGGATGGAACCTTATGTAAGAATGAACATTAATTTCTGTAACAGTCTCAATACAAACAATAAGGAAAACAACACTGGACAAACTCATAACAAGACGATAGCAAAGAAATAGCACATAAACTTCATCAGTAAAATGAATTTGTACAGATCTAGTTGGCTGTAGTCTGTATGCAATTAAGAAGTTTCTTTAAAAGTAAAGGATTCATATTAAACTACACCAAAAATATAGTCCGGCTCCATTAAGATGCCTAGTTTAAAGTTAGGCCAGCAAGTGACTATTTGTAAATGCTATGCAATGCATAGAACGTATCTTCTTACCTCCTACTCTGGCTCAAGAATTCAAATTTCAGCATAAGATGTGGAAGTATTCTATGCCAACCAAAAAGCAAAATCTCACCCACTCATAGAAGGGAAAACACAGTGTTTGGGCAACTCTACACAGCCTCACACATCCAAATTAATACCTTCATTTACACCTGAGAATTTAAATTTCACTTCCACTATTTATGTGAAAGTAATCATCTCACTCTGACCTTCATACGCAAAATTACCCAGGAAATTACTTCCAGATGTACAGTGAATACCTAACTTCAAAACTAGAACAGTCACTGAATGCAGATAAATTCAGTGGAGTGAAAAAATTTGTTTCTTTCTCACTTGACAACCTCCTCAGGAGAAACAAAGATAAAAAAAGACTTTACAGAAAGTCAAGAATTATACAAATTTATGGAGAACACCAAATGCAATGCATATTACAACATGTAGTCCTTTCTCCCAAATCTTCCCTGAATGTATTACTGCATAATCTCGAGTTTTCTCTCTCCTCGAATCCAGAAAATCACAAACAAAATCATAAACTACTTCTTCCATCTTAAAAAAGAAACTTTTTATTACAAGAGTGGCGAGACATTGGACCGGGTTGCTTAGGGAAGTGAATGCTTCTTTGCTGGAAGTGTCCAAGGTCAGTCTGAGCAACCTAATCTAGTGAAAGACGTCTCTGCCCACAGCAAGGGCTTGGACTAGATGGTCTTTAAAAGGTCCCTCCAACCCAAATCACTGTTATCCCTATGATTCTATGAATACAGACATTCAGAAGCCTCTAAAAACGTATCAGAAGAGAAATATTCTTCTCTCAACCCAACCCAAGCTCAAGTCAAGTGCATTTTCCTCAGTCTTAGGATAGACTTCTCATCCATATTCCCTCCAGGGGTTTTTGTTTGCTTGTTTTAAAGAGTGCTGGCTGGAACTGGATTCCCATTTCAGGTGGTCCTGCTTCACACAAATGATGCCATTACAAAGAAGCTTAGCTTTTACTGAACTCTGGTAACCATTTAAAACCTTGACACTGAAACCACATCTTCATGACAGGACTCACCTGCAGTCAGGTGGGATCAGCAGTGGTGTGAGAGACCAACTTAAATATTCACATGCTCCGTATCAAAGCTTTCACATACAACCATCAGATTTTTCCCCTATAACAGTGGGTGGTAGTGTACTTTCACTAGAATGTGATTTCACCATGAATTTGCAAGTTATAATTACCAACTTTCCGCAGCTCAAAGGAAGTATCAAAGCAATGTCCAGCTGCCAGGAGGAGTACTGCATAATTAATTCCTGCTGGTAACGTTGGCTCTGACTCAAACGCCTTCTTGAACCTAGAAAAACAAACATTCAAGCTTACTTTGTAAATAATGCAATCTAGTTGGGGCATCATTACAGTTTTAGGTAATTTAAGAGCTTATCTCCTGTTTACACAGCAAGAATCCATAGAAGCAAAAATATTTTACTGTTTTCCACACATTCTTTGGGGTTATTTTTAGGAGTCTGGTATTTATACATCCTCCTCCCATTTCCTTCCCCCACACATAACAAGCACAGATCCTAATCATCCATCCCAGTAAAATTATCCCAGTAAAGTTACAGTATCTTACAATATTCCTTTAGGATCAATATTCCTTTAAGATAAAACCAAATAATACTATCAGTCTGTAAAAGACATGTTTCAGAGTTATATTTATTAATAAGCTCATTAATTTCGTCTTTAATATATGAAATTTTATTGACTTGAAATCTTAGATTTTATTGTGCATCTGCTACAATGGCACACACAAAAGCAACTGATACAAGAATATACCTCACACTTGGCTGTGATTTCAGCTACCCCAAATTTTATTCTTTACTGAGTGTCTTGTTGACATTAGCCTTATGAGTTCACATAGAAAAGGATTATACCAGATTTCATTCTCCTCAAGAGGAACTGAGCAATCAAGAGAAATGGCAGAGGCATTCACCTAGGCTCAATCTTGTCTTAAAAGAAGTGGAGGTGCTTCACACAAACACAACACACATCGTCCTCATGCTAGCAATGCAAGTAGCTGTGACAACAGCAACAGGACATCTGCAGTGTTTTAAACTTATTCCTCAGAATAAGAACACTTTTGGTTGCAGGTATATGTACACATATTCACACCTCCATAGGGAGAAGGCAAAGACTACTATCATATGTGAGTTGAGGAGCACAAAAGATCTAGTCAACAAAACTCACTACAGTAAAAGCAATGGAGTTTAAAATTACTTTCTAAAGAATGAAAGAAATACAGACAAACAAGTGGAATACATTAAAATTTTTAAAAGGCTGTGAGATTACTATGTAAGGAAGGAAAGAAAAACAATTGGTGCAAAACCTAAGGATTTGACTTCCAGACCATGCTTTGACATGCAAGCAAAGCTAAGGCATTTTTATCCCACCAGGCCAAAAATATGGCTGGTTTTTAATTTGTTTGTTTGTCAGTTTTTCTGCTCTAATGATTAATGACTTTGCATCCTTTAACATAAGCTCTGCTCTCCAAAAATGTAAGATGGGCTTCTCTTCAGTCTCCTACATATATATACTTTTATACTTCAGCTGCCACCTCCAAAGAACTTAATCATTAAACAAGCACCTACTGATCTGATCTAAAGAAAAGCAAGAGAATCAGAGAGTACTAGATCTTTTTCTTTCATCATCTGAAATTTTCTCTCTCTCTGGGAGTTACAAAAAAGTGAGGAAGAAAGTACATACAAAATATTTTTGGCTCATTTAAAAAAACCCTAACCAACACATAAACACAAAAAACATCCAACCTAAAAACAAAAAAACAGAACAAATCAACCAAACAAAACTAAGCAAAGGAGAAGAAAACCAAACCAAAAAACCCATAAAAATCTGCCAACTAAACAGGACAACACTCTCATTGATTCTAGGTATATACATCTAAGGGAAGCCCTTTAGCTGGCATTATCTGTTTGGAGACGCAGCGATGTTGGGAACTGGACCACCTTTTCTGCCCTAGAGATTTTCCATGCTTAAATTCTCATGCAATACAAAAAGGAGAGAGGAAAGATTGACAGAAGAAGAAGAAAAAGCCACGGAAATTAGTATTTTTGTTCCAATATAAGAAAGACTGTACTTTTGGAAAAATGTTGCAGTTGTTGACATTTGAAAAAATGTTGCAGTGCAGACACAATTAGGGAGGTAGCGGTGAAAAGATATGAATAAAGCCTTGGTAGCTTTGGTAAGTCTGATTCACACTGTCGGTGTGAAACAAGAAAGTGACAGTTAATAATTACTCTTTCATTCATTCTCTCATATTTATATGAAAGATGTCTTTTATTCTATTTTCTAATTGTCAGAAAAGCACATTGTTGGTTTGTTTTTTTTTAAATGGGAATAGACCAAATTACCTTGGCACCACCAGTTGTTGCAAAACCAATGCTTTGGTTCTGCTGCCAAATTCTCTTTATCTCATGCAATTCACTCTACTTCCCTTACATCCTTATTTTTCTAAGACTGAGATAATAACCTTTATCTCAACATAACATAGCACTGCCATTACTCCTGCACACACCTTGTCCTGTTGTGGCCCACTGGTGCACTAGAGTAGACCTGCTCCTTTCTAAGAGCTTTTCACTGAGTTATGAGTCAACCTTTCAACATGTCAAGCCTGCTGTGTGACTAACACTAGAAACTGAAATCAATATCCAGTATAAAATATAAACCAAAAGCAATTGGAGCATCCGGTAGAGCTTCTGGCCAAACTCCAGCTTGACTCAACAGAGATCTCCTTGTTCTGTGGCAGGAGGTGCACAGAGCATTCTCTATTGGGTCTCAATCGCCAAAGTCCTTTCCTAGACTGGAATGCCTGCAATCACTTCCTGTCATCAGATCTATGATTATCTTGATTGCTAAGATGCATTTATTCAAAGTGTGTTTAAATGGCTGTAGGAATTCACCACTGTTATATATATAATCATTCTTAGTTCAATTATGTTTGATATAGCAAAGTTTATCTGTTCATAAGGCACTATGAACAAGGAGAAAACAAGATGTACAATAGCAAGAGTAATTTGCATTTAATTTAGTCTGTAATAATGCCTAAAATTTGTATGCAAAACTAGACTTTTCTTTATATCGTGTTCATGACATTAGCAAAATACAGTGTTTACAAAAGACCCCTGAAAGTTTTTTACAGGCTTTGCACTTTACAGGAAATGAAACTTTTTAAAATCCAAAATTATGCTAGGAGGGATGAAAATAATATGTTGTATTCCTGTTATTTCAACATCTTTTAAAAGTCCAGTAAGAGTTGCCATGCTGTAAATACTGACCAGAAGTTATAAACTGAATTTGAATGCTGAGGCCATAACTGGTAAACAATTATATCTTTAATGAGAGACAGCTCTAAGCTGAAGTTTACTGAAAACAAGTGACAAATGACAAAGAAAGAAGAAAGCTTTCCATTTTAAGCCTTTACTTCAACAAGCAGCTGATGATCACAAGACCAGAGCTAGGACGTGATCTGCAGGACACATAAATGCAGATTGTCTGTATCCTCATCTGAATGCAGAGAAAGAGCTCATCCTGACAGAAGTCTAGGATGACATCCCATGCCTTCATTTTCTAACCTCTTCCATGTAACAGTGATTCAGTGCATTTCAAAAGCATTAAAAAAACCCAAGATTTTTGTCTCTGAAATGAGGATAAGAATTCGTCTATTATTGACGAGTTATTGTGTGCTTCTTTGACTACTGTAGTCCACTGCAATGTGCCTATACTATACAACGATGATAAAACTTTTACCACTATAGAGTGATAAAACTTTTGCCAGCAAGTTTGGATAAGCCTTGCTAGCTAATATCTGTCATATTCCAGACATGCCAATCAATTCATGACTGATTATTCTCTGGCCCAGATTCCTAAGAATAACACAATAAACAGGAGACTTCATATTTGGGGAAAATAATGAGTTTAGTTTACACCTAAACTTCAGGTCTCTGAGGTACTTCAAGAACTTTGCAGAACAAGATGTGTGAACAACATAAATCTCTCATTCTCAACAAATAAGCAAGGCAATTTAGAAGATTCATTCTATTCCCTAAGGATGCCAAATATTTGGAAAGTAAAACCATTCAAATATATTCTTGTTCGAGGAATATTTTCCCAAAGGTAACAAAAGGGCACAGACCAGGAAAATAGTACTCACCAGAAAGTTGCTTTGTCCCTGCTTTCTATATCTATGAACCCAGATTCCAAAAACATGTCCTTGTAAATTCGACCAACCAGGCAGTACATATCTGAAGCTACTTGGTCTTCCTGCTCTACAAGGGGAATCATAATTTCTAGAGCTTTCTGTCTGTCTCCAGGCAGATTTCTCCTGTTGAAAATAATAATTTTGATTAAAAAACCAACAAAGTTAACAAGAAATAATTTTTCATGACTGTTTTTAATAGACATATGACTTCATCCATGTAAGATGATGGATAGACACAATGTACTATTTTATATATACACACTTACCTCTTCTTTCCCATTTTTTTGTCTTTTCTTTATGTCATGAGAAACCTTTATAAATGCCCTTAAACATAACTTCTCTCTCTCATGAAGCATCAGCTATAGCAAAGCACCGAAAACAGCATCAAGAACCTCCAGGGAAATTCTTAGAAGGGTCATGTGTTACTTCCTTATAAAATAGAAAAATACGAACCCTGATTTTATGTCTAGTATTTCTTTCAAAGTAATTCATGCTCTAAAGAAAAAAAGATTCCATCTTGTGTTTGTGATTTTACTTTTTATATACATTTTGTCTGTGAAGCAAAAAGTCCAAAAAACACAAACCAGATTGAACTCCCATGATAGGGAAGGCTTAGGAGTAAAGCCAAAAAGGCAATATAAGAAGTACTTCAGACAAATAAAGCATGTAATTGCAAGCATTAGACACTTCCTGGTGAGTCATAGCTTTGGTACATACACCATTCAGTATCAAAAGTTTAGAATTTTAAAATGTCTGTGTACTGAATAATCAAATGACTCCATTTTCAACGTTTCCACATCTTGTATTGACTATCACTAATCCAGATTAATGAATTTAATGAGAACAAAACCAGTATGGCAAATAATGTCTTGCAACATGGATTATTTACACTTAGCTGGTCTTCCGAGACAGAGGTCCGTACTTTTATTTCTGTTTACTTTTCCATCATCAATGCCCTCACATTTCTTGATTTAGGTCAGACTAATCCTGACTAATTGAGCTGCTCCATCCTTCCGTGCTAGTGACCTGGATTAGAAGCAACAGACACATTTTTTTCACAGCAAAGATTCGGAAGTGCAGAGTATTCCAGACCTGCCTCAGCTCACAAAATATCCTCTACAGTCCCAGTAAGAAGAAAGTTGCAATTTGCCAAAGTACTTCCTTCTTGGCACACCAAAGCATGAATGTTTTCATGGCTGTCATGGCTTCTAGTTTAATGGTCAGTCTGGAAAGGAGAGGAATAGGAAAATCTCATCCGGACTCCTTTGGAGGTACTGTGTCGATCTTCTGTCAGATACTCTCAGAGCAATATCTTGAGTCACAGAACCAGTGAAGTATAGGGATATGCCTGAAAAGATTATGCTGCAGTTTTCCAGGTTTTTAGTGCCTCAATGAACTAGTCCTGTTTTCAAAGACAACTTTGTTTCAGAAAACTGTGACCTTGAGGTCTAAGCAACAAGTTACGGGTCCAAGGAACACCTAGTAACCCTTGTGAAGGCTCTGTAGAAGTGGCAGGTATAGGCTGGACTATTTAATCTGCAAAACTTCACATATTTATGTCAAAGTGGAAACAAAAAAGGCACAATACTTATACCTTCATTTACCTGGTATAAAGGCAAAAGTAAGGATCTGGACATTTTATTCAGACAAAAAATGCCAGAAAGCTATTTTTTATTTTTTATATATATATATATATATTTTTTTTTCAAAACCAGGTTTATTTTTTCAAGTAATTCCTTGTGACAGGTTTTGACATCACTTTCACATGATGTGCAGTTTTAAGCCTCCTCAGTGAACCTGAATTACAAAATTCAAATCTGTGAGAAGAACCATCTATTGACATTTGCTATACTTGACAATTTCAATACCTGCTGACACCTGGTCTACTCTTCTAAAAGTCAACAGCAAAATGTTCACTGTGATAACAGCAATGGAGCAGAGAACATCTGTAATTTCCTCTTTAAAAACACCCCTCTTAGTCACTTGCCTAAATGTCAGTATCCTAGAAAGAAAATCTAGGCTTGGCTTTTATTTAATCCATAGAAGCAGTGTATGTCACTCCATGTACCACATTTTGCCGATGTTATCAGAGGACGTGAAAATTAGTTTATCATCATAATACAGTAAAATCTTCCTGTGGACATTTGAAAGGTCTGCTTCTATCTCCTGACATTACCAAAATTCAGGCTTGAATGAGATGATGTCTTCGCCAGCACAAATGAAGCAGCACTATCACTCACACAGCAATGTTAAAAGTGTATTTTACAGAAGGAAAATATTGTTAGCTATTTGTTTGCTCTAATTTAGGTACTGAAACAAAAAAATAATGGAAACCTATGGAAAGACAAATCAAACATGCTAAAGGAAAATGAATGAAATTAAACAGTATGAGATAAAAAGAAGCTTAGAATCTCCAGAGCTGCTTCAGTCAAAATCATAGGACTGCATATAAAGATTCCAGTAGAGAACTTCACACAGGATTACCCTTACAAAGTTTGAAGTTTTGATTTACTGTTCCATAGCAGAAGGAAGGGTAGATTCTTACCTGTTTAGTGCAAATGCATAATGCAACCGCACATGGTGGTGGGAAGCCAAGTCAAAAGTGGGCAGTTTTTCTAAAGTTTTCACCAATTTCACAATGGAATCGTAATCCTTCCAAAAGAAAGGAATAATAAAGTTTTAAGCGGCTGTACTGAGGTATGCCTCTATAAACTCCTCTTCAACCTAAGCAGCTATTATTTCATACTAAGAAGTATTTTCAGTCCATTGTAAGATTTCTGGATTTCAGTTTCTTCAGTCTCATACTGTAAATGGCCTAGCACTAATCAGAGATGGGAATATGCACAGTATTTAGCAGAGAAGCCCAATTTGGTCTCCTGTGATGCTTCAACATGGTCCTGTGGAAATTTTCATACATCTGTTTCATTATTAAAGTTAGGAACTGAATGCATCTCAGTGCTCATATTGTGCAGACATTACAAAGCTAACTGCATTTGAATTAAGGCATCTCAAATCCCTGAAGCAGGCATAAGCCACAAAAACAAGACTCTTTAATACCACCGTTTTTAAAGTAGCTTACTCACTGATATATTTAAAAAACAAATAAAAAATCAAACTCAAACCACTTCATAATGTTTAAGGAGTGACAGTTGAAATTATGGATAATAAAGCAGGCAATTACCAGCATCATTCCAAAACCTGAAATATGAACTATTTATGTTTCTATAAGAAATATCACCAGCTTTGGTGAAAAAGAATACATTTGCCCATCAGTTGCAGAATGCCACCATAGCCTTTAATTACATGCTGTTCATCACACAGCAGTGCTGAGATGGAGAAGAGTTATTACACATCATGTACTTTTTAGGTACTGTTACAAAACCCTTTTCTGCTATGGAAAGGCAAACAGTGAAACTACAAAACAAAATAAAAGCAGAAGACACCATAAAAGAAATAAAATCAGAGAAGACACCATAAAAGATTTTTGCTAGTGCGCTTTACCCACACATTTTATTAAAAAATCTGCACCAAATGCACCCAAAATTTCTGTGAGAATGTAATTTAATTTACTATTCTTAGTAGTGAACTCCTACCTGGATGTCTCTGTAGGACAGCAGCAAGTTTATGACAATGTCAGCAGACAAGACTTCAACGTTATCGACTCGCTGTCGAATCCTTGCCAGCTCTGCTGCGAGCTCTTTGCCTGTGTAAAGCGTCCGGGCCTTTCTGATGTCGTTCAGAATGGATTCCCGGAAATACTGGCTGCAGAGGAACAACTTCACATCAGCACAGCTCTCCCACAGTGCATGTGCAGAACATGTATTGATGGAACAGTGTCAATGCAGAGACTTGGTCAAGCTAATCTATTAAATATCAGCTTTTCTGAACAGAAGGCAAAAGAGGCTGACTTTTATCTTGCCAGCTGGAATATCTGCATTTTACACAGGTGTAGAAGAAGACAACTCACCTGGAACTGGCCTGTGCCACCTTCAAGAGCTGAATAAATCGATCCACCAGAGGTAAGCATATAGGCCCAAGCAGAGACTCAAAACCAGGTGGCATCAGCTCTGTGAGTCCCTTCACGAAACTGCTGTCACAGCAGTACACCTTGTTATGTGGAGTTATCATATAAGGAACAAATATGTAGTTCCCAGTGCACATCTGCAGGGAAACAAGGGACAATATTTAGAGCAGTTATGGCTTGGCAAGCCAAAGTATGAAACCATTGCATGTACTACCTGCAGAATTCCACCTGCTAAAGTCAAAGGGAGACGTGCTGCTTACTTCAGCAAGACTTAAGTTTTGACTCATAAATTCAGTTTCCACATCAAATATGATATACACCTGAAGTGTATTCTTTCAGATTTCTGATCTTCTTCCTGTAAAATCAGTCTTTCCAGAAGTGTCAAGTTGACCTTAAAATTGTAATTGGCTCAAGAGTGAAATAATTCTCAGGCCACACCCTGAAGAGGCAGATAGAATCAAAAAAAGCTGAGGTAATTGCTTTTCAAGGTGACATAATCAGAAGAAAGCAGTACAGTTTGGCTCACAGATACTGGAAACAGTAACACAATCTAGTTGCCTCACAGCACAACAACCACAGAGAAAATTAATCCTCAGATGAACTGCAAAATTACTCAAATAGTTTTGCATTCCAATAGCAAAATAAATTCCCTACTACGTAGAAAATATTTTCAATGGGACTTAAAATCATACATAGTTCAGAATAATCACTTACAGAGCACCTCAGCATTGCTAAACTGCATTGATTTTTATGTATCAATGTATGACAGATACTTTACCAAAAAAAAAAGGAAAAAAATTAAGTGCCTTCCAAGGAAGAGGGAGGTAAGATGTCTGCTGGCTGTGGTATGTGTGTGAGTACAGATTTATGTGCAGAGAAAGTTGCTGAATATTTGTGTTTTAAAGAGTCTTAACTATGAGACAGAATACTAACAAAATCAGGAGTTCCACCATTCATCTCTCAAAGCTCAGACTCCATTACTGAAGTGCCCAGCAGCCCAACAACGAAAGACTTAAGAAAGCATTTCTTGAGACCCATCATTTTTAGTATGCCTAAATTACTTCCAAGGTTAATTAGTTTCTGTTCAGCTGCTTTGACTCTCCCAGAAGTCAATACTGCAATGCAGACACTTCAGAAACTCCCTGCCTAGCTGAGCTCCACGCATTGAGAGGGCAGTGACTGAATAGTTTATGAATTCACAATACCAGCTGTGTGCTTAAAACATGCATTTTAACATGCATTATTAGATTTCTAAAACATGGAAGGATTGAGGTAGTCAAGTCTGCAAAATATATGTTTATAGATATGACAGTAAACACACATTTGCATACAAATCAGAGACTGGCTATGAAAATTACAGGAATTATTTTTTAATTACACCCATCATACTATGAAATTGTAAGACCTCAATATAAAGGCAATCCCACCGCACTTCTGAGGGGTATCGACAGACTGTGAAATCTAAAAATAATTGGTGCAGGAAGTTACATGAGGCCAATTGAATTCAATTAACACAGAAGTTGTTTGGAGATTATTGGATACAGTGCCTTGCACAAGGGCTAATTTAGTCTTCTTTCTGCAGCCATTGTGAGCTACTGCTGCTGAAGAGCTAGGGAATATTTATTTCTGTGTGACTGCAGCAATTCCAAAGGAAAGTTGAGCACTGGGGAGTATATGACAAATTTTTTAACAAGTAACTAAGGAGTGGGATGCCAGAACCCAAACTGGCTGTCTGTGCAACAGAAAAGTGAATGGATACTTCTATTCAAGAATATCCTAGCATGTAAAGCAATCACATGCTTTCAACAGTGAATGGATGAACTTTTTACCCTGCTAAAATCTAATGAGCCCCACAGTCAAAGGCAAAGGGAAAACTATGAATTTGCTGGAACTGGTTTCAGCAATTTTAAGAGATGGGTACATTGCCACTGGCACAAGAGCCATTATTACACATAGGCAGACTGTTCTCCAGCTTTCCTTTTCTAGGTAAAGGAGAAAAAGGTTGAGAAGTCAGAGTCGAGAAAAAGGATGAAGTAGCTACAGATATCCGGAGACAAGCACTTTACTTCCTAATGTTTATTCAGTGCATTAAAAATAAATTCAAAACTGTTTGCAGGAAGACCTTCTCAGACCTCTGGCACACTGCTTCCAATGCTCAATTCTTAAATAAAAATCAACTCTGAAAAGGATGTTCCTATCTCTTGAAATTCACAGAACCCAAGGTTTACCCTTGTAAAACAGTCATGCCACCTACAGAGACAGTACCAGAGTCTTAATCTTTAATTCTACCAGGAGGAAAACTGCTCTTCCTGCAGATGACAAGTGCCTGAATCCATTACTGAGCATGAGCTCTGAGAAACTCATCCTGAGTGCACCTTCTGTAGGAAGTACATATCTATTTCAGTGAAACAAGAGAGCCAGCAAAAGTTAGCTTATATGCATTCCTCCTGTTAGCCGAGAAGGGAAAAGAAAAGTTGGTTATAATATAGAGTCTGGCAGAGAAGACGTGCAGACCCAAGAGCCTTTGGAAGCAGTGGACAGGAAAGAACTTAACAGTAAAAGACAGGAGAAAACACTGTGGGAAGAAAAGAGAAAAAAATGAATCCATTTACAGGTGTTCAGAGGGCCCCCAGGGGTCTCAGGGAATTGTCTCAAGCTAGAATCTCACCCTGATATTCAGTAGCAAGTAGTGTGAAAACACAGTGGCCTTTCCCTCAGCCAGGGCATCACTTTGCTTCTTAACTTAACCTAGATAGGTATCTTTTGTGGGAGCTCTGTATCTATGAAACCTCTCAAATTTGGTTGAAATTCATCAGACAGACAACAGGCAGACATAGAACAAATGTGGAGGATATAAAAACAGTACAAGCTCTTAAGTTTCATTTCCTAAGGAAATGCACTTAAAAAAAAAAAAAGTAGAAAGAGCACACATGCAATAAAGCTAAGAAACACAAGAAATCCTGACCTCAATTTCACTTCCCTAGCTAAGAGTGCACTAGGTAGATATTTAACAGCTAAAACTAACAAAGGCAGACATGCAGTAGCTGTGGCATCAAAAGGAAAAAAAAAATCAAAAGTTATGTATTATTTACTAAAGGTGGTGGTGGAAGAAAGATAACAGTGACGGCAAGACTGCTTTTGTCTAAGAAAGTCTATAGTCTCCTTCTCTGGAGAAACATATTGTGTCATCACGACAAATTCTCACTGCAAAGAGCCCGACTCCAGCTGCCTTTGGGGTATGATAAGGGTGGGAGCCAAAGAGAACCAAGCTGTGGGGGAAGCAGTTGTGGAGCTACTCTAAATGTCAGACCGCTTTCAACCATTTTCCCCAAAGTAGAGTGTGTGACTTGCTTCTTTCCTCATTCACCCAGTGATGCAACCTGTCTCAGCAACTTTTACTTCTTTCTCATCTTTTTTTGTCAAAATATAAGCTACTCTAACTTAAGTCAGAAAGGATCAGGTGGTCTTTCTGACACACACTTCCCATCTGCTCACACCTGCTTCACATTTTCACTTAGTGCATATTACTAGACTTGGAAGCTTAAATAAATTTAACTTATTCTATTAAATTTGCCTTGTAATGATCCATCCCAACACTGATCCCACAAAATCTGGTCTTTTTTCTAACCCTAATTGACCTCCCTTTATACTCTAAGTCTGTTAAGCACACAAGACAAAATTGTTTTACTTTGATCCATTCTTGTGAATGGATCAAAGTAAAACATTCACCATATCATGTATAATGAAAGTAACACACGGAAGCCTTTCAATAAACCCAGGATATTTTTGAAGGAGTGGCATCTTAAATACAATTGTGATACTCTGTTATGTCAACACCCTTTAAAAAACATGGGTTGAATACAGGGGCTTCAAAAATGGGTGGGAATAGACCCCCTCAATCAAGAACAGGTGCTACAAGTTTCATTTTGCAACCTTCTTTCTTTATAAAACCTTCATTATTTAAGGTTCAGAAGTTCAAATTACTCAAGTGAAAATTACAAAGGGATTGCAGGGCACCTGAGTTATATGTTGAAAGGCATTACTGAAAACACCTGGGACAGGCCTGGAGCTTGCATACAGCAAGTTAGATGATAGTTACTGTGGTTCACACTGAGGGACATCAGACAGGTAATCCTGGCCTAAGCTTTCAGATCTGCTGAGCTACTTTTATCTGGGAGATACAAACATGCATACCAAAGCCTTGGGCTAGCACACTCAGTACCTGGCAACACCGGGTCACTTTCTGACAGACTATCCACATCAGCCCATTTCATCAAGTCAGTCAGACTAATCAAAAAGCAGAAGTGCTGGCTGGAGCCAGCTACACAGATAAATGCTTACAACTAAGTGACAGATACTGTAATTAATTTTTGCAAATGTTTTAATTGCTCTGTATTTCTCTAATGTCCCTTCCTCATTTACTGAGGACAAATTTAACAATTCTAAAGCATGAGTAATTTCAGTTAGAGATGTAAGATAATTTTTAATAGCTCTATATTTACAGAATTTAGGACAAGGCTTCTAGCTAGACCTAGTGGTCACTGGATCATTAATCACCTCCTTCTTGTTCAATATCCTCCTCGGCTTCTGAAAGAAATTAATATAGCACCTATTTGTATTCAAGAGAGAATAAAAATCCATAGCATATACTTACATTGAATTGATCACAGTAAGAATATAAACCAGCCCTTCTTTCAATATTCCCCTCTTCTACAGAGCTACTTGTGAAAAGGGCAGCTTTTTGAACTTGAATGGGGAGACAATGTCTTCTTAGAAAGAACATCATGAAATAATATAAACACTACTCTCTCTCTAAAAAATAAATCTGATGATTTATTTTTTACAATTTTTTTTCCTGAAAGTTGCACAGATTAAAAAGACATGGTACTAGACAAAGGAACATTTGAGTTCTGGCCAATCAATTTTCCTATCTTTACTTTTTCTTCAAAAAGAGGGGGAAAACTCTGAAAAATTGCAGAGTGTCACTGATGCACAGTCCTTGCAATACCCTAAGGTTCTTTACTAACACTGTTCTGTTGGGATCATTTAGCAGTCAAATATCCACAAACAGAGAAAAACTGCCTTCAAGGACAAGAAGTGTCAAAGAAAACAGATTCCCAAAACCAAAACCATGGTTCATTAGCCATGAATGGGAGAATCTAGCAGAATCCCACCCACTTGTCAAAGCTTTAGGTCACCTTACCATGTAACTTTAATAAAAGAAAAAAAGGATCAGCTGAATTAATAAAAATTGCCAGTATCTCTACAGTAGGAACTGTTCCTCCTGCTGACACTCTTCTAATTAAAAGAACTTTTTTCTATTTCTCCCACTCATCCTTTTGAAAAATATCCACTTTTATTTCAATTTTTCTGGTGAAATTTTTAAGGTAGTTCTCTGCACATGGCATTATGTGTAGCAGATGGCAGAATCATAAACCAAGTTATTAAATCTATTCCCTCCATCCCCCAAATACACAGTAAATCAACATGTGCTGATGTTTTAATGAATACAGACTCAGTTTGGGTTTACTTTAAATCCCACTCACAATAATGATAGCCTTACTACTGGTTTGAAAAGGAACTTAAGTGAGCCTCATGCCTCAAATGAACTCAAGCACAGAGACTGGATGTACACTATCAAATAGCTCACCTTTTCTTTGAGAATATATTCTTTCTTTATATACTCAGCAATATCATTATATTGCAGCTATGCTACATCCTAAATGCTTGTTAAAAATCATCTTACAGCCTATATGGTCCTTTCGTCATCTTTACATAGGAAAAAAAGTTATCAACTTTTTCCTAGGAAAGTATGTGTCAAATATATTAGTCAAGAATTCACAAAATTAAAAATAAGCAAGACATAGTGTTGTATCATAAATAATAAATACCACAGTTATCATTTCCAGCAAAATATTTACTGAAGGCTACATAGCATTTTTACTCACTTGGATATCAAAAATAAAACTGGCCACAAACCTCCTGTTGGCTGGATGAAGAGCATTAAAAATATTTACCCCTATTTCCATGGTGAAAGAAACCAACAGTTAAACATACCCTATGCTACAGTCTTTTAACAGCAGCTATATGGAGATTCTGAGTTTGCAGATGCCTCTGGAATGCCTCATCCAGAGTCAAGAATGGGTCAGGTTGGAAGACACCACAGTGGTCATCTGGTCCAACCTCCCCACTCAAGCAGGGTCATCGTAGAGCACATGGTACAGCATTGTGTCCAGACAGTTCTGGAATATCTCCAGTCAGGGAGACTCCACAATTTCTCTGGGCAATCTGTTCCAGTGCTCGGTCGCTTGCACAGTAAAGAAGTTCTTCCTCATATTCAGGTGGAATTTCCCGTGCACCAGTGTCTGCCCATTGCCTGCTCAATGGAGCCAAGGACTTGTTCTAGTCCTTGGCTCCATTGAAAAGAGCCTGGCTCCATCTTCTTGACACCCTCCCTCCAGATACATATAGACATGGATGAGGTCCCCTCTCAGCTGTCTCTTCTGGAGGCTGAACAAGCCCAGCTGCCTCAGTCTTTCTCCCTAAGAGACGCTCCTGTCCTTTCAATATCTTTGTTGCCCTGTGCTGGACTTGCCCCAGGAGCTCCATGTCTCTCTTGCACTGGGATCTCAGAACCGGATGAGTTCTCCCACTCACATTAAAGGAGTGCTACACCAAACTGTCTCTTGAGCTACGCCTTAAACAAGAGGCATTTTAAAGGCTGTGGAAAACCAGTAAAAATTACAATCATAGAGCTATAGAATGGTTCGGGTTCGAAGGGGCCTTAAAGGTAATCCTTTCCAATATCTGTGTTGTGGCCAGGGACACCTTCCACTAGACCAGGTTGCTCAGAGCCCCATTCAATCCAGCTTTGAACACTTCCAGGGATGGGGCATCCGTAGTTTCTCTGGGCAACCTGTTCCAGTACCTTACTACCCTCACAGTACATAATTTCTTCCTAATACTTAATCTAAACCTTCCCTCTTTGACCCTGAAGCTGTTGCCCTTTGTCCTATCACTGATCTGATCCTTTCAAGTGTTTGAAAAGCAAAACACTGCTAAGGGTGCCCGGCCATACAACACTAACCCTGTTGCTCAGTTGCTAGTTCCTGCAAGTCAGGTGCCCAAGAGAGCAATTCCCATTGCCTCCAAGGGCCCTTCTGGTCAGACCAGGAGCAGTAGTGCAGCCTCACACCCCAGGCAGCCCCCAAAGCTACCCACTACTCCAGCCTGGTGCAAGCAAGCAGCCTGAACTGAAAGGTGTGCACTGTGTCAAGGTGTAACTTACTGCAGTGGGTTGCAAACCACATGTAGAATACATGCATATTAAACACTCAGATTCAGCAAGAAGTCAAATTTCTAAAAAATTGAATAGACCTGCAACTTTCCTCCAAAGGTGGTAGAATTTAAACCGTGGAAAATTATGATGAAATGAAAACTGGTTAGCTAAGACTAGCAATGTACAGTCATGAGCCATAACCTTTATAGCAACATCTTATGACTGAAACTCTTTACTAGTAATTTCTGGAATGCCTCTGCTGCTTGATTGACCTCAAAAATCAGATAACAGCAAAAACTAAACTAAAGTTTTCAACCAGCAAAGTAACTACCTCCTGTTAAGGTATCACTGCCTGTAAAAATGTATGGGTTTGGTATTACTGGAACTTTTGGAAAAGGTCCAACTAAATAGCTATAAAACCACATATAACAGGAAATAAGCCAATGTTATCTTGTACTGCTCTGCCCAGACAGGTTCCCGGCAGCTTATGCTTGCTATGCAACACTGTATTGACTATTATTAGGAAACACAAAAAATCCAGAAGAAGAACAAAACAGTTGGCAATAGATTTTATTTTTTTTTTTTGTGTTATCCCACTTATTTTCAGGGATACAAGGTTTAGGAAAAGCAAACACAAGACATTTCAGTTAAGCAGATATATATAGATACACACATACTTGTTTTTCAATCTTTTTAATCCCCTGGTGGCAAGGATACCATGGTCCTGAAATGGCTGATATTTGCATGCTATTAAAAAACATGTTCTAGAACAGCAAGAATGAACTCCTTGTTTATCCATATGTGAATTTCATTTTTTTTCATATCAGTCACCTCACATGACTATTTTTGGTAAGGGTGAGCATCAGAGACACGGCTTCTCTAGAACAGAATCTCTGTCATACCCATTTATCCAAGAATCTTATCATTTATGAAGAAACAAAATTTTTATGAAGCAGGCATTATATTCAGTAGTTAGGCATGCTCCAACATTTTGGAAAATCTACTTCCAGGTAACTTGGCTGATATCATGCTGAAAAAATGAGGAAAAAGGAGACAAAAGAGCTGCTAAAACCATTTCACTGACTTCCTTGTTCTAATACCAGGGAAAATACTTCCTCCCAGAAAAGATGTTATGTGGGTGTGCTTGAAAACATCTGAGACTTTCAAGGAACACATTCTTTTTCTGGCATACACTGAAGCATTTCCAAAAGTGATAAATGACAGTGTCACAGTCGCCTATCCAAATTTAAATGAAAACCAGAACAATCCTTTCTGAAACAGACGAAGGCCAAGTTATCATACCTCTCCTTGAGCTTCGGGGGACTGTCATTTAAAAACAGGACAAGATGACATCTCCCCTTTATTCTATTGTACCAGCCATCTCCTGCTGGTTTCCTGCTAAGAGAGCTCTTCCCCCTACCCTCGCAGGAACATTACATTAGTCACACATCATTTTCCCTAGGTCCTAGGCCACCAGAACAAAATCACAGAATGTAATACATTCATTTACAAGAAAGGCCTTACTGTTCTCTTTTCATTTTATGTAAAAGGCCTAACTGATCATTTCTTCCACTTTCATTAGAGAAAGGCGAGAGATTTCTAGTCTAGCACATCTTTCACAGCCTTCTGTGAGTGTCTGAAAAGCACTTTTTGGATAAGAGCTATACAGAAACTCTATAGGGAAGCCTCTTTGCTTTTTTGGGTTTTTTTAACAAAAAAAATCTGTAATTTAAAATTCAGCATTAAACCAAAGCTCTCACTGGTTTTGAAGCCATCTTTAGAAATGCCATGCAGAGAAAAGAAAAGACTGCATATTTTTCAGAGAGTCACATTTTATACTGGCAAAAGTAATTACTTAATCCACTGTTAAATAAAGAAGTAAAATCAGGAATGCTGCAGTTTTCATGGCATTGAGGAAAATAAAACCTGGCCAATTTCTGAAATTAAGTACTTCATATCCCCCTCTAGAAAAATTTATTCCAATATATGGAATTGCACAGCATGCACATAGCACCTCAGGGTATCAGCACAGCACTGGGTAGCCTCTATGAAATTCTATCTTAGCAAATGTGGCTACCAGTAAGTCACGAAGCAGAGCCAAGAACAACTCGACATGCCAGATATATATTCTGACATGACTGGCCCTGCTGCTCCAGAAAAAACACGCTGGAAAAGCAGTGCTCTCCCAGCCACAAATCTGTCTCCATTGAAATTGGAAGTGAAAAAGGGAAGGGAGATTCAGAAGGTCAACCTCAGAAACCAATGGGACATCAAGGTGCAGAAACCTACAATTTAATAATGACAGGCACTCAGACCACTGGGACCTGCACTACCTTTGGACTAACAGCTCCAGGACACAACTTCTAGAAATAAAAACTCTCTTTATAAATGTACTTTTTACATATATATATATATATATATATATACACATACATCTATACATACATACATACATATATATATATACACATAAACACACATTTACATACACACATATATTTACACACACATGCACACATATTTATATATATTTTTCTTTTCAGAGCTGTAGCCATGGGTTTCTAAAATGAGCAACAGTTTCCAAATAATTCTACTTTCTAATACAGTATTTTAAAAAGCATTAAAGAATACTGAATAGAAAAGGCAACAAAAAAAAAAGATAAAATGACAAATGCAAATGGGTGTGAGATAATATGACAGACAAGTAAAGGCAGCAGAGAAAATACCACTGATAGATACAGGCAAGGTAAGAAGTGAGCCTGGTACCTAGCAACCAAGTGATTTACTCAGACTTGCTGCTAGAATTTCCAGAATTCTACATCAAACTCTGTAAAATACAGTTCGAGAGTGTTACATGATTTGAGTGGATAACAGAATATAAACAACATTAAATGAAACAGAAGTTTGGAATGTTTATGATTCAACTGAAATCTATACATCATACTTACATTATTCTTCTGGAAAATAATTTCCTGAAATAAAAACAAAAAAAAAAGAAAATGTTGATAGCACTAGGAAAGATATTTGATCAGTATGACTTCCTAATACCACTATTTGCACATATGACAAGAAAAGGTTGGTTGACAGATGTTTTCTTATGCTTGTCAAATCAACATAAATGAGGTATTGTCTCAGAAGAGACAAAATTATTATGGAACCAAGTAGATACATACAACTTATGTATACATAAAAGCATACCTACTGTCTGCATGTTAATATACATATATACACGCCTATATACATGTCCCTCCATTTATAGATTTTTTTTTTCTAGAGGGATGATGTCCAGAAGTTGTCTATTAATAAACATCTATTCATACTTGAAAAGTCAAATATAGTAAGTAACATTTTGCTACTAGGAGAAGCAATCAAAAAGAATAGTAAAAGCAGTACTCATATGAGGTTTTAAAATATTCCAAAACTGCTTGAAATTCACTTGGCTCTAATAATCAGCTGCAAAGAACATATCTTCACAATTTCAATGTGAATTATCAGAGAATTAGAAGCATACCCAGATGGAAAGAGCTGATTCCTGCACACTAATCCAGGTGGTACAGCTCAAGTGTAAACCACTTCTGAACAATGATCATCTTGCTTCCAGCATGACTTGTCAGCAAGTTCTGATCCCAGGAAGTGATAATCATAACAGATTTATCAGACAGCTTTGCCTCTGCCACCAGGACTCGTGAGCCACTTCACTGGCACAACAGCATTGAAAACAAGCACAGTGGCAAACCAAGGTCCCTCATACTTTCTGTGTTGCTTAAATCAGACTTTGATAAAACTGATCTTCTCCCTGTTGAGAGGGCACATTTCACATAGGACTGTTTCTAGCTTTCAATTGTGGGTCATAAAGGCCTGGTCAAATCCCCCAGCATGGATAGGGATATCTTCAATTAGATCAGGCTGATCAAAGTCCTGCCCAGCCTGGCCTGAGTGTTCCTGCAGAACATTTCACCAGCAAAAGTTTATTTACACTGCTTTGTGCCCTGATAAAATCATGTGCTGCAGTTCTGTATTGCTTTCATTTTCAGTTTTTGAATTCCCCTTCCATACAAGATCAAAACTGCACATGCTCTCCTGCATTGCTTCTACTCTTCCCTGCTGGCTGTAACAAATACAGGAACAAACACTGCCTCAGAAGATGTCCCAGTATGCTCACAGCTATGTTTTTTTAGGCAGTTACTAAACAGTATGGAAGGAGTCTCACTCTTTGACTAATTCCCTACAGACTATCAAGAGCAGAAATGCAAGCCCAGTTCAAAGCCAAGGGAAACCAAAGGGAGTCTTTCAGTCAGCAGAGTCCTGGTGGCAACTGTGACATCCAAGTCCCCCTGCACAGAACTGGGCTTCCACTAATGCCAGTAGAAATCCAGCATGCGACCCATTTACAAAGTCCAGCTCCTAACTAGTAAAAAGCTCTTCCAAGTGCCCAAGAAAGCCTGATGTCTCACCCCAAGTGATTTCTCAGTGGGAGTTGGGTATTTGGCTCTTTGCCCAGGACAATGAAATTCTGCTTTGCTTATACTGTAGATCATTGTACTTACACAACTCAATTAAATTCCCAGATAGATCTTTTATCATTAGCATTATTTTTATGGCTTTTATCTGTATACTCTTTGTGTTGCAAGAAGAAAGGAAATAATTGGATTGCAAGCGGTCCAGTTAGATGAGAAAATTTAGAGAGGAGAGCAGGGGGAAGAAACTGAGTTACTAAGCATGTCCCTACAAAATACAGGGCCAGTCTGAAAAAAATGGTACAGAATCAAAACCAAATAGCCTGCACTTGCCAGAAGCAGTGGAAGCAAACCCTTCCTGAGTGGTGCTGGTGCCCAGACTGCAGTGTGACTCACCAAGCTGCTCACTCTAAATTCTTCTTCTCAGTAAAGCTTGGAAGGGAAGCACAAGAACATAAAACACCTCCTGAATAAAGCCAATGCATCTGAGAGAGGGGAAGTAATTGAAAAGACTGCCATCCAAGTTGTCTGTCCTTTCCCATCATGGAAGTTGCTAAACCTTTAGGATAGATGCAGTAGGAAGCAAGTACCAACTCCTTGGCTGACAAAATTCACGGCCCCAGAGATTATCTTAAAAACCCTTTTGCCTTAAACCAAAGTACTATAACTGTGCACTGAGGCTCAAGTTTTGTTTTTACTGACTCTGTTACACTGCTGCTAATCTCCAGCACAGCAGTCCTGCAGGTACCTGATGCAAACAGCTGTAACTCAGCAAGATTTAGCAGGGGGTATCAGGAGGCTCCATAAGGTTTGGCAGAAAACTGCTAATTTAGACAGAATCTAAAGCCTAAGGATTATTTGACTGCCTACTCACTACCACTCTCACAGGATTATTACTGTAACAGTTTACCACAAACACCAGTAATTCCCTTGAATGATAAAGTCTTGCATTTAGTTTCTCATCTCAAACTTGGCAAACTTTTGTTTCCATAAGCAGCCATTGAACAGCTAGATATTTAACTGACTGCAGTCAAGCAATCTAAATCTTTCTCTTTAGTAAACTAAACTGAATTTTACAGCATTGCACTGCAGACATCTTTGCCAGGCCTCAGAACATTTTTTAGCTATTCTGTTCTGAACCACAAGCGGCGTGTATATTTCTTACAGAAAGGACTTATTTCAAGTATTAGACTAGCTGTAACTTGCCCTCCAAACACCTTTTTCCACCCAGAGCTACCTTCAGTGACTGCAGAGACTCTGCATTTGTGTCACAGTAGAGGATAATGTTGTTAGCCATGCTGAAGCTCTCCCTGACTCCCAGATGGTAGAACAGGGAAGGTTGACGGAAGGCATCACTCATCTCTACCACAGCAATATCTGCAGAAACAAATAAAATAAAAAAATATTGTCAATGCCACACATTTCTGACAGTTAAATACATCTAGGTCATATTTCTTCACACAAATTATTTTTGTAAGAAGGCCTGGCTTCAAGTAGGAAATAAGAGATCTAGAGGGATTTCCCCATTTTAGCTATTATGCTTGAATTTTGAACACAGTCAGCAGGATGTGGTTTAGTTTTTTTCTATTTCACTATTACTCCTCTATTTTTTCTTTAAATGAGACCTTAAAATGGTAAAAATGGATAAACCACTAATCAAGAAAAGGAAAAAAATTTAATTGCTGTGTTGAAGAATAAAATCTGCTTGGTAAATCTGTACATGGTAAATGATAACCCTGGTGGAAAATAAGTGAAAAAAATTACATTAGATGTACTTTTTGCAAGTTGCAATAAAAATTCATGTAATCTATAACACACTGTACAGATTCTGTACTAGAACTTGGAAGAAAACAAACTGAAAGGTAACATTCCAATATAAATTACCACTCAGATCTATTTTGATTCATATAGAAAGATGACAGAATGAGAAAAAGACAAGGTACAGATACAAAGAAGCAAAGAGGGAGTAAATATATAAAGCCAAAGAAACATCATATAAATAAAAACTTTACTGCAGAGAATTCTGTTCATACCAAATTTTACCTGTGTGAATAATGCATGCAAGCACATACACGAACGCTTACAGAACCAGGAATGTAGTCCACAATTTCTCTTAAACCATGTGTTCTCTCAACAAGATTTGCACCAATGCCAAAGTATAACAAGAGGCAATTAACTATTTCTGTTGAGTTATAAGATTCCTGTTATACCAGGCAGCCTATTTCCACAGCAAAAGTCTTGTGGAATCAAGAGAGCAAAGCAAGAAACTGACTCATCTCCACCTCTTCTACAAACACCTTTCTGTCTTTTCACCCAATTAATTTTTTTCTTAGGTTTCAGAAAAAAAAAAAAAAAAAACAAACCAGAAAACCAAACCCAAACCAGAGAAATAAGCTTCTGTTAAAAAGTAGAACAAGAAAAGCAGCCTGATTTCCAGTATCTCTCTTTCCCATTCCTTTGGAAGCTTTCATTACTGAAAAGATAGATAGTTAGACAAGCTCTGTAGGGAAAAAGCCTATGTACCCTCAAGTTTCTCTAATTAATCTAATCAGAAATTCTACCTCTAACCACAACTTCTCACCTCACCTATTTACTTAGATCATGAAAACTGAAATGAAGATGTTCAATAAAAGATAAGCCTTGTGGTCACACTGTGAACTGGGGAAGCTGTGTCTCTCGAACTTGTTGAAAAGGAATACCTTTGAGACATCTATTCTTCAGTAATGTGTTTCTGTAACTGGCCTACAGGCTTATAAATTATTAAAAGCCTGAAGGAAGGATAGACAGACACAGGGGAAAGAGCGAACATTTGCCTATACAAGCCTAGGCTCTTCAAGAAACAAAATTAAAAGAAAGGAGACTAATATGGTATAAATTTCTTTTTCCCCACTTAAAAATCTAATATTAAACTATGTTTTCTAAAATATTCATAATTTGTGTTCTAAGCATCTCCCTCTGTCCAATTCCACATAAATATTTGCAGTATGGATGCCATCAAATTTTATTGAAGTAAAAAAGGCAGCGCACTATTAAGACTACACATATACTCACTTTCATTGATTTTAGGAAACTGAAGCATCACAAAAGCCAAACAAGAATGACAATACCACTCCTATATTTTGGGTGAGATTACAGTCTGTTTATTTTCTCCCAAAACTTGCCCTAATACAAGTTATATTTTTAAATGCTCTTACTCACATAGAAGTCTAATCTTGAGCAACTCTAAATCTATGGTACATATCTGTTAGTGCCAAGCAGGAGGAAAACTTACGCAATGTGCCATGACTTAATTCTGCAATCTTGCAAGATAATGTGCTCTCACTAGAGTTGCAAAACCAAGATTAAAAGAGAAATATTATTTTAGATGGAGCCTGATCAAAGCTAAATTACAAAAAAAAAACACTTAAGAAAGCTTATGTTAAAATGGCAAGGTCCTAAGATCATGAAGAAGGAAAGAGAAAATTAAAAATAAATATGTGTGTATATATACATTACTGCCAAGCTGGCCAAATACATTGAACAGAGTCTGACACAGGAACACACTGTAGGAAACATTCTTGGGTCCTGTACCATCCCTATCATAGTAATAATAAAATAAAACAAATTAAATTAAATTAAATTAAATATCCAAACCATAGAAAAACCTTGAGTTACTTACACAGATGAGGGAAGGACCATGAGTAAAGAAACGTCTGTATGACTGACACTGAGATACTGACATAAACTCTTCTGTGATACTTATATTTTTTATGTAACTAAAGAAGAAAAGGTATGTCAAGACTTCTGTGAAATCCTTCTGGATAATCGTATTTGATAGGTAAAGCAGTGTCTTCCTTAGAACAGGTTTATCTTTTGTGAAGTTTTCCTGCTTATTCTAGCAGTTATGTTTTAAGATGAAGATGCCACTCACAACAAAGAGATCAGGTTTCTCAAGTGCAGATTAGGTCTCAGGGCTGGTATTACAATTTCCAAGGGGAACAACCTAAATCTTACCTGCAATTCCAACAAGACAGAAAAGGCATATGCACTTTTGAGATCAGATGTCTATCCAAATAAAAAAACATATATCCTAAACCAGCTCTTCTGACAAACCTATTTCTGACTATCATCTTTCACAACATCAGCAGAGAAACTCCTCTGAGCAAAGGAGGGATCAATGTACTTGACAGAAGTCAAATACTATGTAATGATTTGGGAGGGGAAAAAAAAAAACGGATAAAAAACCCACCACAGAAACAGAAGCGGTAATGGCTCCTATAAAGCACCTGAAATGTACAGCCAAGTGCATTACAAAACAGCCAAACACTATATGCAGTTACATAAAATATGATTAGAAGTTTAGCAAAGATGAGCCAGACTGATGGTTTTCAAGACAAATCTAAGTAAAAGTATACATACATATATCAAAATTCTCATTAGTTACAAAGAACCAGGGTTTAGCTAAGCCCAAAAGAACTGTTTGGTCACCAATACATGAACTGCCATAATCCTCTTTATCAGGTTCTCACTCTCATTTCCCCCAGATGAACTCAATCAAACATTCTGATGCCATAGAAGATAAGATTTCTATTCACTGGAGAACACAGTTTTGTAAGTGGCAAAATGGTATTTCAACAAAAGTGCAGGAATCACCTCCACAGTTACTGTGGAACTACCCCCTAACCAAAACATCTGTGGTTTGAGTTTCAAGCCAAGTAAAAGCCTGATCAAGTACAGGAATCAGAGTAGAGCTCTCTCAACACCTGGGACCTCAGGATGAAGCACTCTGAAAACCAGGAACATCAGTTCACTGACATCAATTCACTTCAAATGCTCTTGCACACCTTCCATGTTGCAGCAAACAAAGTCTGTTCAGGCTCCAGGAGACTAATGAGTAGGGTGGGCATGGAAGCACACTGCATAAAACAGGAAGAAAAGACAAAAAAGTGCAAGAAGTGCAACTTTTGCAACCTCACTGGCTGCAAGGAAGTGAAATTCAATTTTGTGCCCAAGACCAAAGTAGGCGATAAAATTTATTCTATCTCATGAAAGTCAATCTGGTGACAGATCCCTGATACCAAAGAAAACAGGTATATAACAGTCTTTACCTTTCCTAGCCATTTTTGACATTACAGCTAGGAAGTCTTACAATAGGTCTTGCAGTAAATTATTGTAATTATTGTCTCCTGATATGTTATGAACAATAAAGTCTAATCACAACCTTCTTTCCCATCTTCTTAACAGCTGGCATGCCTAAATAGATAAGACAAGTGCATCACAAATGCAAGACTAGAGCTTCATTCACTCTAGCCTAGGCAGCAAAACCAGCATAAACCCAGCAGCAGGCAGTTCAGTGTCCACGTCCTAAATCACCCCAAGCTCCGTCTGCCTGCTGACAGCAGCCAAACGGCCTCTAATGAAGCTGCTGTGTACACATTAGCTGAGTAACCACACACTGAGCTGCAGACACGCCAACTACTGCGCAATCACAATCCAGCCTGTTATTAGGCTAACTAACATCTACACCAATAGCTTGAAACACACTACCACACATTCAAGAGAACAAAGTATCACTGCAGTAGTAACTGGCTTCTTATTACCCTGGGAAACCAGATTCATGAGTTGGAATTGGAGGCAATCTACTTAAGTAGGTTTTTTTAACTTTTTACCTGAGAAGCACCTGAAAAATACACATCTCTGTGAAGTTTGGCATAAATTAAAACAAATCTTACCAATCATTCCTAACTGTGATGTAAATCCACTTAGTTTCCTTTAAGCTATCTGTGTAAAGACTGACAACCCTACATGTAAAATCTCTGCTAATTAACTCGTCTTAAGAAATGGTAAAAACTCAAGAGTATACACATTAGCATGGCGAAAAAAGGGTAAGTGTCCATTAGTGGATACAGAGCCCTTTGCCCTTTGCTATTAGCCATGCCTGTAGTCACCAAGACAGTGATAAATGAAATGCAGTGGCCAAAGTTCATCTCCTACTCATTGTTTTAAATGTTTAAACATTCTTCTTTGCCCTGTTACAAGTGCTCTGAGATATCTTACACGTACACCCTACTTTTTGATACTACCTGCTTGCCACAGTGCTGCCAGGAAAAGCAGTGAATACAAACAAAGCAGCTATACAACTAATGAATGTTTATGTTTGCTATTATCTTCTGATTAATTGGTATTAAACACATGACCATTGCCTCACATTCACTGTCCCACAATTAATCAGTGGAAAAGGAAAGATGATAACGGCAGCTTCTGAGACCAGGACTTTGTGTTCTTTTCCACTTGATGGCTAAAAGAGTAAGATACCGTTCTGACAGAGATATGGAAGAAAAAAAAGGAGGGCAAAATTTATTTCAGTGCAAGTGTGAATACCAAACTTATTTCATACTGCAGTAGCAGCTCTCCATTCCACCTCAGAATGATGATATGATGACAATTACTATTGGGCAAACTTTCAGAAACAAGCAAGGAATATCCTTATCTACTTCAACTTCTTTATGACTCTCTGTGCTTGGCATAGATACTTTCCTGTTTACCAGAGACTGCCTGCATGAGGTAGGAAATCTGCTTTGGCAATCCCAACACGTCAGTACAGATTGGTATTTCTGGTTTAGCCGTGGAAACCACATTGCCACTGACTTGTCAACAGCACTGGAACCAGACATTTCCTGTCAAGAGTGTCTCATATGGCTCCAAGACCGGAAACAATTGATGGGAGCCACTGAGGTGGGAATACCCAAACACAGGTGAATGGACAGCCTCCCAGGAAACTAGTCTGGCCAAGCCAGTCTGTTGGGAGAGGCTAACCCAAAAAAAAAAAAAAAAACAACGAAAAAACCTTTGTAAGGGTGTCTGAGGCTTGTCTGAGGAAAAGCAGGGGATGATGGCACAGGCAAGTTAAGCATGCCATATGCTAGAGGAAAAGCATGGTATTTGTAGAGATTTGAACTTATGCACAAAGTAGGCTTAAGAGCACTAAGACAAAAACAAGTGATGGACATGGGCTGGTTCTTATCTAGTGAAATGTACTATGACTTAGGAATCTTATCTTACTGTCTCAAGAAGTAATCCTGTCTTGAGCAGTCTCATTTTTATGCAATGGAAGCAGAGATCCACCATCAATGAAGCACAGATCAGAACCTGTCCTGAGACATACCCAAAAGGGAGTTTCTGAGCACAAATTCCCAGAAGATACAACACAAACCCAGCTGTCTGGTGGGTGGTCCCTTTCCAGATGCTGCATAACACAAAGTTGAGCTAGAAATAATTGGAGCACTTAATACTTGCCCAAAAAGCACCAAGTTACCTTTGGATACAACAGTACCATTTTGCCCTCATGCTGATATTATGAGCCCACTGTTCCTTGAATAGCTAAACTGAGTTGAGCTGCTCTTGAATTTCAAAGTGAACTCCTACACCTAGACTTATAAGCAAAAAGGTATGATTTTACTTCAGATGAACTCAATAAACAGCTTTTACTGTTGGGGGTGGTTCTAACTCTCTTCCACATTTGTATCAGATCTAGTGTGGTCAATACCCAGTAAGACAACTCAGTCTCTCTGTTTACTTCGAGGGGTGGGGTGAGCGTGCAGGATCAGCTGACTCCTGGATCAGTTAGATGATCTCACTTTCCACCCACACAATCACTAGGTCCTATATAAAGAAGGCACCAGACATCACAACATCTGCAAAGATGTAACTGAATACCTACTTAGTCCTGCATGAAAGTCACATATTGTTCCAGGGGGTAGGTAAATTTTAATCCTCCATACAGACATGGATGCAACATCCACTTATTTAAGAATCCCATACATAACATCACAGGAAGAAGAGTTCCTTAAGGAACAAAATGGAAAAGAAATAAAAAAAAAAACATATACACAGTCTCCCTCATAGCATTAGGCATCTACAGCCATACTGACAGACTCTAAATTGGGTATGTGACTCAATTTAGGTCTCTAGGAGTCTGATCATTAACCAAAAAAAAAACCCCAAAAAACCTAGCTAATCATGTAAAAGCAATCTTTCCTCCTTTTAAATCGTTAATAATTGTTGATTTCCTTCTAGTTAAGGTAAGAGAGAAAAACTACTTAAGTTAAAGGCTGACAATGTGCAAGAGCAAATATAAGATGTCCCTGTATAAATTTAAACTGCAAATCACAAGAAAGTTCATAATCTACAAAACCAGATGTCCTGGAGAACCCCCCCTAAATGTGTAACTGATTGGCACAGTGATCTGCTGTCACACAAGAGCATTACAAAACTTGCACCCTGTCCTAATATATCGAGGTGCTTCTTAGTAACACTTGTGCAGATTGATTCCTGCCAACTTTTGTAGCTAACTGGCTCAGATCATTCTCACAAAATCAAATGTAGTACTTCACCAAGTAGAACCAACCAAGCAAGGAGGAGAGAAGAACAAGTTACTTTTCTTGTTGCAACAACAATATTCAAGACCAAAATCCTCCAAGTGAAACTCTGGCCTTTTTGTATGCTTCAAAGATGTGAAGGGAAAAGAACCTCTTGCTTCTGTAATCAAAAACTGATGAGAGATAAGCTGAAGGCAATTACCAAAATAAAACATCAGAAGCTGGCAAAGAACTTGTAACAAAAAGAAATATATAACAGCTGTTAGAAAAGAAATGAGACAGAAAGAAATGAAAAACAATAAAGGGTTGTGCAGGAATTACATCAAACTACACATCAAAACCTAAATTACTGTGTCAATGATCTGAAGACAACTGAAACAATATAGAAAGGCTTTCTGATAAAGAAGAAGAAAACACAAGAAAGCTTGAGTTTCAAAAAATCCACTCTCTCCTGGCCCAAAACAGGATTATAATGTTATCACATGATTCCAGCCCCCAACAATTCAAAAAGCCCACTCTCATCTTAATGCATGTGGGAGGAACTCAGGATCAGGCAAGAATAAAAGATGACAAGCAAACAAAGAGCCATTTATTCAAAAATAACCTCAATATCTTCAGACTCACTGCATCTGTATCAATCCTAGTGAAACAGGCTCCCTAGTACCAATAACACCAAATACTAAAAACTACCTTAACTCTGAACTTAACATCAGAAAAAATACTCAGATCACAATGGGGCAACTACTGAAGCTCAGCTGAAGGCTGGGGCACATTACAGGGCTAGAGTTAGAATCAGTACCAAATGCTATTTAAGCAATCCACAACAGCAGAAGCAGGCGATGAAAACAAGGCAGGCTGTAGAAAACCAGTACTTCTACATTGAGAAGTTTTGTTCAGAAGACCTTCATCATTGCAATTTTTTTCAAAAAATGACCAAACACTCCTTTGGCCCGGAGAGGATCTTAAGCAGGCAAACCCCTAGATAGATAGAGAGAGAGAGAGAGAGAGAGAGAGGATGTGATGGCATTTGTGTGATTATTTTGGTTTATGTTCCCATGTTATGTGTCTTTGAGATGTAAGATGAAAGAGTGATTATTTATTCTCTGGAGAAGTGACTGAGCCTACCCAAGAAGAAAGAATTTGTAAGAACACAGGTGTGCCAACAGAAAAGTTCAGAAAGAAAGGAGAGTCCTATGAAAACCAAACATCCAGGTCTCACGGGTGGTGGAAAGTTTTCCAAAAGTCTGTGTGAAATGTAGAGATTCCTACAGCTCAAAAGTTGCAGAGAACATTAAAGCCAAGGAAAGAAACAACAATCCACCTCAAGGACAGGATGGGCAGGAAAAAAACCTGATCAAAAGTTCTTTTTATTTCTCTTTCCTGTTCTGTTTATTTCTGACTTAATGACCTCAAGTTTTCTCCACCTAAGAAGTCTTCCAGTTTGGATTTTTTTTCCTAAAATCTAACTTTTTTCACTTTTAACACAGTTATATATTTGGTTTCTTTGCTTAGCTCACTGTGACAAAAATGTCTAGGCAGATTCACCTCCAAGCTTCAAAAACTAAGTCGGTTTCATTGCAGCATCTGGAGGGATCAGATCAAAATTCTGTTTAGCTCAGTGTTTCTTCTCTGCCAGAAGCCAGCAGGCAATGTGGCAGAGATGGTAAGAACGGTGAAAGTAAAGACTGAGCTTTTTAAAACAATCCACACACAACTACAGTAAAATGTTGATCTACCTAGAAAGCTGAATATCAACAACTGATGTGAACAATTAGAGCTGCTTTTCTTCATGTATTATACTTTGCATCCACTATCACTGAACTTCAGCTGTCCCTTAACTGCTCATTTCCCTGGTACCATAAAACCTTCTGCAATTCTTTACTGCCTATTCACTAAAGTTTTGACAAGCCTGCACCGCAAAGAAACTTTCAGATCAGCCATGAAACTTCTGAAAAGCCCAATTCAAAACAAGAAAGTACAGAACAATCCTTTTAACAGCCTGTTTTTCTACAGGCAACCTTGCTTCATTGCAAAACTTATCTTCTGTTGCTTTCCTTTAAGAGTCCACTTAAGGGTTATAAGGATGCCATCTCCAGATATTTTATCTCTTTAAGAGTATTTGGTAAAGTATGCCATCAAAAGCTTTTTGGCATTTCAATATACTGTCTTAAATGGATTACCCTTAAGTACAGGCTCATCAGAAGAGTGCGATTTCCTTCTACAAAAAAAAACACTTGAACTCCTCCCTGCTGCCAGATTTTACCCATGACTCTAAGTGATATGCTCTTTATTTATATTTTTAACCCATTTACCCTAATGTAATACCAATATAGTCTCCCACTACAATGCTGTCGACATCAAATAAAGTCAGAAGTCATGCACAAAAAAAGTAGCAGTCTTCAGCAAGTATTGCTCAAACTCTTTTGGAAACTGCTTTACTAAGGCTTACATACCTTTTTACACATTTTTAACTTGTTTACTCATCTGAACAAAAGTTCTCCTTTCAAAGGGCACCATTCCATTTCTTCATCTTAGCAATGCCACCTGAGGTAGATTACTTTAAAATTTCTGTTAATAAACAGCACACATTCTCTGGAAGGCATTTTCCTTAGGATGTCTTTATGCCATCTGAAAGCTCTTCCTTTTTTTAGCTAATCCTGTCAATTTCTTGTTGAGAAGCTTGCTCATTTTTACATAGGTTCTAGTAGAAATGTGGCCTGCACCAAGAGGAGCTAAATGTCTAAGAGAGGCTGTAGACCCTTCTCAAGAAGGCAAGAGCCACTCCCATTAAGCCACTGAAAAGACTCTGGAAGTGTTTCTAACAAAAAGATGCATGAATATTTCTTATAATATTATTTTCAAGTAATGAGAGTTAATGTTTTCCAATCCAGTGATACCAAAAATGGTTTAAACTTACAAGATTCATGAGCAGCAAGTACAGACTGACAAATAAATACAAGCACTTCAAGATTATGATGAACAGCATCTGGAATGCCTGTAAAAAATGGGAATCTTCCTAAGCTTCTGAAAATTTGGAAGCAGAATTTTTCTAAGACATGTAAACAAACACATTTGTTAAATGTCTTTATTTAGTCATGGAAATACTTCCATTCTAAAAAAAAAAACCAAAACCTATCTTTCATAAATAATACAGCACTTGAGATTTTTAGACCCCAAATTTCATGATAATCAAAAAACATGGCCACCACTCCTGGTTCTCACCACCCTCTCCACAAAAATCTCTACCTTGTAGCATTTTCACTGCACTGTCTGATGTTTTCTCATGAACAGAAAGGCTCTGACAAACCTAACTGCCTGAAGGATTTGGAATTTCACATGCCATATTGTCTGATAAAAAACACCACTATCTCTTAAAAAGTGCACAAATCTTGGCAAAAAGGAAACGAAAAAACAACTGCAGAACCACATGGTACATTCTAAAACATCTGGAAACTCAACAGTTTGAAGAGTCTCCAAGTCATTTCATGTGTACTGTATAACAGGTCTTAGAAAACCTATCCCTCAGGAATGTTAGTCCTTTTGAAGACTATTTAACTATGTCCTTGTACGGAAAAGTGCATCTTTTAGCTTCTTATGAAGCTGCTTACAGATAAGAGTTAGAAAGCCAAAAATTAAAAATTAGTCATTACTCCTTAATAAACCTTTCCTTTCCAATCCTGATTTTAGATTACACCACATTTCCCTTTGTTTTTCTTCTGAAAAGATCCTATCTAGTCAGTCTCCATCTGCATGGAAACAATTGAATGATTCTGATAATCTGCTTTTTCCCTTGCCTGTGTCTTCCACCAAGACCCAAATTCAGTTCTTCAAATCTGACGATGCATGTGGTAAAGATATAGCACATCACATTTATACAGCAAACACCTCTTATAGTTTTTCTTTTCTTTCTTTCCTTGTGACTGCTGACAAGTTTATTTATTACTCCTATGAGGCTTTCAGTAATTCATTTGTAACAGCTCTAACCTCTGTTACGTACCCTAACAGACTAAAAAATAAGCATACCCTGCAGCACTTAGTTGTTTTGTGTCTCTGTCTATTCATTTGAATTTAAAATTGGTCTAGTGACTGCACTGACCAATATTTCCCAAAATAAACCTGTATAAGCACTAGCTTATCAATTGTTTACTTGCTCACAGATTCCTGGGTATCAATGCATGTTCCTTCCTTATGAGCACAACAATGAATTTATTAATATTTATTGTCTATTTGCAATGTCCTAAATATTTGTTGCTTAAATTCAAAATATTATGTCTTTTCCTATTCATCTGCACCTTACAAGGTCTATTTATGTTCTATTTCAAAGAAATCCTTGAAAAAACATACAGACATATCAGTATCTTCTTCCATACCTCATATACCTTATCCATTTCCAACCCCTCCTTTAAAAAACAAAACAAAACAAAACAAAACAAAAAGAAACTACCACCACTTTCTTTCAACAAAGCAAGCTGTAGAATTACAGTTAAGCTGCTTTTCCCACGTAACACTATAACTAAGGCTTCTCAAGTCAAACATGATTTGAAAGCAGGTAGAACAACCTTCACAGGGCTTGGTCAGACCTCAGTGATCTGTAAGACACAAGTACATTTACATGCAGCTTCCCTTGCAATTTAGCAGGAAAAAACCCACACAGCACTCAACCACGCAAATCAATTTACTTCAGTCAACACAGGTGAAGTACAGCGTAAACAAAACACACCTGATTAAACCTAGTTTGAAAGATCCTCTGGGCTCCACCAAAACCACTGCAAAAAAGTATCAACTTCAGACAGAAAATGAAATCTTAAATTTAAAGACGAGACCATAATTTAGGAGTATAGTATAGGAGTATTCAGATATTTTAAAAAGCAACCCTCCATCAAGCTAGACATATGTCACTAACACAGCACATGGCACGGTAATTTTCTTTTTTATTGCAACAATTAACAAAAGACAGAGCTGGAATCAATGTCCTGCTTTGCAAAGCACTCCACGGTACAGATATGGGTAATCTTGCCCTGTAACACAAAAGCCTCAAATACTTATAAAAATTTAAAGGACCCTGCTAGAAAGTAACAAGGACGAGGAGTTTATCTCCAGCAGAAAGAAGCAAAGTTGCAGCCTTCTCTACAGTTGCAAACATACAAGATTACAGTGTTGTTGCCAAGTACGAGAAAGTGCAGAATGGCCGTCGTTTCGTAAACTTCATCTCTCACCAGCTCCCAAGGACAGCAATTACACAAGTCTAGGATAAAAGTTCAGACAGACACAGATTCATCCAGCCTGCTTTATTTAGCTTAAGCTCAGCTCCCTTCTGCACAGACCAAGCTTGAAATTAATTTCACAATTTGAGCTATGACTTTTTGCTTTAGCTTACTGTAACACAGATCACAGAACTATCCCTCGCCTTTCAAGACTGTCAGAGTATCAGTGTATCAATAAAGAAAGGGGAAACAAGGTGATACACAAATAATTCTTATGAAGGAGGACAAACCCTCCCACACTAGTTTTCTACCAAAATAACCACACGTGTGCACAAGTAGTAACTTGGTATTTAAGTTACTGGAAAAATCACACTCAAAATTCCTGAGAAGCAACTACTAATTTGCAAATTAATACAGAAAATATGACTGCTCACACCACCACCATCTGCCTCTAAGGCAGCACAGACTGCCCAGCCTCACAAGTAACTGCACTATTGCATCCCCCAACAGAAAACGGATATGACTCATCTGAGTCAAATTCTTTAACGCTTGACATGATTGCTGCTAATTGTTGCAAAACAAGATTAAACAGATCTGATAAACGTTTGGCTTTGTCAATGGTAACTCCAGGTGGCCTGTGATAGCTATGATTCCATTCTAATTCAATTCAGTTTTACAACAAAAAGAACAGCCTTGGATTATTGTGGCTTGTCACTCTATTAATACAAGATCCTGAAACTTTACTTCCAAAGGCAGCCCATCTCTGCATACAATTCAAGTATCAAAACCGACTTTTATATGGCTACGCACTAATTTAAAATTGTACTGCAGTACAATTTAATATCCAACAACTGTGTAAGAGTGTTTCAAATTTCAGATTTTATGTTAACTATCATGGAGGTTCTTGTCTTCTTAACAGAAATGAGTCATATCTAAATCACCAGTGATCAGAACAGCAGTGCATCTGACCTAGCCAGTAGCTAAAAAACTCAGGAAAGGTGAGTTCTCGCCTCACCTTTAGCTACAGCCTACTGCCAAACATCAGGCAAGTCATTTACTCTCCATCCTTTTGGTTTCATTCTCCTTAAAATGATGAGATGGCTATCTGCTCCCTCCATGCTTTAGCCTCTATGGATGAAATCCTTAAGTACATAACCCACGAAGGAGAACGGCCAGCATCAGAGCTGGCAGAAGCAAGATAAAAGACTTCAAGATAAAGCACTTGGAGCATTGTAAAAGTTGAATTCAATTCTGAAGTATTTATATATGGACATTCACCAAGCTAGGACAATGCTGAACTCCACGTATAGGAAAAAGAAATATATTGTATCAGCCGCACTTTTCAAGCAGAACTAGCACTACAAAGGAGGTTTTAAGTGTCTTGCATTGCATCCTATTTTTGAGTAAGAACAAGGACTACAAAACAGAAGCATAGGCAAACATTTTACTTGAGAAAATAGCCTACAAATGAATCCACTACCTATAGTTTTTAAATCACAGCAGAGAGCAAAACCTCATGCTAGCTAGCCCACAACTGAACCAAGGAAATGATACTAGAAGAACTTTATGAATTCATCAATTCCAAGTGCCTAAATCAGTGGAGCAAGAGAAAGTTTGATGACTGGAATAGGTTAATTGAGCCAAAATGGCAAGAATTACCATTTGCATATGAAACTGGTGATTTGCTTAATCTAATCTAATCTAATCTATTTCTTTCTGTACTCTATGTACAGGTAAAAATGTTTTCATTCCAAGTAACTTCTGGAATTCAGTTAGTATTCCAAGTGTTCTAGTACCTATTAACTAAAACAAATCAGCATACATGATCTCACTGCAATATTCAGCACAGGCTTCAACGTCCATTCAACCTGCAGTGCTGAAATGGTAAACATAACAGTAATTTATGCTAAAAACAGAATTCTTTTTTTTTCCCTACAGCAATTATTGATGTGAACAGGAAAGCTACACAGATGTAAATCTGAATAATTTCCATCAAAATAGATATTCAGCTTTATACAAACTAAATAACCCACACAACTGGTAGGAAACCTAGCTCAGTTTGCACTTGTATCATATAAACATTTAAATTCTCATGCTTCAGGCTCTTCGTCCTCTATAGAAGAAAAAACGAAATATTTAGGATGAAGAAACACTTGAGACACTGGAGAAAAAAGGGTGACAACAGCCACCACCTACTCAAACATTCATTTTTAGCAGAGTAACCACCCTTTTACAGAGATTTATCCAAAAATACCTGGGTATAAAGGCCAGCAAATTAAACCACAAACTCTAGGAAACAACTTTGCCAGCATAGATCAAGTAATTTACAACAGCATAAGCCAAAAATGAAGCTCCTGAAATTTAATTTGTTTCTTTTTCAGTCAACCTTCTTTATTTGCCACACTGAAGGCTTTTCAATATAACTGCAAGGCAGTTACATTTAAGCAGAACTTAATAACTGAAAATATTATATCTTTTATCAAAAAAAAAAAAAAAAGAACTGAGATGTGCTCTCTGAGTTATCCATTAGAGACTGACTGAAGAATCAAATATATTAAAATGGAAAGTATAATTTTTACATCATATTCAGTCATGACACTGTACATTTCCTGCAGAAATGAAGAAAGTGATAATCTATGCTGGAAAACATGCATAAATGCTATACTTGCAATCTAGTTCTATATGGTGGATCTGAAAGATTCTTATTCAACCAACACGTATTAGCAGGTTATTTGCTGAGTGACCATTGAGGCCTAAGACTTGCAATAGCTACAGACTGCCCTTCATTCAGTTGAAGGGCCTCAAGAAAGACTGTGAATTTGGAAGCTAAGATAGCTGCTGAAATTGTGCATTCACAAATGCAGTATCTTCAACCCATCCTCCTGAATAGATATGGCACTGCAACTGCACTTCCTCAGCTCTGAAAAAAAGCTTCAAAGAAGCACACTTGCTACACCTAAACTAAGAAACCAGTATAGCAATGCTCACCAATTAAACATGCCCCAGGTCCCACTTCTGCATCAGGACCAAGTGGCTTGGAATGGTTCACATCAGTCTTAAATTCTCCCAGCCCCAGGCTGCTCCCTTCAGACAGGTCACTGGGAATGCTACTGAGGCTCTACTCATTGGCACAGATCAAAAGCATGCCAGAAGTGATAACAGCTTAACAGCACAGGCCACTGAACTCTGCTATCCATGTGTAGAAGCCTAGAAGATAAGGGCACTAATGTGTATGTCTCCTAACACCAATAGCCGGATAACTGTGGAGCCAACCAAGGATTGTTGTGAGAAAGAACAGGATGTGGCTGGAGAAGGGGGCCATAGAGAGGTAGGGCAGCACTTTTCCAGGACAAGCATCCTTGTTCTGGCTCCTGGAGATAAGCACAACACAGTACAGTGTGTGAATGAGGTCAAGAAGTGGGCATGGACTAGAGCAGGGATCAAGACCACCAAAGATCTCCAAAGCCCTCTGACACATTTCCAAAAAGATCTAAAAGAACGGACTGAGCATGATAAGTAATTTGCATAGAAAGTGAGAAACTTATCTCCAGGGCAGAGAAAACTTATCTATAAGAAGACACCCCTACAAAGCCCAGGTGCATGTGCATCCCAGGACCTTGGCCACGCCATCAGGTGGATCAATGCTGGAGCCAGGACTGCTGATCTCTCTTCCTTTTTTGCTCTTTCACCCTCTTTAACCCATCTTTCCCTCTTCCTTTTCACTCTGCCCCTTTGTTCAAAACCCACTACTGTTGCTTATACTGGGAGACAATGGACTAAAGTACCAATTTTCATGGCAAGTATATAACCTAATGAAACTCTGTAAGCTTTTGCAGACCCTCTGACTTTTGTCATTCCTTTTGACCATGAGCACTTATGAATCTTGGATGCTCCCCTTAAGAGTGAGACACCACACCACAAATACTCATTTGCTAGCAAAGATGTAGTCAAAATTTCAATTCAGGTGGCAGAATCTTTGAAGTCAGAAGATGAGAAGTCCTCAAGTTTTTGTTGTAATGCACAGCAAAACTCAGAGAATGTTTTCAAACCTTCCTGTAAACTGAAAGTATCTGAAAAACATCAGACCAAGAGCACAAACAGCTGGCACAGCAGCATGAAATACATTCCTTAGCCACCCTGACCGGAAGAGGAAAGGATATGAGGCAACCCACAAGGGCACAAGACCAAGAATAACACAAAACCACACCTTTAGACAATCTCAACACAGGTTGCTGCAGTCCTGCTTTTGGTCTGTCCTCCGGAATGCGTGCTCAGCTCACAGAACTTACTCAACAGAAAGCTGACCAGAAGGAAGTAAAGGAGTGAGTGGGCAATCAGGCCAGCTCCATGACCTACCTCATCATGTCATTCTCTGAACACTGAAAGCAGCACCGGGGAGAAGTGTGTTAGTCCAGTTTCTCCTCCACTTAAGCTGCTGTGGGACTGCATCTCAAAGAATACGATATACTCAACTATTCCAGCAGTTCTTCTTAATGAGAGTAAGTGCACAGTAAAATTGATTTTATGATCATCTTACCCTACTTAGCACTGCAGCTAGAGGGAGGCAGCAGTATACTCTTAGCAGGAGGGTAATTACCTTTTCTAATATTGATATGCATATTGCAGTAACTGTCATCTTGCTTGTATTTATTCATTGGCATTAAGGTTATTTGAAAATGTGCCATGGCAACTAGGCCTTTCAGTGTTGGAAATCTGAGACAGTACTTGACAGTACTATGGCAGTAGCTCTAAATCACAGAATCATAGAATGACTTGGGTTGGAAGGGACATCAAAGTTCACCTAATTCCAACCCTGTCGCCTCGGGCAGGGATGCCACTCACTAGATCAGGTTGCTCAGGGCCCCATCCAAAGCGGCCTTGAACACTTCCAGGGATGGGGCATCCCCAAACTTTGGGCAATCTTTTCTAGAGCTTTGCCACCTGCTGAGTAAAGAATTTCTTCTTAACTTCTACTCTAAACCTGCCCTCTTTCAGTTTGAAAACCAGTTTTAACCTTTCAGTTTAAAACATTCCCCCTTTTCCTGCCACTATCTGCCCATATAAAAAGCCCCACTCCCTCCTTCTTTTAAGCCCCCTTAAGGTACTGAAGGGCTGCAATGAAGTCTTCCTGAAGTCTTCTCCATGTTGAACAACTCCAGGTCTGTGTCTGTGAATCAATATCTTCAATTCATAATAGATAGGGAATATAAAATTTCTTACAAACTGAACTAAATATTGAAGACAAGTATCTGCCAGTTTGCAACCAGCCACAGCATAAGCTGAAATTCAGTAAGCTTTGGTAAGGTTTGCCTACCAGGAAATTTTTCAACTGAAGCTGCTATTAAAGTAGTTGAACAGGGAGGATACAGAGATAAGTATCAGGTTGTCAACACACTGATCACTCAAAGCAGACACACTTCTGGGATGCTGCAGAACAGAGACCTAAATGCAAGCAGTTAAGCAACAAAATGGACTGGAAGTATTCCAGTTCACACCCATTTGGCAGGGCTTGCTGCAAAAGCTCTTGCTTTAGTTCAGTCCATTTTCCCAGTGCTCTTACTGCATTTTGGCCTTCTCGCATCAGCTGGAAAAGGGAGATCATGGTTTCTGGTAACAGAATTAGTGGCAAGAAGCCTCATTTTCTTGTTTCATTTGCGGAATGGTTTTAGAACACATACTTTTAAGACTTTCTCCATGTACCTCAGAATTGTGAAATGCACCCAAATGTGTTGAAGTATTTAAACCATGCTAAATCCACTTCACACTTTATGACCTCCACAAACTTCCGGTATTATTAAGCCTCAATGAAATAAGCATATTTGAGAAATCTTCAATACAAGCTCTTGAAGTGGCTGCTAAATCCAGCCTGAGACATTTCTCTCCCACAAACACAGCGTTCTGCAATACACCCTGAGACTGGTCCAGCAGAAAGCTGCTAGCACGGCTGGGCTGGGCTGCATGACAGTCACAGCTCTGGACAGTGCTGCCCTCATAGGCTCCAGCCTGAAAGACTTGTTCAGAACCAAGCATCTACTGTGAGTTCCCAGCTCCATCTGAGGCCAAAGGGCTTCCTTCCTCATGCTGAGAGGTTGATGAAGTACTTTCTCTCCAGCTACAGACCTGGACTCAGCACAGCCATGGCTTCACTACTGGAAGCCTTCTATGGTTGTAGAATGCTTCCTTCTATGATGCCCTTGGCCTGTGGCAGCAAGTAGAAGAAGGAAAAAAAAACCACCTCAGTTCACTCTGATGTAGGGTTAAGAAATACCATAATCCCTCAAGAACAAACCAGAATTGGACACTGCTGCAAGACCCCAGCATTTCCTCAAAGTTAATAGCATTAGTGTCATATAATATAATAATATGGCTGTACAGGATATTTTGGAAGGGCTACTTTTTTTTCTGGCTTGCCCTGCAATGTCTGCCATGTGTGCCACATTTACTATACGCAGAGATGTTACTTCTGGCTAATAAATCAGAAAAATTCCCAAAATAATGAAAACCCGAAAGACGTAAAAGGAAACTAGAACAACCAAGCACAGTATATTAAAAAACAAAACAAAACAAAAAAACAAAACAACAAATAAAAACACCCCAAAACAAAACCCAAAAAATCAACCAAACAAAAAAGAAAGCCAAACCCAAACCAAAACCAACAAAAAACTCTTTAAGAAATTCTGTTCCTCTTCTAATTAACATGCAATCGTAAAAATAGTTGTGGAAATTAGAGTCATCACAGTCTTGAAATGTAAACAATATACAAATATTGAATGAGTTTATCAGGAAACTTTACCTCCCAAAATAAGTTTCAACATAATAAGCAAAAGAAAATCGTTTTTGCACAGCAACTTGAATGATTTGCAGGGTCACTGAAAATCATTCAGTGATTGATTCACTGAAAACCCTTGTAAGAAATTATGTATTGAAGGACTTCAAGTATCAAAGGAAGTATATTTATTTTCATACGAAGTAACGGTGAAGTTCAGCTCTGCAGAAAACAAAAACTGAAACTGATCTCAGGGAAACAGAGAACATAAATACACAGGACTTCAGCTTATTTACACAAGTAACAATCAGTTCTTGTGAAAGTGGTCAGGATGGTGTCACTGAGCCTTTTGCAATTGCATTTGACCCAGGAATGATGATGATCTTCAGAACTGACAAGATTCCACTCCCAAGGAGATTTGGAGGGATCCTCTGTTCTTCACACCAACTACCTGGCAAAAACCTCTCATTTCCAACTCTGATCTAAAAGACAAGGTTACATTCAAGAGGCAAATGGCTTCTCCCCTTCTCCACAGCTGCCACAGGTCACTTCCATTGATGGCAAGAGCTGCACGGAGCGAGTGAAGACAGGATGCAGCACGCAACCAAAAACTTGGTTTCATTATCATGCTACATTATTGAAAACATAACCAGTAGTCAACATGCATACATTCAGGTTAAAGTCAATCCATTTTCACTCAAATCAGCTATAAGGTTCCTGGAGGAAGGTCAAGAAACCTTATCTGAGATATTATACTGAAAGGCAGTAATAAACCAATAAAAAACAAAATTATGGCACACATCTAGTGTGGTTCCCTTCAGATACATTCTTCTATAGAAAAAAGATTACTATTACATTCCTATCATGATTTTAAAAGTATGTGTAGCTGCAAAAATCATATTGAAGGTGGAGCAGTGGAAGTGGGAGCATTTAATCTTATGGGTGTGCCTCTATGGTGGAGTTAAATGAAGTCCCTTGCTACTGTGTCAAGATAACTGAATAAATTTATCCCAAGCAGGAGGGGGCCCACTTCAGAACCACAATTTAATTCCTACAGTGCTACAACTGTTCATTGACTTCTGGTACATCATTGAGTCTTCCTCGGTCACATCCAGGGCTTCCTGTGTTACAGTCAGGTGACTTGTGCACACTGCAGAATAGACTTCTGCCAGAAGTTTAACCTGCATCTTCACAGTTCAGAGACTGCAGGTCTCAGTTTATAGGTCCCTAATAAGCCAGAAAGACTGTAATGAAACCAGCATTAAAACTGTATCAGACAACTATTTATGTGAAGAGGAAGAAAACCAGATAAATTCTGCAAGAAGTGCAGATAACTCTTCTGTGGAGATATCACTGAAAAACTGTCTTCACCACTGAAAGCACCAGCTGCCTACTCACCCAGAGTGCACTCTTTGCAAGAGACACCCACTGACACAATCAGTAAGCAAGTCCCAGAGCAACTCATTTACTTTATTACAGTAAGGGAGAAATGCAGAGCCAAATTTTTACAGGGGTGTCTTGCTCTTAAATCAAAACATACATTTCTTGTAGGATTTGAAAGAGCACTGATTCCCACTGGCTTCAAATGATTCAGACTGTGGGAAATCTTTAAGCCCCATGCTGCATCTAAACTCATCCCAATGTTTTTGAATAAAGGCAGACATGACTTAGAAAAGAATTCAACACTGGCATGCCATTGTTAATAGTTGATCAGCAGCTTTCATAACTGAAATATTATACCTGCATCAGTCTAGGCATAAAATTGGTCTCAGAGGAAAAAAGTAATATAAACCAAAAAAGCAGCCTGTGCTGTATGTCAAGCTCAGCCTGAGGTTCATGTTCCTTGGAACACAATTACAAACTTCTTACAGAAATCTACCCATCAGTAATTACCAGAAAATCCCGCAATTGTCAAAACAGATTCTTCTATCATCTGTCACACACACGCATGTTCTGTGCTATGAGATGACTTTGCTGACTGCTACAGATGTTTATCTCATTCTAACAAATGCTGCACTTTGAGTGTGTCTGTACTGCTGAGTATCAACCCCCAGAGAAGCCTGACTGAAAAAGTGGAAGCAGACTACTGTGGACAGGGGATGTTTGGGGACAATCTAAACCAGGGAGCCCACATCATAAAAGATGTGAATCCCAGCAATAACTTCCTTTTTATTAAACACAGACTTACAAAATCCCTGTCACTATAGAGCCCCTGAGGTTTTATAATTCCTTTGGGTTTAACTTCCAAATAAACTTTCAGGTTACCTATGCATGCAAATACAACAATTCCAAATAAAGACTGTTCCAAAGGCACTGAGGAAACAGAGGAACAAGTTTTAAATTATCAGCACCACAGAATACACTCAAAACTCAGCGGTTCTGTACAGAGATAAAAGAAAAACTGCCATAAAACTGAAATTTTCCCTTGCTTAATTTAATTTTATTAAGACATACCAGAGGGTGAAATTTACTGAGGACAGTGGTGCTAAAGCATGTATACAAAGTCTTTTCTAATTTTCACTTGAACCTTTAGGCTTTAACACAGCTTATTTCAGCTGTTGTCACTTGCTACATTTACAGCTTTTTGTATTGTGCTTCTTTACTTTGGAAAGCTACTAAAAAGAGAAGCCAAATTATTATCATGACTGCAGCAAATTCAAGAGTAATTTCTTTATGACACATCCTGTTCAGAGCTACCGAAATGCAAACTGCAGAAAAATCAGTCACAAGCTTTCTTCTGCATTACTCAAAAAGCATCCATCTAGTTCCAGTCAGCATTTTCTCCAGTGGGGAATAAACTTATATGATGTCTGCTCATACAGATGCCTCGCGAGTTTTACATCTTTACTGTATTTTAAGGGCCCTAATAATTTCATAACCTGCTTTCCTCCCACCACTTCAAATACCATGAAGTATTTCTAAACTAGCTCTGGAGTAAGCCCTGATGCATTTAAGTGCAAAAGAGAAAGTACCATTTCAAAAGCCTAACTTCTAGTAACTTCCAGTACCTTCTGAATAATCCAACAAAAGCCTTCATGTGGACTCCCTAGTCAGCTGTCTCACTGATAATACTTCAGCAAATAAACACATCAGGAGCATACCCTTAATGTTATTTATGTTACAGACAGGGCTGATAATTCACACCCAAGGCACGTGCTGCATCGGCCTCTCAGCTGTGGGAGACGCCTGAGGAAGTTCTTTCTGCACAGCAGAGCTACAAATTGCTGTGACAGGCCAGTGACAAAGTCTGAAAGAGAACTTAGGTCTCACAGCCCACATACATGGAGTGGGTCTCTCTGCTGTGCTCCTTCTGCTTCAGACAGAAACCAGTGGAATACTAGTTTTCCAGTCACCTACTGACAAGCAGCCTGATGAGAGTAGTCCAATACAGCACCAATATTGGAATTTGGTTATAAAAATTTACAGCTGGTCCAGCAACGGAAATATTTGTGAATATATTGTTTCAAATCCCACAATTTCTTCATAAATTCAGAAGTTCTCCATTAGCACTATGAATACACAAATTTTGTATCAGGATTATGGAATTTTCTAGACTCATATTTTTGGTTGTAGATGACATTCAGGTACTTTGGAATTAAATACTCTTCTGTGTAGAAGATATGCCATGCATTTGGTTTGTTTCTAATGCTGCTTTTTTAAGAGAATCTGGACTCAATATGCAGAACCAAAAGGAGCTTTATAACCCACCCCACCTAAACATTACAATATGTGCTTTGCATTCTGACACAAAGATTCTGTACTCATAATATTTTGCATCCCTGATGTGATTATAGTCATAGTCTCAAGACAGCCATCAGCTCAAGTCTGCACACCATCATTAACTTACTTGGCATCTCTTGCTCTAACTCATCACTTGCATCATTGCTGCTGAAATACAGAATTTTTCAACATGATTTCCACTGACAGCGGAACTAAACTGATTTTTATTTTTTTTAGTAGTTGTCCTGGACTCTGAAATTAGACAGGAATAATGCATCACCTGCTACATTAATAAGAACTATAATTTGATTCTCCAGTCATTATGCTATAGAAACAGTAGTGGGGTTACAGCAGCACCTGGGGAATGATGGGGGAGGGGAGGAGGGTGTCAAAAAGAAGTAAAATAAGATATGAATGTAAGTGCTCCATAATCACAGAAAGTATGTGCAGTATTTCAATTGTCTAACAAAACTCTGTCAGTGAAATTAAAAAATATTAATCAGGAGGCACCAATAAAAAGGTGGTGAAAAACACCTAATTGTTCTGAGAGACAATGCGGAATAGAACAAAACTTCTGATTGCTCTCTCTGCTAGTGATTTTTTTGCTCCTACAAACAGCTAATACGGTATGATACATTCTGCTTTTTACCACAGAAAATATTTACATCAACTTCTATGATCGAGAACATTAGTGTTGAATAGAATATGACCCTCTTTGGGTTTAAGAGGAAAGTCTGGGTTAGGGTGTCACAATAACGAACTTCAGGAAACTTCCATAAAGGCATAAATCCCACCCAAAAAAAATAGCATCCTAGAGTTTATAATTTTTAGAGGAAGAAACCACAAGAATGCTGTTGAGCCCTGGTATTGCTTTACTACATTTCTGTGTGCCTGTAAATGTTTCTAAATGCACAATCTGCAAATGTTCTGTAGAATCTGCAGAAACAACTTAGGTGTAGAACATCTTTGAAGTAATGTTCACCTCCACACAAGTGACTGTATTCGTTCCCTGAACGTTTTGGCATTTTTTGTACCAAGAGTCTTCCCAATAAAGTTGCACACTATGTTTCTAAGCCCAGTAAGCAAACATGCCAATCTCAAGCCCAAGCCTGCATCAATTCTGAATGGAATAATGTTGAATTCCAGAAATAAAGATAAGATATTAGACCTATTTTATAATCTCTTATTTGATGAACTGTATTTTAGATGATCATTGCCATTCTGAAGAATTATCTCAATAGACTCACACAACAGTGTTATTAGAAAATGCTATCTATCCTAAAGGCCATTGATGGATGAAACTTCAGCATAAGGAGTTAATGAATTTGAAATTCCCCATTATAAGACAACATTAAAGTTAGAAAGAGAGTTTTACATGAAAGCACATCAGTCAAGCTGTTTATCTTGAGAACCAACCTAAAACAAGGGATTGCACAGATTAGAAAACCGATATCCTCCTCAGTAACTGTGTGATCTCATATTTCACCAGCCCCTCTGAGACCATATTTAAATCAGAATGCACAATATTTTGCATCTAGCAAACTACCATACATATCCCTGTCTGATTTGTGAAGAAATTACCTTGACTTAGAGCACCTCCCTCCCATAAAGAGCTGACTTCATTCAGATTACTGAATTCATGAGAGCTTTTTTCCATACTTTTACCTATTTTGTTATTCTCAAACACTCTATTCAGCTAGTCCTTGAGTCACTTATGTAATACAAAGTGACTATGTAAAGATCTGCTCAGAAAGAAAATCATTCTAATTTCAATTACCAAAAAAAAAGAGTGCTTACCTAAGCCAAACAAACTCTAAATACTTTACACCCATTTATGGCTGTTTCCAAAAGAAACTGAGCAATTAAAGAAAAATCAACAGGATATGCAGATCTAGTCATTAAAATTAAGAGAAAATACCATTTAATTACAACTATCAACAGCTTCAGTGACTTTTAAAATACCATGATTATCTACTGCACTGAAGAATAGTGTCTCAGATACATTTTGGCATATCTTTAATTGCCCAACTAAGTCTAGCTATACTCTTTACAAAGGAAAAGAGCCCTTAAGACAGCTGATTAAATCCATACACATCAAGTTTTGCAAGAAATTGAACTACGTTTTCCTCTCTTTACCTTCCTCTTTAAGTAGAAGAAAATGTGATAAATATTGAAGTCTGTTTTTGTCAGACCCTAATACAACAGTTTCCAGGAGTCACTTGACATTAGCTTTTTAAGAAACAATTTTTAATTTTTTTGCTGAAGTCAAGTGTTATTTAAGCCATACAATCAAAAAAGCTAGACTAGGCTCACTCTTAATATTTGGTGCATGCATGGTTCAATTATACATAGCTGACACCTACTCACTAAATATGCACTGCTAATTATGTCTCAGCATTTAAGGGCCATAGTTGACTGAAGCTGGCAGGAGATTATTAGTAGGCTAATCTACATTTAGAGCGGATGATGAGTATTTTCATCTAAGATATTTTAGTTAATACTCCTTCAAGTTCTTTTTGAAGCAGTGAAAGGCATGAAGCAAACATACATCAGAAACCACCAAGACTTCAGACTGTGTTATATGAAGCAAAAAAAGTGACATTAAAAAGGGAAGGCTTAATGATGTACAGGTATAGTTATACTGTAGGTCTAGCCTCATAAATCACAGTTAATTTACATGCATTATAGGAGTTGAGAGGTTTAATGCTTTGTTTTGTTTCATACAAACACAGTTACAAGTTTGATTTTCCAAACCTTCATGAAATTACATCATTCCTTACTCTTGCAACTTAGCTGACCTTTACAATGAATCCAGGAGGACTTCATACCCGGAATATGACCACTTAACTATTATGTAATTTGAAAGCACTTTCACTGCTGAAATTTTATTTCCTATTTACTCACACTGTGCAATTTTAATACACTATTTTTAAATAACATACTGTGCAGATATTCATTGTTGTTATTATTATTATTACTAATGTCACCTTTGATCACTGAAAGCACACAGCAAAAGAGGACAAGAAGGGTAAGAGAGAAGGAGTTTAGGTCACCTACAAATGCTCTCTCCTACCATCATGTGAAAGCAGGTAAAAAAAAAAATCTGTGCAAAAGCTAGATGCTCCAAGGCTGTTTCAGTTTTGTTCCCTATGCTGTTCCCCATTTGCATTCTTCTACTACACAGCTTCTACTCTTTAATGCCATTCCCAATGTGAGAGAGATTTTTTCACTATTTTAAAGCTTCTGGAGAACAATTAATTCCTAAAAATAGAGAGAGTGTAGAAAGTGCAGCAGGGATAAAGAAACAAGTATGAAAATCCACAGATCCCTCTAGACCTAAGATTTTGAGATTGCAAAATCTTAGCTGGTTTATCACTGGTCAGCTCAGACAGTACAGAGTATATGTGGAGCAGACACAAACTTCTACATCTAGCTCTCTTCAGTCCAGGCACTGGAGGTGATTAACTCTCCTAGTTCTTTCCATGTCTATGGACTTCACTACTAAAGCAGAATGACCAAGTACTTTTTCTGGTTTGCAACAGTTCCATTAAATTCCAGCCAAACAGGACAAAAGATAAAGTAATGTTTTGACATTTACAGTTTGCTGAAAAGTCATTGAAATAAGCGAATTATATTACATAAGCATGTAGTTATGTAGCACTATAAGCCAGACGCCTACTGCCAGAATTAAAAGGGGCCCACTTCAAGTCAAATCTCCCATTACAAGAAAAGCGTCCATGAACTATCAAGACCCCGCCTATTGAACAGCTCAGAGTCCAAAAATTAACCAATGTAAGAGGCACAAAAACATCACGGATAATTCAACTTCTTGAGCCTCACTATGCAACAGCTTCCACAACAGAACCACGAGACTCTCAGATTTCACCTGCCCTGGAATGAAGAGATGTCAGGGTTGAAAATCTTGAAATCTCTCTGAGCTGAATGCAGAGAATATAAAGTCTATAATGAAACTCTATGGCCATCCCATTTCCACCTGTGAGGACAGCTCCTCTGACTTCTGAGAATTGTTACTTTTAAGGAAATGGCTCTGCATAGGGCAAAAGGAATAAGCTGTAAGTGCATGCTTAAGAATTGCCCACCTCACTGGACTGAAAGCAGCAGTCCATGAGACAAAGCTTGCAAAGTTTCAAAGAGATGACAGGCACATGCATGAAGCTTTTTGTGAGAACTAGTTACAATACTGCCAGGAGGTTTTTGTTTGTTTGTTTGAGTTTTCTTTCCCTTTTTCTTCACCCCTCCTCAGGAAAGGAGGAAACTACAGTATCTGACACAACTTGTCACAGGCTTCTTTTTAGCATGTATTTCATATACCCCAAAGCCGCATCACACAATAAGCTTAAAACTGCAGGTCAGGTCATTTCCTGCTTCTGATTTATTTTTTTTTAAGCAAAAAGCCATTAATTCAGTACTATAACCTTAGTTGTATGAAGTCTTTGAAAATCTAGCAAGCAGGGGTATTTTTTATTTTACATTCACACCATGTATCTGTCGGTAAGACAAGTAGATGGGGAAAAGTTTTAGTTATTGCTTTTACAAACGGGGCCATGTACATTATAACACAGAACCCCAGGCCACCCCACCTTCAAATAAAGGTGCTGTCCTTTTATTGCCGTGCAGCTGGCAAACTGGGCTGAGAGGATGCAGCCTGGGTACTCCTGCCAACTAACCCGATCGGCGTGCACAGCTTTTTGTTCAAACGCATCCATCATATGTATTACATGCAATCGATATCAAAAGCACAAACTTTCAACCAGAAACACATGGAGCGTCCCAGATGCCGTGTCAGCACTAAGAAATCGTCCCTACGCGTCTGGTGTCAAATCTGCTTTTCAAAGCTCCCACGGCCTCGCAGCTCCTGTCTGTTTCAGCCCGCACTCATCGTACTAGTACAAATTTGCATCCCTGCACTCTGTTAGGAAACCGAGAGAAAACAGCCAGGGAACGTTTAACCCGCCGGCAGCAGCCACAAGCTCTGATTCACAGCACGCTTGCTGACCTAAGAGTTTCTTCTTCATTAACGCGGGGGACCAGAGCGGGTTCTGGCACACTTTCGTCTCCCCGCGTACCCGCCGTGGCCACCCGGGGGGTGTCACTGCAGCCGGGGGCCGCGGGGGCACCGAGGGCTCGGCCCCCGGAGGAGTTGGCGGCCGGAGCTGCTCCCGCCGCCCCGCGGTGAACCCGGGGCGGTGACGGCGAGCCCCGGCCGATCCTGTCCCGCGGCGGCGATGATCAGCCCCGGCCGGGCAGCCCTTCTCACCTGCGTTATAGAAGCGGTCCAGCACCGCCGTCTCGCCGAAGTCCAGCTTGCCGAAGTGCAGGGTCTCCAGCGTGGCCCCCACCGCCTCGCACGCCTCCCGCAGGCTCTGCAGGGCGCCGCTCTCCGCCGCCAGCAGCGGCCCCTGGCTCGCTTCGTTGATCACGTAGGTGACCGCGGTCCGCCGGCCGCCACCCTTGGCCCGCGCCGCGGTGCTCGGGCAGGCGGCGGCGGCGGCGTCCTCAGCCCAGAGAGCGGCGGGCGGCGGCGCAGCCAAGTCGGGCGGGAGGCTGCGGGCGCCCGTGTCGGCCCCGGGCGCTCTCCTGCCGAGTACCTCCTCGCAGGGCGTCCCGCCGCCGGGCGGGCCGGGCACCGGCAGGCTGACGATCCCCTCGCTGCTGTCGTTCATCCCGGTGGTGAAAGACAGCCCCGGGCTCTGTTGCGCTGGCCGGGGTTAGGCGGATGCCATACTGCGCCGCCCGCCCCGGAGCGGTCCCGCTGAGCTGCTGGAGGGGAGAGGCGACCGGGCTGAAGCGAGGGATTCCCACTCGGGCGCTAGCGAAGGTTGACGGAGACAGGGAGACGAGCACAGCCTCCCTCCGTGCCTGCCGCCGGCACCATGACGTGCCGCTCCCTTCTCCTCCGCACCTGCAGGGACTACCCGGCGCGCCGACCCCCGGCAGCCCGGCCTCCTTCTCCTGCCTCCCCCGACACCCCGCTCTTCCTCCAGCCGCTTCGCTCATTGGACGAAATTCCTCGGCCGCGGGGAGAAACCACTTGTGGGATCGCTCTTCGGCGCCCCAGCTACAGCCGAGCGACAGCTGCGGAGCCACTGGCAGCGCGGGCTGGGGCGGCCCCAGCACCGGGCACCTCCTCCGGCCCCGCCTCCGGCAGAAATAACCTTTTCCGCCCCCGTGCTCAGCGTTCCGGCCGCGTCCCGAGTGGGAGCTCTCGAGGAAGGGCAGTCACGTCGTGTCCTCACGGGCTTGTCAGCCTGGAAGGACGCCGGCTCCCCTTGGGAAGTCCCGGCTCGGCCATCCCCGCTCCTTGGGGCGGCCCGGGAGGGAATGACTGCTGGAGAGGAGCGAGGGCGGCCCTGCCGTCTCCTGCGGGGCTTTATTTTGTAATATCCTCCCCCCTAACACGAGCCCACGGTCGCGCTTCAAATCTGTGGGGTCAGGCTGCGCCTCCCCGCCGCTGAAACGGCAGGGGCCCTGCATCGCCCCGGAGCCTTCAGAGGTGCTTGGGGTTCATGTGAAGGCGTCTGTGTTTGCAAGAAGCCAGGTCCTCCCTGTGCGCTGAGCCTGGTCCTGCTAAAGGGATTTTTAGAATTTCCTGCTTTTCTTGTTTGTTTTTGATGGCACACATACTCTAACTAGCTTGTCAGGAGTAAATGCTTTGAGTGTTTGCAGTGAGTTGAGAGTAGTGTCAGCACTGACTAATCATCAGCCTTTGCCGTCTGCTATTATCTGCCGCCTGAACCTACCTCTCCCTGTGTACCGAACGGCTTCAAGTCCACCGAAGGGTTTATGGCTGCTTTGAACAGGACCAGCCTCATGCTATGCAAGCGCTGCACTCGGAAAATGGAAAACTACCGTGTATGTTGATTAAACATGTCGGTTTCTTGCTCTGAGCTGGATCAGCTTCACGTTTTGCAAGTGTTGCACTCGGAAACTGGAAAACTACCCCTCTATGTTGATTAAATATGTTGGTTTCTTGCATTCGCCTGCAATTTACTTGTCAAGAATACTTGAAAGCTTGGTAATTACCAAAAATATTTCTTCACAGAGATAGAAACTAACAGGAATAACTAGCATATAGCCAAAAACTGCGCTGTGTATGGTACGGCACCCAGTAGAGGACAAGATCCTTTGGTGTTTGAAATAATTCTTAATTTGAAGAAAAGATGCCCTAAAATTTCAGATTATTTGCAGTCCAAGACTGAATATCTGGGTAATTCAAAATGGATTGGAAAAGGAAATAATGTTGAGACTTCTGCAGTCTGTTTTTGGGTATAAGTACTGTGAAAGTGGATAGTTTTTCAAATGTCTTTTTTTTTAATGGCTTCTCTTAAACAGGTATGAGAGAAGGAAAAATAGCATTTATTAGCTTTGTTTATATATCAATAAGTCCCATCCTGTTAAAATTGATGTTAAGACTAATCTACTTGTTGGCACAAAGCCTCCTCCTGTATCATTGTTTTCCATTACTTCTGTAGATCAATTCTGGAATAATTAGAAAAATTACTCATTGCAGTAGCTTCAGTAGCTCTGTTTGCTTTTGCATTGAGCAGTCCCCTTTTCAATAAGATATGCTTGGCATTTGCTTCTGCTGATAAGAAATCAGTAAATGGGGTGGGAAGATGACAAGCAAACTAAAGACTAATTTACAGGGAAAAGTTAATATTTGCTCATCTGCCAGATACAGTAGGTTATTGTTTCTTGCCACAGTCTGAACGGCAAAGTGTTTTTCTAAATTATGGTGTTTTCCACAAAATGCAGAATTGGTGTTAATCCATTCAACATTGCACTTACATCACGTTACAGGAAGCAAGAACAATATGTCTCTGTTGTTCTCAAGAACAGTCCGTGTTTGTCAAGTGCAGAAGGAAGTCATGGACTGAAAGGAGACGGAAGAAGCATGCTATTCCACTTAGCATTACTGACTTGTGAGGCTTGCTTCATTATTAGCACCATGGCTGTTCCAAATACAAGGTAGTTTTTCTACTGATTTGGCTGTGAGTGAGGTTGAGCACTAAACTGGGGAAAAAAATCAAAATACCGTTGAATAACAAACACAAATTGCTGATGCTTTTATAAAGTGAAAATATATCTTTTAATCTGTTAGATCTCTGAAACAAACAATCAGGCATTTAGGAGCTCTTGTGTTTTCATGTTTGATTAGGAGATAATTCCAAGGACTTTTTAAAAACTGAAGTAACAGCCCATTTGTTATCAGAAATACTCTTACCTTGTTCACTTGTTTCTCAAGGGCTGTGAAATTAACATCTTTAACACCAGATGGTTTGTATATAATCACGATTCAGTACCATCCTGTTCCAGCTCTGTTTTTTTCAGACAAAACAGACAAAAACTTGGAACAACCAGTTGGCTGTAGACTTGTTGAAATAACAACCTTCTCTTTGTTATATATTTCTACAGATATAAATCATTTTCCTCTGGTATTAACCATAATTATAATTTTAACATCCAAGAGTTTGCCAACTTTATTAGTTGCAAATATAAATGCAATAATTGATGAGTTGCAAAGAGCATGTGACAAATACCACAGGCTCAATTTAGCTGATCCAACTAGTGTAGACAAGGTCCAAGACCAAAAAAGACAATTCAAATGTGTCCTGATTTGTAGAGATTAAATCGAAACATACTCTGTCCAATTTTATTTTTTCTGTATTGTGGCCATCCATGTCCACACGGATGGCCACAATACATTAAAATTATTTTAGATGAATCTGCATTTTGAATGTTTACAGTAATGTGGATGGAATTCATGGAATAAACTGAAATTTAACACCCCAAATACTGGGTTTAAAATGGTTGTGAAATTTCATTAATCATTTAAGGCCCTCTTATTTAACTACAGGATAACATATAGGAGTGAGAGATTGGAGAGTCACTGTAAATTCTTCACTGATAAACAGGAGAAAGTTTTCAGGAGTCCAGCATCCTTCAATTATGAATGTCTAAAAAATCCCCAAAGAATTTAAAGAAACTTGGAGATACAAAAATTTGAATGAGATATTATAAGTATGTACATTAATGCGATTTTTGTAACCTTTAGGCCAGAACTCTCACAAGCACTAGAAACGGTTGAACTGAAATTAAAAAAACTTGTTTCTAAAAGCTATCTAAAAAGTTAGACTAAGTATATCACTGTAGACAATGAGAAGTAACTTTTAAGTTCAACAGGGAGAAGGCAGTATTTTGAGGCAGCCAGCTGCCAGTCTTTAAGAAGAGATACACTTATGGTCACAGTGAACATGTAAAACAGTATTTAAGGAGGTGGGGGGGTGGGGGTGGGTTGCAGGGGAGGGGTAAATAGAGACCAGTGGCCATTGTGTAGGGATGCAGCTGATCATGGAATAGGAATAACATGGGGAATCTGCTTACCATAATACAGCATGGTGCACATAGGTGGCAGCCAGCAAAACCTGGCTGAACAATGTGCATACATCATCAGGGATGGATATTTCACCAGGCAGGATTGTCCTTGTAGCACTTTTCTTGTGAGCATGGTGAAGACTGTGTGCTGTTCTTGCCTCATACTCTTGCCTCATAATTCTCACATTTCTTTCTAAATCTCCATGTCTAAATCTTCATTTGCTCCAGTGTCTTTCCCTCCTCTTGCTTTTTAAATTCTTTTTAACTTCCAGAAAAGCCTCCATGCTAACTGCCTCTTCCTTCCAAATGCCATAACCCTCAGTTTAGCCATATGAGGGGAGCCTTTTCCCTTTGCACTCATTACTGCAACCCCCTTGGTTACTTTTATTTATTTTCAATGTTGCCAGTTTTTCAATCTTAAATGAACCTTGGGATTCTAAATGCTTTTTCTAAAGCTGCAACACATTCAGCTTTATGATGATATGGGGATTTCAGCTGGAAACATCTCTATGAGGCAATAAGTATTCACTTGTAGAAGGAAATCTTGATGGCATGGAGCCTAGGAAATGGTTCAATAGTTAAAAGACTGACAAAAATTAACTGCAGTCCTTTAATATTTTCAGTGTTTTAAGCTACCTGCCCTTGCACATGAGGAAATAGCTCATATTCTACTTTCTCTGGTAGAAAAGATCTTTTTATAAGTTGTTCAAACTCTTGGACTTGAGCCTTTCTGATTACTGTTCCTGCTGACCAGCAAGGGTTTTGGAAGGATTTGTGCACACAGCAGTGGTGGTTACCATCTCAACTCACACCTAAGCTAGCTGCCAGCTAGCAAGCTGAGGAAATGAGGGACATGTGTTTGTAACAGAGCAGAGCTCTTGGGTCCGAAAGGGTGGAGATACTGCAGTAAGCATCCCAAGCACCTATTCTAATGCTAACGAGGGGTACTTCTGCCAGCTGAGCGTAGAGAAGTGACAGCTGCATAAAGATAGCCTTAAACTGCATACTAAGCAAATTTCCCGTTTTTAATTGAAATTATGTTGTGTTAGGAAAACGGCATTTTCAGTGTAGTTGGGGATTTTTGGTTTTTGCATGGAACATGTCTGCCATCTACTGCTGAAACCGGGATCCTTCTGTTTGGAAGAATCTGTCTGGATTCTTCCTCTGCATTGGTGAGGCCACACCTCGGGTCTTGTGTCCAATTCGGGCCCCTCAGTTCAGGACAGACATTGAGGTGCTGAAGCGAGTCCGGAGAAGGACAACAAAAGGGGTGAAGGCTCTGAAACACAAGTCTGATGAGGAGCAGCTGAAGGAGCTGGGGGTGTTCAGTGTGGAGATGAGGAGGCTCAGGGATGACCTTATCAATCTTTACAACACCTTGAAAGGGGGTATAGGCAGGTAGGGGTCAGCCTCTCCTCCCCCACAACTTTTTACAGGATGGGAGGAAGTGGCCTCAAGCTGAGCCAGGGGAAGTGTAAGCTGAACACTACAAGGATTTTCTTCACAGAAAGGGTGATTAGACACTGGAATAGGCTGCCCGTGGAGATGGTGGCATCACTGTCCCTGGAGGTATGTAAGGCGAGCTTGCATGTGTCACTGAGTGCCACGGTCTAGTTGACTTGGTGGTGTTCAGTCATAGGTTGGACTTGGTGATCTCAGAGGTCTTTTCCTACTTAATGAATTCTGTGATTTGGTGTTAGCTGAAAGGAGCTTGCTGATAGATCATTTGGTTTTAGTAGCTGCATATAAAATGCTGCTATGATTGGGGGTCCTTGGTGTTTCTTGAATTTACTCAGCTGCCCAGACACTGAGGAGGAAATAGAGTCATGTTTAGCAACTTTATTTTTTGTGACCTTCTCTCTTTGCCTGTAAAATAGTTTTTGTTTCTTTTGTTATTCTACCTTGAAACCATCCTATTCAAATACTTTCACTGACTGTATTATTTTGCTTTCTTCTTCCATGGATCTTCAAAACCACAATTCACAAGTTTGTCTGTGAAAAAAATGTTTGAGAACTAGTTCTTCTCTCAGGACTTCCTTGTAACCTTTCATCCACTTCTTGATCATTATGTCTATGAAAAATTTTTAAATTGTGTCTTTAAAATAAAGCTGGGCCACTGATAAGAGCTGCTTCCTGCTTGCATAACCTCTTTGCAGAATTTCACTCATCACAAAAGATCGGCCAGCTTGGAAAAAATGCACTTGATGAAATCTTTCCAATTCAGTGATAAATTATCTGTAGAATAACTGGACTTTACACCATGAAGCATCTTATTCCCCGACACATTGCAAATAACAGTGTCCAAATTTACTTACTGTACCCCAGTGGTGGCCTTGTGTCTTTTCAAGAATTCCTATTGACACTGCAGTCACAAAGGGCAATTGCTTTAAAAACACTTGCTGAGAAAACTGTCCTGGAACTTGCATTTTGAAAAGATAAATTGATGTAAAAAGATTCCACTGAAACTAAAATTGGCTGAATTGGGCCTGGAGCAGCCAATTCTGTAAGGTATTCCTTTGCTTCAGGGTTAAAAAAAACCTGATCTCACATGATGTCAATAAATGAAGCCTATAAATTGCCAGTTACGAGGCTTTGAGAACTGCTGTGGTAATCCAAAGGATACATGAAACTGAGCTTCACTTGCACTGAACTGATTTTATTCTAAAATCCTGGAGGCTATTTAATAAACATATTTGTTTTCATTTTTATTGCAAAATTGAAGAATGAGTAGAACCACCTAATTCTGCATCTGAGTGCCAGTTTAAGCAAAGGGATATTTCTGTGGGTTTACAGTGGATTTTGTAGTCAAGGTTTAGTTTCAAATATAAGGCCAGGTAGCAGGTGTACGTAACTATGGTCTAAGTTCCATGAGGTATCTGTGGTTAAATAATCTAAATTGCCTTTGCTGTAACTTCTTAAAGTGTAAAATGATACTTTTGCATTTTTATCATTAAACACATAGATGGGTCAGTTACTAATTAGGGCGGTCTGTGTCCAACTGGAATAATATCAGTGGCTGTGTTTTAAGGGACACAGATATGGGTATATATAGGATATAATATGGCAAAACGCTGCAGCTGCTGCTCTGCTATTCATTTTCTAAGCCTGAACACCCCCATCCCACCTCTTCCTTTTAAAGGCAAAATTCCCACTGACTTAAACAGAAGTTGTCACAGGTGTTAAGAAGTTTATTCATAAAAGGACTTCCATAAGGAACAATTGCATACTGAGAAGAAAGATAAAATATGCAGATCTATTCAAGAAATCAGGAGAATGAAAAGCTTAGAAGGTCTTTTTAAAAGGAAAAATGAAAGCTAACACACATACTTATGACTGAAACATCTCACGTATTCAAGCTGATGCACACACACCGAGCCGATCTATTTGGCGCATAGAAGCGCGGATTGTTTCTGAAATTTGGCAGCGATTCCTCCTGCGCAGAAGGCGATCCCGGGCCCCGGCTTTCCCCGGCTCTGCCAGCGCCGGGCCGCCCCCTGCCATGGCCAAAGATTGCGGTGCCGGC
>JAYDZK010000169.1:49364822-49379395 GCA_034509185.1 Euphonia xanthogaster
CGACGCTCTTCCGATCTGCACGGCGGCGGGCGCGGGCGCCCTGCGGCTGCCCGGGCTGCACGGGTACGCGGTGGAGTTCTCGCCATACTGCCCGGGCCGCGTGGCCTGCGCCGCCGCGCAGTACTACGGCATGGCAGGTGCGGGGGGCGGCGCGGCGGGGGGACCGGGAACGTGGCTGAGGAGGAGGAGGCTGGAAGCGTGGGTGTGCGGAAGGACAGACGGTGTCTGTCAGATGCCAAAGCATTTGGGGACGACTTCCCTTTCCGCTGCGTTTGTTCTGCCGTGAGACGGCGGCTGTGCCCCGCGGGCGGGCCGGGGGTGTCGCGGGAGCTGCCCCTCGCCCTCCGCAGCCCGGCGGGATCCGCCTCGTCCCAGCCCGCTGCTGCCCTGGAGCTTCTCACACCGCCCTCGGGAGGAGCGCTCGTTTGATAGGGTCGAGAATAAATGTGGTAGTAAAGGCGTACACAGTGTGAATAAAATGTCTGAAGATAACTTTCTCTGGTGACAGGACCCGAGGGAGTGGCCTGAAGTTGTGTCAGGGAAGGCTTAGGTTGGATATTAGGAAAAGGCTCTTCACCCCGAGGGTGGTTGGGCACTGGAACAGGCTCCCCAGGGAAGCTGTCACAGCACCAAGTCGGACAGAAGCTCAAGAAGTGTTTGGACGATGCTCTCGATGCTCTCTTTGGGATGGTGCTGTGCAGGGCCGGCAGCTGGACTCGATCCTGGTGGGTCCTTTCCAGCACAGCTTATTCTGTGATTCTGCGCCTCCAGCTGTTCTTGTTTTAGTCCCTGAGCGTCCAGGCAGGCCCTGGTGACCCCGTGGTCTCTTGAGGGAGCCAAGCTGAGTGTTCTTCAATACTGGCATCTTTTTCATTTCCAGCAGAATATTGTTCCCCAAAACCTTAATTAAAAAAAAACTCCAAGTGTAGAATTACTTTAACAATATCCCCATCAGATGAGGAAGCAGAACCGATGTGTGTTTTATCAGAACTGAATTATTTATTTTAGTTTCTGGTGAGCTGTGTTTGTATTACTATGTTCAGGTAGGGGTGAAAAAAGTGTTTGGTCTGCTGTGTTATCAAAAAGACAAAACGGAACTCTCTGTTGGTATGTCTGTCATGTGAGGCCCAAGGAGAAAATGCACTTTTATGCTTTATAAGCAAGTCTTTTTCAACCTCACCGACAGATACACTAGGGTAAAATAAAAACAAAAAAACCAACAACAAAAAAGCTAAAAAAAAACCCCTACCACCAAAAAACCAAAATTAAACCAGAACAATGTGATGTAAATTAATTACTGTTTTAGAGAACATGAGACCACAAGATGTTTAATTATGCAAGTAATTGTTTAAGGTTGAGTAATTTTAAGGCTTCTTAAAGTTCACGTGCCCTCTGTGTTTGCACACTGAAGCTACTTCAGAACCACCCCAGTTTCCTTTGGCATTGGGGAACTAGTTGTGATGCTTTGTTTCATTTTGCTGGTTTAGGTTGTGGAACTCTGGCAGTGCTGGAACAAAACGAAGCTGGGATTGTTCTGCTCAGGAGGTAATACAGGTTTATCTTTCATTTTTGTAAGATAAAAACTTACTTTGTGCTTGTGAGTACCAGGCACAACTGAAATATTTTTGGTTATTTTTAGCGATATATTTTTTCAATTCTGAAGTAACTACTGAATGCAGGTCTTTTTCTTTACATAGAAATTGATGTATTTGTATTTATATACAGTACAAAAGATATGTTTACATTGCATTGATTTTGTTATGGGAAATCATCTGGCTTGCACCATTTCCATAGTGTAAAGTATTTTGTAGAAAACTGACAATGTGAATTAAGTGCAGCTTCTCTGCCCTAGTTTGACATGATAAGTTCTACCTTTTTAGGAATAGTGCCTTGACACCTAGATTTATACTGAAAATAGAGCAGGAAGCTACATCAAGTCATGGAGGTCCTTCCTAGGAGATAAAATTTTCTAGGGGTTTTAAGGAGATTGATTTTGCTGTGGATAGAAGGAGGAGAAGGATTAGAAAGGAGGGGGTTTAATACTAGTCTGTTATTAACCTAAAATGTTTTAAGGAAAGTCTTGAAACAGTGATTGTTTAGATTAAGGTGGCTGATGTGGAAATGCTTAAAAAGAATTAATCATATTCCAAGAAACCTTTTTTGATTCATAATTGTGAAGCAAGACTCTTTGAAGATGTTCAAGACTCTGTTACTTCTGGTAAGTACTCTGGTTTAGTACAGTTAATTTCTGTTTTCAGTGACTCCACTTATTTTGTGGTAGAAAGTCCTCTTAAGTTCCTGACCCACAGATGTGTTGTTTATCAAAGTGTTCCATGTGCACCTGATCATTACTGCAGAGTGCCATCAAATTTGACCTAAGCTTAGCTAAAGCTTCAGTGAAAAGTGGGTAAAGAAATTCTTTTTTCCCATCAGATAATATTGCAGTAATTGGTAGCTGTCGTAGACTAACTAATGTATGGCATCAGATACCATATGGTGAATTGTTGGTGTGTTGGAAGCATTTCCAAGGGAGTGTAGAGGTCTTCAGTATATTCATTACTGTGTTTCTGTTGGGTTTTCATTGTGACTCAGATTCATAGTGGTGTGACTTGGATAAGGCTCTCCCAAGACAGTTTTATTTCTTTCTTTACCACAGTTGTTAGAAATCTTACATTCTGGAGAAGCCATAAATCAGACTGAGTCACGTTGTACCTCTGTTTGCGTGGCAAGTTTTAGCCTGGAATCAGAGTTCCTTCTTTGTGTGTGGAAGATCCTTGGCTCATTTACGCTTTAATTTAATCAATCTATTCTGGCATATGGTTGTAGAAACTGACATTCAAACAAGCAAATTAATAAGAAATTCACTTGAAACTCAAATATGTAAAAATGCTGTTTAGAATGGTAAAAAGGGCAATTATAAGACTTTCTTTGCATGGAACTAGTCCAGACTTTTATGTCACGCTTTCTCACAGACAAATATCTTCATTTTTCCAATTTAGTTTTGACTGGAATGATGGCCTGTTTGATGTGACCTGGAGTGAGACCAATGAAAACATGTTGATCACTTGTAGTGGAGATGGATCTCTGCAAATCTGGGATATGGCTAAAACCAAAGGTCCACTGCAAGTCTATAAGGAGCACACTCTGGAGGTAAATCAGGCAAACTTAAAAAATGTAATGGGCGCTCCTATGTTTGAATAATTAAAATATTTATTTGTAGTCTTATAATCAAAAGCAGCTTGTTATTTTCTAACTTTTTTAGGTCTGTGGTTTGAATTAATAACTTGAATATAAAGTGGATGTACATATTCTTGTGCGTGTTTATACACTGTAGTAGGTGCTGCTTGATTACACAAATCTAATATATTCAGAAAATAGCATTTGTGGTTCCTTACAGCCTAAGTAACCATTGTGATGTATGAAATTACTGCAGTTACAATGTGACTTTTAGAGAGCCTTATTAGATAGGTCTACATCAGACAGCTGATATATCAGTCTTATTTTTGATGTTGTGGAGTGGTGCACATTATGCAGATCCTTAGCAAATGGGTTGCACTCAGATCGGCTTATCCTTTTCCCTCCTAGCATCTGTGAGATCCTACTCAAATAACAGCAGTCAAATGTTGGGACAGTGTATATGCTTTTTTAGCCTTGGTTTGATACTGTTGCATTTGATTTTCTTAAAATCTCAGTTTCTTTGTGCAGTGGTGTATGGGTAGAGAAGAATATTATATTCAGGTTCATAAATATTTGCATAGTTTTAAGGATATTTATTCTGTAGTACGTATCTCTTCCCTAAAGTGATTTTTCTTCCCTTTTTTTTTAAGCTTTCCTTCTAACCCTCCACTCACTTCTGTTAAGTCTTTGAACTTAAGATGCGATGAGTTTCAGCCTGCATTTTACTGACTTCACTGATACTTTATCTAAAGGACATAGATCTTAATAAAATAATCTAGTAGATATGCAGTCAAAAAACTGATTGAGGGAATTAAATTTCATTCCCAAAAACCTCAAGATTTTTCAGGTATGAAGCGCAAAGCTAAAAGCTGAGTGACTGTAGTTACACAAGAGCCCATCTTCTGCAGCTTACTTCCTTGTAATTTTTCTACTTTGGTTTAATACACTTACTGTACAAACTGAGAATTTTGAGAGAAGAGTTTCTAGTTGTGATCAGGATTTTGATAATGTTCAAAGGCTGATAGTGGTTACAGAAAGATGTAGTTGAAGCGTAGTACCAATTTGGTTTTGTTTGTTTCGGCCATTTTCTCATTGAAATTGCATCAGTAAGTTTATTTGGTTCTGTTACACCATCTGTTGTTTGTGAAATAAACATTTCTGTGTCTATGTCTTAGCTGAGCTGGTAGCATGGGAGGTGGACATATTCAACTGTGCTCAGGAAGACAGTATAGGAAACATAGGCTGAGTGAGAGTTTATTGTGAGATATGAAAGGTTTGTATTGACTCTTTATGAACTTGTGTTAAGAGGATAGATTTCAGAAGGAATTTACCTAGCAATTTCTGGCAAACGCTGGTGCAGACAGTGTTCTCACTTCTTTCCTAATCCTTAATCCCTGACATTTTTAATGGCAGTTTTGTTACTGCATTTTATATTATTTCTAATGCACGATTGACAGGGAACTGTTTCTTTTTTTCCTAAATGAGATCATTGTTCCTTCTCAAAAAGAATGCGCATTTTTAATTTAAAAGTGAATTTGCATTATCAAAGGACGATGAGTTTTATTCCAGCACTAGCCAATTGCTGAATCTTATGAATAAATTAGTCTAATTTACTTTGGTTTTGGTGAAATCTCACTGGATTGTGAGATAATAGAGTGCCTGAATTAAATTTGTCTTGTAAAGTGAACCTGAACATTTATTTTAAGCTATTTTTTAGGTTTTAACATCTTTTTTTCTTCATTTTTTTCACCTTGCCTGAGGCATTTCTTGCTGCTGTTTAGGAATAAGCTAGGGTTCATTTATTTTATGATTGAAGAGATAAAGCACTAAAAGATTAACAGCTAAGGTTTATGCTGTGTTATTAGTCTTTCCCAGTTGCTCAACACAGCTTCCATTGAAGTGTCTATAAGTTTATGTTAGAGGATGACATGAGAAAGAAAGAAGAGTAAAAGTGAGCCTTGCTGGGCTATTCACACTATCTTCTTTTCATCCTCTCCCTATTACCTAGACCTGTCACATGCCAAATGGACAGCATCTCTTGTTTTTCCTGAGCCTGTTGTCTGTTCTGCTGGTAATTCTTGCCCGAAGCAGAGTTTGCGCAGGTCCCGCTGCCTCTGCTGCAGCTGCAGAGCGCTGAGCAGTGCCAGCCCTGTGTGCCATATGTGCCCAACAGCACGTGCTCTGCAGATCTACGTGCTGATAGCATGGGAGTGAGCTGGGAGCCCTGTGTGTGCTTTGCCTTATCCGTGCAGTAGATCTGATACATCCCACGTACGATGTATTGAATGCCAGCTACGTGGATTTTGTGACACAGGTGCATGTTTCCCAAAGATCTGTTTCTCTCTGGAAAATCTTGAATATGAATATGAGAACCAAATACAGTCATATTGAGCTGCTGTGTGAAAGAGGCATACTGTATAGTGATACAAACAGGGGCATTTCCAAACAGCAGCAGCTTAGGAGTTGAGCTCAGGCCATCACACAAATTCAGAGGCAAAGAGAGAAATATCTGTGAGGAGCTTGGGAGCCACTTTGGAGAAGCGTCATGTCTTCCATTCTTAGAATCTATGGAGAGGTACTGGTGTGTTTCCTTTGTTGCTATTTTAGTGGAAGAGTTAGAGTAGAAAGGAGCATGTTTTAATCAACTGCAGTATAACTGGTTATCTAACAAAAGTAGAACAGTCAAGAGAATGGTTTGGTTAAAAACCCCGAAATAGTTACCTCTCAGTTGGTTGTATAGCTTTTGTTAAGTATTGTCCCAGTGTCTTGTACATTTGGGCTGTAAGCTCCTCAAGTAAGTGAGTTAGTACAAGATGTTTCTAGAACAGTATGGCTTTCAGTATATGGGAAGTAGGACTTTGTCAAATAAAAAAGGAGAGATGCAGATAAAGCAGCTTGTTTTTCTCTGGGCAGTGGTTGTGTTCCACTTCTGGAAGATAAGGAAATAGATGAAAACCAGTTCATCTAAGCTGGATCTAGCATAGACTGAAATATTTCTTAGAAAGGAAAATGCTCAGAAATAGCTAAATATTACCTCAGTTTCCATTCTCACACAGGACTCTTTCCATAGAAGACTTCCAGACAGTTGCTGGATTTCTTTCCCTTTCAGCTACTCTGCTTTTTTAATCTGGTGACACAGGTCCAAGCACTTCGACCTTCAAAACAGAGTTGCTGTTATTAAATGCACAATTCCATCTATCCAAGAAAAGCCCAACATCTGTTGACTTGCAGACCATATCCAGTGCTGTGCTAGAACTAGATTATCCCAAATAATACAAATGGAGTACAAATCTTTGGTGGTCAGTGGCCCAGCTGTTGAGAGCAGTGCCACCTATTACTCGTAGGCAGTGACCACATTTATGAGATGTGAGCTGGGAACTCTGATTGGGTCAGGAGGTGAAGTGGATGAACTGTTTTATCTATTACTTATCTACCTTACACTGAAATGGTTCGTGTCCTGCTGTAGCTTATTGAATCACTTTGGTGTGAGGTAAAACCAGACAAAACAGAATGCACCATCCATCCAGTAAAGATGTGAATTTGAAGAATGAAGTTGTACATGTACTTGAGACTTGAGGATTTTAAATAATTTGAAGAACTACCTTAGTCCATTTGTTTTTGTGAGGCAGCAGAACTGAAAAATCAGCGGTGAAGGGTGGAGTTGAGGTATCCTCTGTCAAAGCAGGGGCCAGCATTAGAATATACTGTCAGGGAAGAGGGAGCTTGTTTCAACTGCACAGTGGAAAGTAATTTGTTAATAGTTAAAATGAGTACTTATGAGGGAAAGTGAGTTTTTAATTTATTTTATTTTACTTGTTTGAGGATTTGGATGGTAAAAAAGGAGTGCCATAAAAGCTGGAAAAGATGGTAACCAGGAGTATTTTATGATATATATTTCTTAGGAGAACTAGATATAATAAAAAAGCATTTATTGTTAGTCAGCTAAAATCTCACAGTCACTTGTGAAGGGAGATGGCATTTACAATGAGAGATGGCTAGCAATTGGAAACTGTAGGTCTTTGAATAAAATTAGATCAGCAATAAGAAATCAAGTCTGAATTATGGCTTTTAAAGTGGTAGACTCCTAGTGACGGCACATGTATGTGGATTTTGTTTCAACTTTTCTTTTTCCTCCATTTTGGCCCATCTTTGCTTTTTCAGATACTTTTCTTAGCATGTGTGTACCTTTAATGTCTGACTGAGAGGCTACATTTAACTTTTGTTCACGTAAATGGTATTGTTGGCAAGTTTTGCTGTGCTTCAGTGGTATGGTTTTTCAGCTGACTAGGATGCAATCTGCAAATCCAAGTCTGTTTTGTGAAATTCTGGGTGACTACAGCCTGAAACTTGTATTCTAATGCTCCTTCTAAAGTATGCTCTTATGTCATTAACAGGCCTATAGTGTTGACTGGAGCCAAACTAGAGGAGAGCAGCTAGTGGTGTCTGGTTCGTGGGATCAAACAGCCAAGCTGGTATGTTGGTTTTCTGTTGAAGGTGAAAAGTGTGATTTCTTTTGGATCTCATAGTCCTTTGTGTTAAGAAACAACATGGCTTCTCTTTTCCTGCTTATTTTTATCCTGCGGCTGAAATTCTGCTTTAATTGAGAGGTTGCTTAAACTCTCAGATGATACTAGTTTAAGTGTATAAATGCCTTTTTTTAAAAAAAATTCATCTAATCCTTTTTGTATAGAGTTGGGTTTTTTGCCATGCATGAAACATTTCATTTTTTATTGAATGTGTATCTCAACATCAACAGTCTTTTTTTTTCCTTTATTCAGTGGGATCCAGCTGTGGGGAAGTCATTATGCACTTTTAAAGGCCATGAAGCAGTCATTTACAGCACTATATGGTCTCCACACATCCCAGGTTGTTTTGCATCTGCCTCAGGTAAGCCTGATGGTAAAGAGGTTCTCACAAGAAACCAGAAGCTGCCTTCTGTGTTAGTAGATCAGTTCAGCACTTTTTCCAGCAGATGGTAGTGTGTGTCATATACACTTGTTCTATAAAAATGGAAAAGGGAAAGGTAAATGTATTGCTGCAGCTGGATTTGTAGGCTCTGTTACAGTCAGTAGATCATCCTCTTGGCTATTTAAATGAGGATCAGCAGTTTTCTAGCAGTGACCTTGTGACAGTTTTTTCTGTTATTTTATGTATCTCTCTTCCGTTCATCTCACTCTTGTTGTTGACCACTAAATCATGTTATATGCTTTATTTTGTGTTTTGGCCTATGTTTTTGTTCAAATTATCTCAAGAGCTGGTAGACTATTAACTCTGTGAGAAATGTCAGTTCCCACTGAGCTTTTTTTAAGCAATTCTGTAGATCTCTGTGCCTTGTTCAATCAATTTTTGTTCTCTGCTTTGGCAAGGGCTATGGGTCTTGCTGGTAAATACAGTCACAGTTGAGTTGGGTGTACACAGAGGCAAAGACAGGTGAGGTGGTAGTGTTTTCCAAATGCTGCTCCTGCTTCAGAGGCGCAAGGAGAGCTCTGCAGTGATACCTGGGGCCCAGCTGATGATTTACTGGGAGAGAGGTGTTGTGAGCCACAGAGTTTGCCTGGGAATTAAAAGGGCTATAAGGAACTGTCTTAATGCAAATATTGACAGATTAACTCTGGTGACCTAAATGTCTCAGATTTCATATCTGTTGTACTTCTGTACTGATTTTAATAGAAAGTGTTTGGCTCTAATATCAAGAGGGTAAACATAACTATGTTTTCCTGTTACTGAAGTTGGAGAGACAGTGTGTACACACAGATACTAGTCTTCCCTCTTCTGTGGGAAGTCAGATGAAAAAATACATGTGGCTTTCATAAAACTTCAGTCTGGCTGTTTCCAACTGATTCTGCCTGCAGAGTTTAGCTAGAATGATGAATGAGTAACATTTATTTGTTCTATGTAGTAGTGCTTGAAAGCCAAATGTTGGAGCAGAGGTTTTTCCACATTATGTGCTGGATACCTGTCTAGCATGATGTGCAGAAACTTACGGGATTGAGCTCTGTACACTGTATGAACCGTTCTACTGAAATGCACCTATCTATGTACTACAAACAAAATAAGTACCTAAGTACCATTTGGTCAAGGTTAAGTGCTTAAGTGTTTTTTGCAAGTTCTAAGGAATGTTTTCTTTAAAGTCCTGCTTAGAACCCTCCTGTCCATGGTAGTCTTAGCTATACAAAATTTTTGACATTCTAGATGAACAAAGGGGCTTTGCTGATACAACTAATTATTTCATATTTGAACCTCTAGGATATGTAGCCAAACTTTCTTCTCATACATTGCTTGAACAATTTTGGAAAACATTGATTGTTAGATGCTGTATGCTGTGGTACGTAAATTTGGTACAACAATTGATCTGATCTTTGAGTGACTCAGTGGGTGCAGCTGTTGGAAGTTTTGACTAGAACACTACAGAGTTCCTACTCTTTTGTGAATTTTTACTTTGATGCTTGAAAGGGACTAATATGCTGCTGGAACCTAAAGCTAATTGCAGTCAGTTTTCACTCATTGATGGAAAAACAACACGCACAAAAGACACATAATAATGTGTCTTTTTCTTCTCCAAGTGTGATGTTCTCACTTGGGTGCGAAATAAAAATCTGCTATTGGTACACTGATAGTGTAATTCTAGGTATAAAATCATTAGATTTTAGAAGAAAAAGTCTTCAAAATGATGGTGAACTTTCTTACAGTTTCCAAAATAAAATGTCTGGTGTACTTCTAGATGAAATAACATAGAAGTCATGACATGTTGAGGTGGAAAAGGTTTTGTGTTTGCATTGTTTGCATTGAAATTTTCCTGTGGGTTGATTGGATTGTTTCACTACAGAAAATACATATTGGCAGTAATTTCTTTGGTCAGAAGGATTGTGGATAGTAGAAGGATTCATGACCCTCTAGCTCTGTGTATAAAGGCCATTTTCTTGTAGAAAAGGTGTATCACACAGTTGGTGTTCAGAGCGTTTATTGTTCAGTGCTTAGTGACATTCTACTCTGTCAGTCAAGGTATCTGATGAAAGTAAAGTGGAACTGTTCAAGGAGGCTGGTTGTCCTCATTTAAAACTTGCTATGATCTGCATACTCTATGAGGATAACAGAAAATCATGGGACAGAAGGCTAAATTTCACTGATGATTCATCTTCTATTGAGCTAAAGTTGGAGCTGGAGAGAAACTTGAATCTCAGTGTGATAGTACTGTGTCAAATTTAGAGCTGTTCCCTTCTTTGGGATGTGCTTGCAGGAAAGGTTGACCTGCAGTTTTGTGGTCTCTTATTTTGCAACTTTTTGTTGTCTTGAAAATTAGTAACTGAAATGCGTCTGGAGGGAAACTTTATGTACTTCTTTTCATCTTGCTTGGGTTTCTTCACTTTTAAAAACAATAGCTTTTTTTGGATGTTGTTAAAGATTATTGAACCATTCCTTTCTTGAAGGACTCTGTACTGCTTTGGGATTGTAGGGTGTCTGTGTGTCTGTGTCTTTTTTTTTTTCTCTCTTTTGCCCCACCTGTCTCCTTTCTTATCCCACCTCACACATACCTACTCACAACCATGTACTTACTGCTATCTTAATAGTGTAGTTCTAATGATTGAGGAATGAACTGTTTCATGTGTCAGCATCTTCAATTCTGCATGTACGAGTAAGATAAGTTAGGTATGTTGTAAACCACAGATTGGAAAAAATGTTGCTCTTTAAATACTTTAGATTAAACTAAATGTAAGTAAAACAATGCACTCTTTTTTTTTTTTATTTTAAAGGAAGTAAGCAAGGGGAAAGAAGGTTTGAAAACATATTGCATGCCACACCCCTGCCATTTTTTGCCTTTATTTGAATCCCCATAGAAGCCTGCAGAAGTTTAATTTCCATGTAACTAATAAGTTTGTGAACACTGAAAATAGAAAACCGTACAGAATTGCAAACCATGGTAAAATAGCTGTTCAAAAGGATTAACCTATGCCTGAAGCTAATATTTGATTTTGAAATATGGCTTTTTCTCAAGCTATTATGAGACTAGAAAAGGAATACAAGTGAAGAAAATGAGAAATCCAAGATGGCAATAAAAAGCAATTGAGAAAGAATTTGATACTGGGTATAGCTTTTTTTGCTTCATTAAGTCTCCATTCTGAATACATACAAGAAAACTGAGCTTGTCTGCAGTGGACAATAAAATGCAATTGAATTGCAGAAGTTATATATGTCTCATGCTTCAGTCAAATTAGGTTTTATTCAGCACCTAATAAATTTCCATTTAACATTTACAGGGATGTGTGAGGTACTTTACCGTGCTGTTGTCTTCATGCGCAATCATTTGTACTCCAAAACCTGAAAGTAAATAGCTTTTTTTTTTTTTTCTTTTTTTTTTAATTGGGAGTTAATAGTAACAGAGCAAACTGTTAATTCTGGATATGTAAATAGGTGCTGTTGTGATGTCAGTAACAATCTCTGAGCAGATAAGCAGGATGTTCAGGTGTACGTGTGGCACCAAACCAGAGCCCTGGTCAATGTCTGCCTTACGCTGGAAACACGCTGATGTGGAAAATGTCATTAAAGAAGTGACATGAAGCCACTAACAGCATTAACAGCAGCCTCATGGCTGAAGGGCTTTAATGAGTCATTATATCATTTGCCTAGATTTCTTTTTTTTAACCAAGAGAGCAAATTGGTGAGAAGCTCATAAAGAAAGTTAGAAATGCACACAACAATAGTATTTATTCAAATGTTGATCAGTTCTACTAAATGATCCTCCACGACTGCAGAGCAATAGGCCTTGCTTAGTCCTGTGGTTTATAAAGAAAGCATCCTTTTTAGTATCAATTGGGTTTATTGTCCTTTAACAGTATAAAGTACTTAATAAATACCATTTTAACTTTATCTGGAAGTATTCTTTGGTACAGATACAACACCGACAAATGAAAATATGGATGTTTTGGATTTAACAAAGCCCAGATTTAGAATGACTGATAGCTATTTTATTAAATACTGCAGCCTTAGTTTTAATGCTGCTTTCCTTTTTAAATCAGTCTTTAAATTTACTGATCAGGGCAGGTACCTAATTTTAATAACATCTTAATTCATGAATAAGGGAAAGAAATTTTTTTGAAATCTGCCTGACAATGTCTGTGTTCATCAGAATAGATCAATTAATTGTATTCTTTGTTCAAAGACTTGTTTTTCAGACTCAAAGCCCAGGGCAAAATTTTTTCTTGTATCACAGCAAGGTGTGACAATTTCTGGTCGTTTTTATTATGTTGACAAAAGCGTTGGATGACTGTAGCTTTGCTGCTTTACAAATGAATCTGTAAATCCAGGTCCCACCCTTGTAAGCCCTCATTGAGTGCCAGACTTTAATGTTGAAACTAAAAACCATTGTTTATCTCATATTCTGTTTTACTGCCAGCCTTGAGTTAGTGAGTTGCCTTTTAAAAAGTCTCTTCTTGCTTACTGATCTCTTGTTTATAAATGTGTGTAGTAAAGGGATTGTCAAGCTGCAGTTTCATAGATCAGGCTGGCATGTAGTCTTGGTGCACCTTTCTGTGTTTGGTATGCAAATTGTAAAAAACAAATTGATTAAACAAATTATTTTGCATGAAATAATGAGCTGGGGAAGGTGTACATCTAGTGAGATGTACTACTGAATTAGTGCAGCTTCTCAGTAGAGGTGTTTTTTGTGTTTCTGGATCAAAATTTGAGGTTGTCAGGTTTTGACATCAGTTTTCTAAAGTTTCAGTTCACATTCCTGCCTCAGAAGTAGCACTGAGCAAAAGAAGGAGCCATTGGAGAGTAGGGCTTGCAGACAAGTAATTCCAAAGATGCTTGTATTTGTTGAGGTTCCGTAAAAGTGGAAGAAATAATCTGCTGTTTGGCTATGACATTGCTTTCTCATGACTTCCAAAGTACTTTTTTCTAGAGGCTTATATTCAATCCATTTGTATGCAGCGTGGATCCACTTTTTGCTTCTTGTGACTTCTGCTTATTTTCCTGTTCAATGTGTTAGGAGAAATGCCATAGTGAAAAAGGTTCAAGGGTTTGCAAAAAAATGGTCATTTTTGAAATCCAGACCCTAAAGGGATAAAAGAATAAGATGCTTCAATTTGTACAAATGCTTGTACAAATCAAGCATCTGGAGAGCAAGCTGACTGTGGAGTTACTGTGGCTTGGTGCAGTTCAGCCAAACTGCTGTTTATGCTAGAAGCTTTTAAAATACAATTTACTTGCTTTTAGTTTGTTATGTCAAATCTATGTAGTGATTTAGAGGGGAGTGTTTTCATTTGCAATCTGTTACTTCATGACTTACCCAGTACATTATTGAATTCCTCCAAGTCTTGTGCTCCAGTGTTGTGGTTTAACCCCAGCCAGTCACCAAGCCCCACCAGTAGGATCAGGGAGAGAACAGGTAGGGTAGAAGTGAGAAAACTCATGGATTGAGATAAAGACAGTTTAACAGGAAAAGCAAAAGCTGTGCATACAAGCAAAGAAAAACAAGGAACTAATTCACTGCTTCCCATGGGCAGGCAGGTGTTCAGCCATCTCCAGGAGAGCAGGGCCCCATCACGTGTAACGGTGACTTGTGAGGACAAACACTATCTCTCCAAATGCCCCCCACTTCCTCCTTCTTTCCCCTGCTTTATGTACTGAGAATGATGTCATAGGTCTGGAATATGCCTTTGGTCAGTTGGGGTAACCTGTCCCAGCTGTGTCTCCTCCCAGTCTCCTGTGCATCCCCAGCCCCCTCATCAGCAGGGCAGTACCAAAAGCAGAAAAGGCCTTGGCTCTGTGTAAGCCCTGCTCAGCAACAGCTAAAACTTCTCGATATTAACCCTGTGCTCAGCACAAATCCAAAACATAGCCCCATACCAGCCACTGTGAAGAAAATTAAACCTACCCGAGCCAAAAGCAGCACATCAAATAAGCTTTACTAAATCATTTTCTAATGTACAAGCTGAAGTGTTTCTCAGGAAATGAGTTCATCCCTCAATTTATGCTATGTGCTAATTATGGTAAAGTACTGTATGTAGCACATGCTATAATATAAAGTACGTACAGGTTATAATATTTCATATTAAAATCTCATGTTATAAAATGGTTTAGTGTCCAGAAGAAGTAATCAGTCACAGTTTTTTTACAGTAAATTAATCTGGGTTGTGTCATTTGGGTTACAGGTATCTAACCAATATTGCCATTTGCTGAAGAATGGCTTGATCATAAGTCATAACTCTGGTCAATTTTGAAAAAAAATATCCCAAGGTTTATGTATAATCATCTTGGGAAACACTGAAATAAAGATTTCACCAACTTAAAAAAAATATTTTTCTTTTCTTTTCTTTTTTCTTCTCTTCTCTTCTCTTCTCTTCTCTTCTCTTCTCTTCTCTTCTCTTCTCTTCTCTTCTCTTCTCTTCTCTTCT
>JAYDZK010000169.1:49379455-49410487 GCA_034509185.1 Euphonia xanthogaster
CTTCTCTTCTCTTCTTTTTTAGAAAAAAATATTTGGGCTCTTCCCTAAAATAACTTAAAACTCTTGTAATTTTTAGCTTGACAGCATTTTGTATCAGACTAAAATTGACCAGTTGGAAAGTATGTTGGAAAGTATGTTTCCGCTGGTAATTGTGTGTACTTGCTAGGTTAAGTTGTGCTACATGGAGATAGATTTTGTGTATTCAGTAGTACTCTTGGATGATTTAACTAAAGCTGTTATTTGTGTCACTGTTATTTCTGTCTCTTTGTGTGGAATTCCATGAGCTTTATTATTCCTGTTCTAAGTTTTCTTGTACTGTTGTATTGGTTTAACCCCCATTGACAGCTCAGCCTCACGCAGCCACTCTGTCACTCCCCCACGGTGGGATGAAGGGAGAATCAGAAGGGTCAAAGCTGGAAAACTCATGGGTTGTGGTGAAGACAGTTTAATAGTTGAAGCAAAAGCTGTGAATGTGAGAGCAAAACAAGGAATTCATTCACCACTTTCAATGGGCAGGCATGGGTTCTGGTGTGTCTTGGAAAGCACCATTCCATCATGCATAATGGTCATCATTCCAAACATCTCTTTCTTCCCTTTTCTTCTCCCAGCTTTGTAGGTTAAGCATGATGCCATGTGCTATGGGGTATCCCTTTGGTCAGCTGTTCTGGCTGTGTGCCCTTCCAACTTCTTGTGCAATGCCAGCCCTGCCACTGGCAGGGTACCATGAGGAGCTGACAAGTCCTTGACTTAGTGTAAGCACTCCTCAGTGACAACCAAAACATCAGTCTGTTATCGACATTATTCTCATCTTAAATCCAAATCACAGCACTGTACCAGCTACTTGGAAGAAAAATATCTCTATTTCAGCCAAAATCAGAACAATTATCTGTGATAGAAACAATCAGCACAATCATTTTAACACACATAAAAAGACTGGTTTTTAGAGTCGTGAGATTTGGATTCTGCTTTTAATTTTCCCACAGATTTCTGTTTAATTCGGGCTAAATAATTTAATCTGGTTCAGTATTTAGAAATACACGTAAGTCAGCAAGTAATGTAAACTTGGAATTGTTCAGTGGCACTGCTTTAATTGTGATGGTTTTGTCTTTTTACAGATGAATGTAGTGAAGCAGGGGTAATGCTTTAAACTGAAAGAGGGCGGGTTTAGATTAGGTATTAGGAGGAAATTCTGTACTTTGAGGGTGGTGAGGCACCAGAACAGTTTGCCCAGAGAAGCTGTGGATGCCTCATCCGTGGAAGTGTTCAGCACCAGGTTGGATGGGGCTTTGAGCAACCTGGTCTAGTGGAAGCTGGTTCCTGAAAAGCATTGTACCTGTCCTAGTTAGAATTTTTTTCCCCTTCAGAGAGTGTTTAAGGTTTCATGGGGTTTTATTATACTCCTAAATACCTAGCTATTTTTTTTAGCTACTGTTATGCCTCTGCACTGTTTAGAAATGATTACTTAGCTGGTTGTTCTCCCGGGACTTTGGAGATGATGATTTATGAATTTGGGTAAAATATATCTGTGAATAAAAAAGACAGGATAAAACCTACATGAAACTTAAATCTTGAATAAACTTTATCTTTTCACTGTTAGACGTTGTCATTCACATTAGCAATCTTTATCTTGTGTATAAGAATGATGTACTTGTAGATTAGCATCAATTGAAAAGTTTTGAATAGATGAGTGTATATTGTGTAGTTTTATTGATTCGTCCAAGATTTCACAAATATTCATTAGAAAGAAAGAAAGCAAGTACAATGTATAAACAATTCTGAAATCATAATAAATTATCTGATGGACCAGTAAAAATCTGTTGCCATAGAGAAACTGCTTCTTACAAAAATAGAAATATTTTAGGGGAGAAATGTTGGGTACTTTTCTGGTTGCTTACTTTGGTATGTCAACTGGAAGTGTCTGTTAATAAATATGATTGTACTAGGTGTGCTTTCCTCATACTTTCTATTATTATTATTATCCTACTTTTGCTTTATTTTGTAGAAGAAGTGCATCCTCAGTATTTGTAGTACTCATGGAAATGTGGAAATTGCAAAATTTTAACTGCAGCTTTTGTTGAAATGAAATGTAAATATATATGTATGATGGAAATAAGTTTGAGGTTAAAAAAAGTTTGTTAAAATGTGCACTGTGTCAGGATTGGACTGTTTTTTTATCAGGTTTTTTTAAAAAATAATCTGATTTTTCCACTTAAATGGAAACATTGAATTTTTGTTTGGCTTTAAATCAGTCTTTTCTATTCACAGAAAGGTTCACTTGCATGTTGTGTTAATCTGTTAAAAACATTTCACAGATAGTGCCAGCCAGAATTAATAACTGCTAAGTCTAGCATTTTCAAATAAAAAAAAAAACAAACCAAAACCAACAGCAACAACAACAACAAAAAAACACCCCCGGAAAATAACATTTTTTTTCCTTTTCTCATGCATCAGCGTTTTCTATTAAAAAAGAGGTAATTGGGGCAATTTTACATTTAGTGTCAAAATTGATATTGGCTGAATAACTTTTCCAAATGCATTTGGCCCTCATTATGCTACTGTAGCATCTCTGTAGCAGTTCATTTTAGTTCACCTGGATTTATATATTTATTTGCTTGGGGAAAATGATCCTGTCTGTAGTGAAATATGTGTTTCCCCTTCAAATCTACGTTATCTGATGAAATTAAAATAAAAGCTTTTTAAGAAGTCCATTATAATATCTCAGAAAGACTTAAAACTCAAACTGCACTGTCCTCTGCAGGCAAGCAGATTAGCAAGGCTAATGGAGAGTGGATCCAGGGCGTGCTACCTGTTTTTTTGCCAAAACCCTGCTGCTCGTGTTTCTTCCTCTCCATATGTTGCCCTGTTTTTATAAGCTCTGTAGCGATGTTTGAGGCTTCAGCTGGCTGCAGGGTGCCATTGTCAGGAGTGCTATCCCTGTACTGAGCAGCAGTCTTCCTCCTGGCAGTAGAGGAGGGGAGTGAAAGCAGGGAGAAATTGGGTGTTGTTCCCCACCTTACAGATGCAGAATTTATCCACCAAGAGTGCAGCATCTCTCCCAGTCCTGAGGGCTGAGGATGAGCCAGCCAACACCAGAGCAAGCTCCCCATGGTCTCTGTGGTCAGAAGGCTGGACTTGTAATATTTAGTGAACCAAGCTCTCTCTGCCTTATTTATTTAAACTTTCCAAATGTTTAATGGGATTTTTTTTTTTGGGAAGTCTGCAGGGTCTGGTGGTTCATGCAATTAGGAATATTGCTGTGACTCTAGGGATGGTTTTATTTGATCTCTAGCCAGTTTCTTGAAAAGAGCTATGATTTTTCTTGTGCCCAGCTGTATACTTTACAGCCAGTGACCAACAGGGCATTAAAACCATCAAAGTGCTTGTATATAAAGGTCATGAAAGCAATAATTATAAGGGATTATCAATAATTTCTTCAGTAGCAGCATAAAATGGTGTTTTTTCAATTTGGGTAGTATTGATACATGCTTCCCATGAAAATAGGATGCTTCCTAGAAATCATGAGTGTTTTAATCACCTTTTAGTGATGAAATTTGTCTCCTGAATAAACATAAGCATAGTAATAATAATAAATTCCAAATAATTTCTCTCTCTGAAAGCTAGAGAGCTAGAGAATCCATTTTTGCTGACTCAAAGCTAAATATTCAGGGGTAATGGGAAGATCCCAATTTTAAATATTGAAAAGCTTAGTTGTCCCATCAGTTGGTGCAGCTTTCAATATCTTTACAAACTGTTAGGAACTGAATTTGTAAGAAGAGTGTATACAAATGCTATAGATCTTTAGGGGTAGATGAGAAAGCTAAGAAACACTTGTCTGTTAAGTACTAGTGGAATGACTGAAACTTGTAAATGATGTGACAACATTGAATCAATTTCTCTTTCTTTCAGGTGATCAGACTTTAAGAATTTGGGATGTGAAAACCCCAGGAGTCAAACTTGTGATACCAGCCCACCAGGCTGAGGTCTTGAGCTGTGACTGGTGCAAATATGATGAGGTATAAAACTGCTCATCCCACTGTTTTGCTAATTGAACCACTGTCATTAAATAGCAGGGGGTTTTACTGCAACATTATTGCATCTTCTCTTTATGAAAACATGCCTAGTTGCTTTGTTGCTCTCATTCACTATTACGTCTCCAGAAGAGCTTTGTTCTAGGAGATGGTCAGCCCAAGCAGATCAGAGATTTTGCTTAACTCTAGTGGGCAGAGTAGTCAAAAGTGGAAGACCGGTTTGTGTTTCTCTGTGCTCTTTAATTTACATACTGGGGATGTCACTTCATTTATGATTTATGAATCTGTATTTTTTGATTTATCTAACTTTTTAATCCAATATATGCATTGCTACAATTTAGTAATTAAATTGTTATGATATATCTGTGTTTTATGAAATCATCAGAACTTGCTGGTAACCGGTGCAGTTGACTGTAGCTTAAAAGGCTGGGATTTGAGGAACATCCGGCAACCAGTGTTCGTCTTGCTTGGTCATACCTATGCTATCAGAAGAGTAAAAGTAAGTTGTGTTTTATTTCCCAGTAACCATCACTGAATTACCACAAAAATTTTTCTGGAAGCCAGTAATATTTTATGTTATCTAATAACTAAGGAAAAACCAAGGATGTTTGGTTTTTCCAAAACATCTAAGGATGTTTTCTAGCATCTAAGGATTTTAGAGAGCTTGGGAGAGGGTTTGAAGGTTACTTCAGCTCAATTATAAGGGAAATTGGGGTGGGGAAAACACTTCCCCTTACTCATTTTTAAATGATGCTTTTCCTTTGTCTTTCCACACAAAGAGCCAATATTCACAGAAGACAAGATACAAAACACATTGTGAATATATACTTTTGTGTATACAAGAAAATATTAATGCATTCAAAGGGATTTTGAAACTTTATGCATGAAAGGCTACAGATGACTTTACTGGATCTGTGTACAGCTAGAACACCCACCAATAAGAATTTGCTCTTAACACACAATGACATTTTTATCATGTTTTATGAAAATATGTATCCAAATATCTTTTTAGGTAAGCTCAAAAACTAAAACTGTGTTTCAGTGTGAAATATTGAAACTAGCAAAGAGTGTGAGAGTCAAATACATCAATATCAAAGTCTCCTGGAAAAGGAGATAGTACCTAATTCTTTTAAAGCCTTTCTGGAACAGGTGTGTTTATTAATATTTTCTAGGAAAGAAACTTTTTCTGGCAGAAGTAGTTATCCTGAGTTATCCCCCATGCTTCACATGGCCTTGATTTGTTTCTAACATATTTAGAAGTTACTGTGCTTAGTTTGTAATTTGTCAGAAAAGGGTGTGACTCAGGTAGTCATTCTGTGTCGCCAATCCTTTTCATGGTCATACAACATGAGAAGCACCCGCTCTCCTTATCCCAGCTACCCATGTCTGATCTCTCCACTCGTGATTGATGCTGAGTCTTTTTTCCTAATTTAATGCCTGCATGACTATTGTCTAATCTGGCTCTGTGAAATATTTTTCATAGGAGAAGATGCATCCATGTGCAAAGGAGGCGTACTGAGAGTACATGACTTCTATTCCATCTTACCAGGCTTTCATTGCTTCCATTTCAAGACAGACATGGCCCCTGAGCACACAAGATACGACAGTGTGGGCTAGCACTTCGAGGGGGTCCAGTGTCTCCACTTGTGTGGTGTAACTCACCAGTCATGGTGAATTGAGAGAGAGACCTGGATGCTGCCTCCGTAGAGGCAGCTGCCCCTACTGATATCCCTTCCCCTGTGTTGTGCTGACACAAGCGATTGTAAAGCTGCAGCTGATGGCTCTGACTGAAAACCCTGTCCTTGAAAGTGACTAGTTTCTGTCTGGATCGTTAAGCTGTTTCAATTTGTTGCTCAACCACACATTTGCAAGCCTTGATACAAAGGAGGGGGACAGGAGCACACTGTTTGAAGTGGAAAAGAAAGTGGAAACCACAAATCTTGGCAGCAGATCTGAGGCTGGCAAGGAATTCTACCCAACACAATACTGTCAGGATTCCTGCAGATTTCTTATGGACTTTCACTGCAGTACGGGGCATTATCAGTGCACTGAGGTCATCTGGAGTCCTTTTTGGGTGATTTTGATGTTGGTGCATTTGATCCTCACATTCTTAGCTGGCTTCAATATCTTACACTGAAAGACAGTTGTAGTTCTCAAATTTACCTAAAAAGATATTTGGATATGTTGGAGTCAGGATGGATGATGGTGGTGGTATCTTCTGCCTGTACAGCAGGCAGATCATAAAATTGTAGTATCTTACAGTTAAATTGAATAGAATTTTCTCTTGTAGTAGAAAGACATTATGCAAATTTTTTCAACTTACATGTGTAGCACTCTGCTGAGTGCTACATATCTCTGATAGAATTTGCTTAGATAAGTTTCTAGGATACTTCAGGTTAATGACAAAACTTCGACAGGATGGTTTTGCTTTATCTTAAACTATGAGGACATGCAAAGGGGGCTTATGGAAAGTGTGCCTTTGTTTTTTGTTGCCCGTCAGACTTCTTCCTCTCTAGCATTCATTTTCCTGAGGCGCAGAACCCATTTTGCTTTGGGGTTTTTTTCCCTCAAAAAAATTTGCTGGAAGTCTGCAAAGGTTCAAGTTCCAGCGTGCACTCAATTATTCTATAATAAAGAGAGCTCTGTCAGCAGACTTCAGCAGCCATCAACATACACTGCTCTCTTGACAACCTGGGCTGTTGTGGCAATAGCCTAGACTTAACTTTTGACTTTGTAGTTGCTGTGAATAATATTAGAAGTCTTTCAGGAAGGCTTAACTGTGAACCACAGTGGGAGGGACTGGCATTTCAAACTCAAGTTATGTCAGCAGCTTGTTGTGTTTCCTGCTGAGAAGTACAGATTTTAAAATAGTTGGAAACTGAAGGTTGCAGAAAAACTAGAGCTGAGATGAATAATTTTTGCATAACTGCATCCTTCTTTTGCTGCAGTTGTTAGACCAGTATGCAAGAGTCCATGGAAGTGTCCTGTAAAATGCCCTGTAGGAGAGGGGGAAATCATGAAGTGATATTATATTACCTTCAGTTTTTCCACTTATCTCCGATTTTCCCATTTGTATAAAAAATTTCAAAACTGTGGGATATAGAATTGATGATGGTAATTTATATTCTCTGCAGTATGGCATAATTTTGTCTCTCTGAAAATAATTAACTGGTCACATCGCTGGTTTGAAACTTGATTTGTATAACAAGATGAAACTTAGCCTATTAGCCAAAAGCAGAACTTAATGACTGTTTATATGACTGTTCCAGAACTTCTTAACTTTATAGCAGAGTTATTTGGTACTGCTGTAATGAAATCTAAGCAAAACAGGATCCAACAGAGCATTCCTTGTGATTATTAATTCTATGATTCCTTGTAATTAGAAGCATGGGGGAGAAATACATTGATGTAGTCTGTTTTGTTGCAGCATGATGTGGTATGAACCAAAACTATTTAAGTAGTTAAACTTAGATAACTTGCTGCTTACAGTAAGCCTGTATATGTTCACAATGTTCTAACTTTAAAAGTTGTTTTGTTTTCTTGCAGTTTTCACCATTCCATGCAACTGTATTGGCCTCTTGCTCCTATGATTTTACTGTAAGGTACAGTATTTTCTCTAACTGGATAAAAATAGAAAGGTGATCTATTTTAATATGGTTTGCAATAGAAAACAGTTTCGGAGTGGATATACTGGGGAGCAGTTAATGTTGCTGTCACATGCTTCATAAGCTACGTTAAAAACACATGAGTTTGTCACTTAAAGGCCAGCTCAGTCACTCTGCTGAGCAATATCTGCTCTGTCGGATGCTTTCTGCAATCCTTTTCACATCACTCTACTGAGCATAGTTGCATCCAGCTGTGATAATGTCTGATAAGATAGGTAACAACCCTCTTAAATTAATTTAGTTAAGTGAATTCATATGTTTCTGTGACACATTTTTATTTAGGCTTTTTATGAACAAAGTTTTTGTCCTACAAGTATCTGAGGAAGCTTTAGTAGTGTTCCATAGTGTATGTGCTTAAACTCTTTAGACAGTACTTCTGCAAGTTCCCCTGGCTGCTCAGTATATCTGATACTGCTGAGGATCTCAGCAGTACCATTGTTTTAAAGCTAATTTTAAGTCCTAAAGAAGTTTGATTTGATACTGGGATTTTTCTAAGATACATGGTATCACAAGTCAGTACACTATGAAATATCCCTGAATACCCCAACCAAGTTTTTTGATCTACATTTTAATTTTCTAACATGGACTGAATGTAGCAGGCAGTACATTAAGAAATGGGAGAAGCCCTCTTGCCTCCACAAAGGACTGCAAAGTTATACCACTTGTCCAATTATCTCAAGTAATGTCGCTTCTGGTTGTGTCCTAATTGGTCTGACACCAGACCTAGAGAGGTTCTTTTGCCAGAGGGTTCTGTTGCTAATTCTCAGTGCCTGTATTGCTAAGTCATAAATCTATCCAGTCTTCTGTCATAGCATCATATAAATTTGCATCATGAAGTTAACCCCTTAAGCATTGAAGTGACTTGATTGTATTGTCATGCTCTTTCCCTTTTTGACACCAACTATATATCCTTCAGGTTAGGTGCTAATGTGCTTCATGCAGTACTGAAATCTAGTGCGATTTCAGCTCTGACATTTTTCATATGTGGAAATTGTCAGAAAAGATGGAGAGAGCTACTAGCTCACAAAGCATCGTGTCTATAAATGTAGAGCTTGGGACCTCTTCACAAAATTCACTCTAGGCATCATTTTTCTGTTCAAAGGTTTACTTATCATTACTAAGGGGAGACAGCAGACTTGAAGAGATCAAATAAAGATTTTCAACAGTTTTCTAAAAACGTTGGATTTGGTATGAGTGAGCAAACAACAGAGAAGGCCAGGGGAAGGTCTTTGGAAAAGGTGTCACAAGCAGAATATTCTTTATAATGGAGGAAAATTCTTGCCATAAGAATTTGGGAACATCTCTTTTAAAGACTATGTTGTACCTCTACCACATAGTGTCATTTTACTGGATGCACCATACACTCCACACGTACATACTTGCACACATCCTGTCATATGTGCACATGCATGTACCCCACACATACACGTACTTTTCAGTTTTAGAGTAAAAATCCTTGATCAATATACAAAAGGTGGAAGAGAAGTAGGGATTCTAGTACATGGAATTAATTATGGATCTTGTTGAATCTTCTCAAGACCTGTGACATTTTAGCCCCTTTTGGTGGGGGGTCGCTGAATTTTGATTCCTAAAACAGCATGGTATGGCAGCCCCTTAAAAACAGATTCATTGCAGTGTTATTTTAATAGCAGTTTATGATATTGTTCATTTTTATTCTTTGGTGTGTCTGTTTGAAGCTCAGAATTACCTACAAGCATTAGTTTATAGTAGATAACAGAATAGAGCATAGTGTTGGAGCAATCCTTTACTGTCGGAGTTCTGTAATCTTAAAAGTTACTGAAGCTTTATAGTTAAACCAAACAGCTGCAAATATTAGTTCAGATTATCAAACTACCACGTAAGAAGCAGGGATTTTGTTTATTTCAGGTCATACAGCTAGTTTGGCACATAATCACAACTGGATATCTAAAAGAAAAAATAGTAGGTTGAAAACAAAGTTAACAATGCTTAGCTTACTCCTTTGCACATAGTATAATCATTGAATGTGAGCACTGTAGTCAAGCTACTGAAAAGAAACCTAGTTCACATGCCAACTTGATACTGGGAGCTGAGAAAAAGAGGATGTTGATTTGAACTTGAGTTTTTACATACCTTGGTATAATGATTTATAATCCCTGTCCAGTAAATGATTCATTCAGACAAATGTTTTCTGTACCACTTCCTTACTCTTTGGAAGAGCTCAGAAAAAAAATGTAGGCTAATTAAAGAGCAGATTGAACACAAATGAATCATTAAAATGCCAGGAAATACATAAAGTACTGTAACATTTCCAGAACTACTTTAGGTCTGCATGCATATTTTTAAATGCTATCTCTGTCAAAATTCAGTTTGGAAGAACACCAGTGTCATCTTTTACTGGAATCACCATTTTGTATTTTTGGACTCTTCAGTATAAAAAAGAAATCTTGGTGCATTAGTCACAGACAATGCTCACCAAAATCTAAACAGAAGAGCTGATAAATTATAGAGCTTCATTAAGCTGGTATCAGGCCAGATCTTGGATCATATTCACAGAAGCTTGTCCCTAAGGCAGAAGGTCAATTTTTGTTAAAAGTTGTTCTATACTGGACATCATCTCTGCAACACACTGTAAGGTAAACCACTATCTCCAGCTCTCCATCACTATGTACCAGTTCAGTAACTCGGATCACAAAGAAATCTTACAGAATAAGGCTGATCATAAAATAAACTGTGTTTCATTTCAGCTAGGTATCCTTATTATCCTTGTATTCTTTTTCTGGTATTTTCCTTCAAGGTGAAAAGGTGGGTGTTTGCCCATTTGCTCTTTTTTTCTTATTTTCCTCAAATGGAAAGTGTCCTTCTATACCCAAATTGCTTCATAATGCTGATACTTCACTGGAACTATAATGAAATAATCTCTTCAGAATATTAGTGTGGAAATAGTTAGGTGTTCCCAGTTAATGCCTGAAGTAACATCATTGCCCTGTTTACCCTGTATTCAAAAGTAGCTTGACACTAAGCTCTCCTCTGACAGAAGTTTTTCTAGTTTGCAGGAAGAACTTTTGCAAGTCAGCGCAGGAACTAGAGGATATGAGCAGGGGAATGAACTGTGTCATACACATGTAGTAGACTGGCACTGAATTCTGTGCCAGTTCTTTGCCCTTGAAAGGTTCTTGGCTTTATACATCCACATGCTACTGTGACTTGTGCCTGGTGTGGTTGTGTGTGAATGCTAGCATTAGTTGTTGAGTGGGCTTTTATGGAAAGCACCCTCTAAACATCTGCTTCACACCCACCTGAAAATATGATGTATGAAGACATCACGTAGCCTAAGAGCATTGGTAAAGCTTTCATGAATAAATATTTATCATAAATATTTTTTTCTTACGCAGAAGGATGTAGCCTTAATGAGTTGTTCTTTGTGCTTCCATCTGTTCATTTTCATAGAATCATTTCCTGGAGTAACTTTTGAACCTGTTGAAAACTTAACTAGATATAACAGGAAGCATGTAGTCTAAATTTTAAAAGCTTTAAGCTTTTACAAATTTAATGGAAACTCATGAGCCTGAGTTTCCATGAGTTTCCTCTCATGCAAGAGAAGGAAACCCCAATTACTGCCTTTAGGAAGGTAAGAGACATAGCATGAATTCACCACCACAAGTGATCTTACTGATCTGCTAGCTCCTCACCATGCAGCAACAGGATGCTACAATACATTCATTGTACAGACTCTGGAACCTGGAATGATACTTGCTACCTCTTTTTTCTCAGCCAGTAGTGAAGGTGCAGGGCCACTTGGTAAGAGTAGAGTAGGAGTGAGGACAAGGTAGAAGATATGCAGGACAGACTATATTTGGGTTGGTAAAAGTGAATTGGTCAGGGAGCATAGGTCTTTGTGACACTGCTGTGGGTGGTACAAAGTACAAAATCTGTAACTTAACAGGCTTTTTCCTCATAATGTCTTGTTCAGAATAAGCTGTCCACTTATTCTGCACATGCAATATATGTGCAGCTGATGAATTGCATGCCAGGTACATGTAAAACAAATAAGCTGTAGAGAAATGAGGGAGAAGTTATAATTTTAACAATTCCAGCATTAAAAAGTTCAAGAAAATGCACTCATTTAGGTTTTGGGGTTTTGTGATCAATGTAGATGTGACTGAAGTTGTGGCTTCATACATAATATAGGTAAAAATAACAGTTTAAGTGACATACCTATGATTGTACAGGCTGTACAAACCTGTAAGGGACCCTAAAAGTCTATGTGGTTGTCTGGCCCATGTTTTAAGTTCGTGCTGCTAACTCTGTAGATACACTTACAACTGAAATAATGCAAGCCCACCTACTTGTGCTGTGAGTGCATCTTACAGCCATCCTGCTGTGGTAAAGAGTGTGTTAGAAAAATTGCATTGCCCTCTCAGTCTGCAGAATGTGGTGGAAGTTGACTCTGAGGAAAGCGTTGATATCACCATGGTGGTTTTGGAAGCTGTGCAATAGACATTTTTTCTCACTTTGGAGTGCAAAGTTGTTAGGAGAACCATCATAACAACATCAATTTGCCATCAATGGTTCTCAGTCCTGAGGATGAACATTTTTTTGAGCTTTCACTAGTAATTATTTATATATTTAAAAAAGATATCAAAGCTTCCAGTCAGTCTGTTGAACTTGAACTTAGTTGCAGTACTCTTAATCTCTAAACTGCTTCTTTACAACATGACTTCATATAACAAACACTATTTTGTCCTGCTATTTTTTAAATTGATCAAAAGGTCTTTCTAGGTTCTTTATTCACGTAGATCTGAAGTTATCTCCTTTAATCGTAGTTTTCAGTTACGAGCATCTGTCTTTCAGGAATTATTAGAGAGCTCATGTGGAGGCTAACACTATTACTAAAAACTAACACTATTACTTAGAAACAAGAATATTTGTTTCCTTACCTTCTTTTGAACAAATGTGGCAGGCTGAAAATGCTGAAATGGTCTTTTGCTTCTCTCTCCTGCAAAATAAGTTGTTTATTTAGATCTCAGGTACTAGGAAAAAATTAAGAGGGTTGTTGCTATGGCATAGCCATTGTGCTGATACCACTCTACTTGTTTATGAAGGAGATAACATCTACATATTAAACAAACTGACCCTGCTGGCTCCAGTGTTTGCTATTTTCCCTGAATTGGTTTGAACTTACAGTACTTCCACTGCAGTTGGTCTGATAATGAGCTGTTCTTGTTAAGTATTGTCACTTTTCCTAATAAAGGCAAGGCAAAGAGACCTCTTTGATTGTTACAGAAGTAGTAAACCATATAATTGACCCCTGTGTGAAAATGTGGGCTGTAGAGAATTTGATTACAGCTGACAGCCCACAAAATGTGCTGTGCTGTGCAGCCTGTGGACTTTTCTCAGTGGTATATACAACACAAGAAAGATAAATAAATCTTTGTTCTGTGCTGACATATGGGGTTTTGTCAGTGTGTTATTATCTGAAAGTTCTGTGTTTGAATCCTTTTTCAATGGTCGAGGTGCCTTTTACCTCTATTTTAATCCCATCTACTCTTATATCACTTCCTGTTTATTGCATTGATGGACAATGCATCTATTGGGACAGTAGCTGGGAGAAGTAGAGGACCTCAGAATTGATGTTTTTCTAGGTTTTTTAAATAAACCAATGCTCAAAAGAAAATTTTATTTTAAAAATATGAACTAGTGAAATTAACTGTGTAAGGCAGCTGATCTGTGTAGTACATATTTGTTACTAGATTATAATACTAAATTCTGTTTTACAGGAACACAGTCTCAAATTTGACAATGTGCATGACTGAGATCTCTAAATGAATGTGTAATTTTTATTTAAATAAAGACCCCATAGTTAATGATGCCAAAAACTGAGAAGAATCACAAATTGTGCTAATATCTTTTAGGCCATCAAAAACTATAACACGAATATTCTAGCCTATGCTTTTTCTTCTCTTTTAATGATGTCCCAACGACTGCTCCTTGGTGCCAGCTTTGATCTCAGTTTCTGTAACAGGACACAAAGATGGCTTTGCCCAGTGAGGTTTAATATATGTAAATCAGCAGATGGCTTTACCAGGAGTATGATTTGTTATGTTTCCTAAGTGGATGAGTTTGCTTTTTAAAATACCCTGGCAGCAACAGATTCGTCAATATCTTGCATTATATTTTTGAAATGGCCTTTCAATTACTTTAATTGTGGTTTGTTTGATTTTTTTTTCCCTTTCTCTCTCCCTCCTTTATTCTCTCTATAGATTCTGGGACTTTTCCAAGCCTAATCCTTTGCTGGAAACAGTTGAGCATCACACTGAATTTACATGTGGTCTCGATTTAAGTCTTCACAACCGTGGTCAGGTAAGAGCTGGGATGAATTTACTCTTCACTGCCGGTTACAGGCAGTGTGGTCATGGCTGGGCTGCAGGACTCAGATCCTGAATAAGTCACCAGATTGCAGTAAGCTTCTGGAAGTGAGTCTGGCTGAATGCTTATCAAATAAACCTCATTTCAGGTCCATTTTTTATTTGTGAAGCAGTTCCTTGCATTGGGTAGGAGAGGAGGGCAGAACAGACAAGATTGCAAAATCAGATAACTGAAAGCCATGGTGAGGTCTGGGAAAATGAAGTATTTTGTTTCAGAAGGAAGAATAGTAGAGAAGAGTCTAGAATGCTAAGCTGAGATACAGAGCTTTCTTCCATCTACTTAAACTGTCAAGTTAAATGTTGGTAGTGTCACACATGATGCCTAGGCCTGGTTTGGCATACTGTTTAGAGGACTAGGAGAGGCTTAATCTGTGGCTGAAATTCAAAAACCCTCAGCTATTAAAGTGAATAAGTAGAACCTATTTTATCAGTAGTCCTTATTTATGTACTGGTTCTGTAAGGATTCCCCTCTTCCTCTGTTGCTACAGTTGTTTCTGTTTTGTAAACAGACGATTCTTTTTTGGCAGTATGAAATGATTTTTAGCAAGAAACTTTGAAAAATTAAGTTAATTTTTTACTTTAAAATGAGAAAGCCTTTAGTTTTCCACACAAAAATTACTGTAAAGATATTATCTGTTCCTAATGCACTATTTAACATGCCAGAGATATAATTTACATCTAGATTCTTCTCAATTTCACAGTAAAATGATTTTTTTTACCCCAGATAAAAATTGTAACATCTGCATTCCCATTCTGTTTGGACAAAGCGAGTTAAAACCATTGCAATTTCTGCTGGTAGGACACAGGAGAAAGGTGTAAGTTTGGCCAAATACTTAGCTTACTGCACATGGAACCATTCTAGCTAAATGATACCTTGATGGGTTTTCTGTGTGGTTGGTTGTTCCTTAAATTCTATTGCTTCAGTGATGCTGCAGTTACTGTACACAAGGCTGTGCTGTGAACCACATGGGGGAATTTGTAAGGCTGAAAAAAGCTTTCAAGATTCAGGTTATTTTTCATCAGTGCAAGGCAAGAATACTTAAAGGCCAGTTTCTGGGGATGGAAACTTCATCTCAAGTGACTGCACAGATGTGATTGGGCTGCACTGGGTCCAGAGGGACTAGCAAGCATAGGAGTGCATTCAGGACTTCACAGTCCCACAGCAGTGCATATGCTGAGCCCAGTTCAGTTTTCCATGAAGTTGGTGTGGGTTTGCATTTGGTCTGAATAAAGAGACAAGATTTTTTCTTTCATTTTATATTGAGGATGTGATTACTTTGACTACAAGCCCATTGCTTTATGGTAGATAATGAATTGAAAGAAAAGTGCACATGCAATTTACGTTGAAAAAAGAAAAATGATGGTGTGCACACCCATGAACACTAGGACATTTGTGCACTCAGGTGTCTTTTTTCCCCACACAGAAATTCTACAAGTCTGATGTTGGACTTAGTGCACAAAATCTATAAACCCAGGGTACATATCCATATTTACTGAGTGCCAATGTGCGTTCCAGACAGAAATTTGGCATTTGCAATGGCTTTGATATTCCTCTGTTTTTTTTCTGTTGAGTTGATTTAATGTATTCTGAGGGTTGGATATCACAGCAATGCAAATTGTGAATGGGTTTTTTTTTTAAAGAAGTTTAAAAATCTGTGATAAAATTAAACTCTCACTAAGTTAAGGAGTGAACACAAGAGAAACATAATCCCCATGAGACATCACCTTGAGTATACTTTGTTCAGCTCTAAGTAGGACATGGACCTGTTGGAATGAGTCCAGAGAAAGGCCATGAAGATGATCAGAGGGCTGAAGCATCTCTCATACAAAGAGAGAGTTGGGGTTGTTTAGCCTGGAAAAGACCAGGCTTCAGGGAGACCTTGTAGCAGCCTTCCAGTACCTAAAGGAATCCTCTGAGAGAACGGGAAAGGAACTTTTTACAAGGACATGTAGTGATAGGAGAAGAGGTAATGGCTCCAAACTGAGAGATTACTGGTAGGTATAAGGAAGAAATTCTTTAGGGTGAGGGTGATGAGACACTGGAACAGATTACCCAGAGTTGAGGATGGAAGTGTTCAAGGCCAGGCTGAAAGGGACTTTGAATAAGCTGGTTTGGTGAAAGGTATCCTTATGCATGTTGGGGGAGGTTTGAACTATATGATCTTTAAGGTCCCTTCCAACCCAAACCATTCTATGAGCACCTGCTGAATAGTTTCTTCCAGTATGAGCCCTTGGAGTCTTTCCCTGGCTTCTGCATCCATCCAACAAAGATCATTTGCTTAAATTTATGCTGATATTCCCAATAAGTAGGTTGTCTTTATGTCTGTTCTTTATAAATCTGATGATGAGCTCCATTATTTGTTTTCTTCATTTATTTGCATTATTTGTGATTTTCACTGTTTGCTTTATAAGGAGTTATGACTTCAGATTTGAACTGCTTCTCTCCTCCAGGGAGAAAGAGAAGGATCCAGGGAGAATGCAGGGTTTTTTATTTATAATGGACAAGCTATTCATTTATGCTCAAATTAAGTACCATTCTGGTGATTAACCTTTGCTTTCATTCTTAATGATATCTTTTGTTGTCTAGACAGATTATGTTTTCTTGGCTTTGCACAATGAACTTCAGCATTTTTGAAGTATTTTTTCACATGTCAAGGAAAAAATTATATGCATTATTGAAAGTGTTCAGAATAGATATTGTGATTAAGTAGCTAGTAATCTAGGAATTACAAGACATTCCTGTGGAACTGATTGAGCTTTGAACAGAACCCTCAGGCAGAGAGTAGGTACATGAAGGCAAGCTGGTTCTTGTGCTAAGGGAGGCAACGTGGAAAAAAATCTGGCCATAAGGAATTGAAGAGACCCATTAGATTTAGCTAGATGAAACAGTAAACTCCTTTGTGCTTAATTAGATATTCTAGTATCTATTTTGGAATATCTGCCTCTATGTAAAGTAGGTATTTTTTTGAAGCTTTGAATTTTAAAACTCAGAGGTTGTTTGGTTTGGGGTTTTTTTCCCCCACCATAATGTTAGTATCAGATTCATAGAAATTTGAGACAACAAACAAACAAACTTTCAGGTGCATAGAAAAATGTGCATTTTGCAATGCAAAGCATTAACAGAAATGATCCTTATGATATTCAGTGTATTTCTCTGTTGAAATGCAAGTGCTTATGTGAGAGTTTGCCAGGCATATTTTCCAGAAAATATTCCCAACTCCAGCTTTCAGCCAAAGTAGCCTAGGCACATATGAGAACAGTGACAAGACCCTAAGCACCAAAAATCTGTTAAATTTGTGATGTTGTGTAGTATTAAGAACTGAGAAAGTGTTTACCCTGTCAGCAACATTAAGAGTATGCAGTTTTTAAAACCAGATAGTTCTTTCCAAAGTTTAGGGATAAGAAAAGCAACTGAAGTTTGCTTCCTTGTATATGCACTAGATAGACATAGGATGTATGTAGGGACTGAAAAATGGTAATCAGCCATAAACTACTCCTTGTTTGGGGCTGGTAATGCTAGACCATGTGGTGGGGTTGTGCTCTGTAGCTCACTGGATTTCTTACTTCTCTCCTTATATTTACTTTTCCTGTATGTGATCTGTGAGTGGTCTGATGAATAAAAATATCATGCTCCTTTAAGCCATCTCTTCCTGGGGTTTTGCTGTGTTTACATTCATGTTTACATGCTGTAGGTAACTTCCTTTGGTGTTACTTGTGCAGCCTTATTTGAAAGCAGCCTTTTTCTTCTGTTGTAGGTTAAATGCCATATGGGAGTCATGAATGCTTTTTAAATATCTTCAGGCGATCCATTAATGACACAGATAAAAGTACAGATGCTGTAAACATTCCCTTCTTGTCTTGATTCTGAAATTATTTCCATAAGTATGTAAAGAATGGAAAATACACATGTATAATGAATTTCTTTAAATAATGGACAAAAGATATCCAGCCATTTCTGTTGCAGTTCTTAAATAATTTTCCCTAACTCAAATGTAAAAAAACCTGACACTCTGAATTTTGTCTGAAAATCTTCTTTAGCTATACCTCGCATCTGTTCTGAACTCTGTAACGCAGCCAGTGGAAAGTATAAGTTCCTGGTTTCCATTGAGTCAGGCTTTCTGTTGTGCTGCTGAGAACAAGATCAAGTATCTAATGGGAACAGGAGAGGAATCTTTCAATTTCTCTATACTTCTGTGCTATGAACAATGCCATTCCTAAGCTGCAAGGATACGTAATTTTCAGTGGGAGTCATGGCAAGTGGTGTAGTGAGCACTTGGTATGTGAAAAGCACATTAGACATCTGTGACATGCCAGATCAGAACAGGACTCCACAATGCACCATGCTGAGGTGCTCCTTTTGGAAATTAAAAATGTTCAGCTCCAAATGAGAATGAACCAGGTGTCAGTTCTCTAGTTCAAAATCATTTGTTATCTGAATGCTTGATGAAGTCTAGATTTTAGAATAACTTGTGTACAACACAAATAGTGATCACTTAGGATTTGCTTCTGCCGTGATTGTGTGTGTTTGGATCATAATTGCACTACAAAAAGGCAGCTGTCTGTGTAAATAGCTGTTTCTGTCAACAAGTCTGGGAGGAAACTTGGTTTCTCTAACCTTCTGGCTACAGTTCTCCTCCCCATGCAACCTGGTGGGATCAGGGTGAGTGAGCAGCAGCGTGGTACTCAGTTGCTGGCAGGGATTAAAGCATTACACACACAGCACCCCATATTATGGAGACAGTGATGGTACCAGTGTGGTACCCATGGCTCTTGTACTCTTTGTTACACTGGCCTTGTGATTTGGCCTTCCTGAACTTCCAATCTCTTCTTCCTAAAGCTGTGGGCTGTCACCAGCATGTTCTGCCCAAACAACTGTCTGCTCCTTCCTTGCACCTGGCCAGTGGTACTTGGAGCTGGGAAGAGGTGCCTGCATTGGTCTGCTGATCCAATGAAACTGAGGGTATCCGGTGTCACTAAAATTTTAAAGCTGTAATTTCTTACTAGCTGGAGAGAGGCCATGGCCAAACTATATACACTTGACCTGCATGCCCTGAAGGTAGCTTGAGATCTAGTTCTAAATCCGTCCAGCTTTATGGGGAAATTTTTGATTATTGTCAAGTTTTGGTGTGCAGGTTTGTTCGCTTGTTTTCTTTGTGCAGCTTTTGCAGTGTGCTGCATTAGCTGTGCCAAGACAGGAAACAGAAGGGACAGGAGGGGCTGCAAAAGCTGGCTTAACCAGTGTAGCCAAATATAAATGCTGATGATGTCTTTACTAAGGCTGTTTGGCTATGTATTTTGCTGTTCATTTAAAGTAATTGTGGATGCTCAAGAGGCCCAGAAATGTTGATTGTTTCGTATAAAAGTGGAGTTACATCTTGTGGAAATGTACAGAAGAACAGATACTCTCTGCCTTTTTTTCTTTTGATCACTTGCTCTTATCTTTTACACTTAATTACTAAGGACCTAATAGCTTCCACCGAGCTGTTGTGGCTATGCTTTAATTATAACACTATCTGTACTTCATTAAAGTCTCTCCTTATGGTCCTTCTCTAGGATGCTACTGAAGTTATGCACTTTGAGGATGCTACTGAGTTATTCTTTGAGATAAAAAGAACCTACTTACCTAATTTCAGCATGGATTTTCCCATAAAATATCCGATTTCACCAGCTGCAAGTGTTAAACCAATCTGAACACCTTACTGAGTTGGAGGGGCTAAAAGAAGGAGATATTTCTTAGTGGGGGTTACTGTATGTCTTTCCCAAATTGTGAAAATTAAACTTTCACTGTGTGAGTCAAAGCCAGGCACTCATGAGTAATGGTCACTATTTGCCATTATCAGCAAGAGTTTCTTGGTGTTTGGAAAGGTTTCTGTCAGGCATCACAATTTTGTAAAAGCTGCAAGTGTTTGGAGAGGAAAATGAATTTTGATACTGTAGTACTGGGAAGGATAGGAGACAGTACTTTCTTACTCAATAAATATATTACTTGTGCATTTTATTTGGTGCAATGTCTTACAAATACTTGCTACTTCTGTGAGCCCCATCTTTTACTCAGTGTATTGGATTCTGTTACTCTCCTCATGACCAGTAAACGTTTGAGAAGTCCCAGTGACTTGCACAAGTGGAACTCAGGGGAAGACAGCAGGATGTTGCAGCTGTTACTGAAAATACTGTTTGGCTTATGGTTATTTGTGATTATATCCCAAAAGGAAGGAACTGAACTTAACTCTGAGCTGAAGGATGAATTTGAAGGTCATATAAGGTCATTAGAAAACAGTTTCACTGATGGAAATTGAGTGCATTTGGAGTCACCAAGGTAAATATCAGCACAGAAAGGCATTTGCAGTTCCAGTGCACCTTCTACAGAACTTAAAATTGACTTATCAATTAAACCAGTTCTTGGAAGACTGTCTTCCTCCTAATTTTTAGAGTACAGAGGAATTGCTACCAAATCTGTGGAGATTTCAAGGATTTTTTCCTAACCTGCAACTCACATCTCCATTTCCTTTACAACTTACTGATGAAAGCACACTTGGAAGACTTGGATTCAGGAATGTGTGGCATAACTTCCAAGTCATCTTCCCATTACCATGTCAGTGCAACAGAACAAATGATGAGGCAGCTCTTGGCTTCTTAGATCAGGTCTTTATGACATGTCTTTGCAATGTGAAAAATAATGCCCCTCAAGTTTCTTATCTCTTTTTTTCCCTTAAGAAATAAATGGATTTTTTAAAGCAGCATTTGGAGCATCTGTTTCTGATAACTCTAATTTTAACCTAGATCTTTATAAGAAGTTCTGTTCCGGGTTTGTTTCATTTTGTCTTTACTGGAAGTAATAATTAAATCAAGGTGTGTTTTCTCAAAAGTAAATTTAAAAAAATATTGGTGTTACTGAACATTGAAAATAAAAAGTTTTATTTGCAAACTCCCATCACTTTCAGTCTCATGTAAAGGTTGGCATCATGCAGTTACTCTTGGCTAACGAAACAGGCCACAGTAGTGGTCCAGATTTTCTAGAAGAAAATAGGTATTGAATGAGTTTAAACTCATGCATGGTCCATTATGGATTTAACCAATTAGTTTTAATGTTCACCTGTGAAAATAATTTGATGAGTAGCAAACCTAATAGCTTGCTTTATCTTCAATTAATCTCCATCTCACAAGCTTAGAGGATGTTCAGGATCCCTCAAAAACATGTAATAATGATATAAATAGACCATTAAGTTATGTTTGAGAAGACACAGAAGATAAGAAACTAAAAGAGGAAGGGAAACACAACTAATGAGAATCAAGAACTGAATTTTTTTTCCTGCTGGCTCTTCTACAGAAAAAAGAAAAGACAGCTCTCATTTGAAAATGGGATGGGGAGAAGCTGAGAAATGGGTCTCTCTCAGGCACATTTACATATTATCACATGATTCATTATGAGCACTCTGGAAACTCAGTGGCACCAAGATAGTTCTGGAGATATAAATCTAGAGAGGGCTGTACTTTGTTCTGATTAAACCCTTTCATAAAGGGTAATTGAACTCTTAAGTTTTTGGTTGTTCTTTTGAATATATTTAATCTTGATTATGCTAGCAGATTTATTGTGCCTTCAAGTACTGAATAAAAAAGTTAGTGGCTAACTTGGGAGTTTTCTCTTGTTCTCTTGCTTCTTCTGAAGAGTAAAGAGGCAGAATGTCATGCAGGTAATTGCACTAGACTGAACAGATCGCCCTCGGGTGCTGGAAAAGGTCTAAGTCTATTGCAAGGCAAGATGATTGTGATGAATAGGAAACAGAGGGCCTGTCAAGGGAGTAAATCAGTTAGTGAGTCAATGGAAATGGCTCTGATAAATGAATGGATGTCAGTATTAAATCAATTGGTGGAAAACATTGTTATACTCTGGGACAAGGATAAACATTTCAATAAAATACAGGATAGCTGTTTTAGCTGAGTTGAACTATGATTTTATAGTCAAGCAATTAGCTTTTGGGGATGACTGCAGGTTTTTTTTGTTTGTTTTCTTGCTTTTCTGTCTTTACTTGGAGAGAAATACAGTGATCCACATTTTTTATACTTGTTTTTTGTATTTTTGCTGGCAGATAAATAGGCAAGATATTTATTCTGCAGTAACAGCAGTATAGTACCTTTAGTGTATATGCTGGTGCCATAAGTTTGTTACTGAAATAAAAGCGTTAAAGACAATTAATAAATGTCATTTTGTTAGACTGCCTTTGTTCCATGTAGCTTTAGTTACAATGAAAATTACCAGGCTTAGAATGCTTCTTCTATTTGTGCTATTTCTTGATATAGTTTATCAGTCGGTGCAACAAAGAATATTCTTGTTTTACAATTAAGCTCTAATTATTCTGCTTTTCCCTGCTACTCAATAGTTAAAAGTTTCTATAGTATTCATAAATGATAATGAAAGTTGCATGATATACAAAATATGCCATGCAAAATAGTCAGTATTATAAGGATATTGCGATTTATACAGTTCTTAGCAACTGAAATAAGTTGTCCTCTACTGTGTTGGCATGTCAGTTAAAAAATAACCCAAAAAACCATGCGCCCTCTAAAAACTGAAATCAGTGAGATTTGTTTGAATATCAGAGTAAAATTTTTCCACAAGACCGCAGACATTTTTTATAGGATGACAAACTTCCAGCCCTTCATGCTCCTAATGGAGGGATTTTTATCAGGTGTGCAAATCTAGTGTGAGTCCATTTTCAGTTTTCCTTTGTCTTCATCCCACCTCAGGAGGACTTTCTTCACCTCGCAGTAACATCATCTCATTGATCAAAATATAAACTCTAGGAACTTGCCCCTTTTTGTATGTTATATTTATTACTGTGGTGTGCTGGATGAGCCTTCATCCCAATGAAATTTCTACCTCTATATTAATATTTAAATTAAGTACCATTTAGTTTATTTTTTAAAAAAGTCAAAAGTGCTTTGAAGTTTGTATTAAAAGTGGTCACATGTCACAGGGGAACTGACATCTCTATATACTTTCAAAGCACTTATATTCAATATCCCACATTCTTGTCTTCTGGGGAAAGGCGCACAACTCTTGTACAACTGTTGTAGGACCACTGTATAAGACAGGTCACAAGATAAAAGGCAAAATGCAGGGAGAAGACATTTTGTAAACTGGTGCAGTTGCTGCATGAACAAGTCCTTCTCTTCATCATAGGATTCATCTTAGTCATTTGTATTTGAGCCAGTGACAATCTCTGAGCTACTGCAAAGGGGCACGTGGCACTCTCCATCAAAAAATGCTGGCTGCAGCACTCCTAGCCCACAGTTGCCCCTTTCTCTGACAGTCTTGCCTGCATTTTGGAGAAAGTAAGGAGAAATGGAAATGTCATTCATTTTTTAATGTTCTGCTGTGCTGCAGTGTCCCAGTTTCCCATAGATACCTGTGTTCTGTACTTCACATGTGTATTTTCATCAAGGTTTCTGGTATCAGCATTTCATTATACACTTCCTGCTGCACAGGAGAACTTGATTCACTGTGCTTACTGTAGCTTTTGTTTTCCTCTTGTTGGCTGGCTATGTTTTCTCCTTTCACGTGGTATCATTAAGTCAATGAGTTGGGCAACTTATTGCATGTGATCCTTTTCAAACTCTTTTAATATCCCCTGTTTATTTTTAGTGTTGCTAGATTAAATGGTTTTATAACTATATTTGTTCAGAGGAGATTTCAGGGACGTTAATTACATTGATAACAGGTGGGAATTCCCATGGGATTTTTTCCAAATGTTATTTTTGTTTCTTGTTTCTTTACAAAAATAGAAATTATTGCCTATGGAACATTGATCTGTAGCTGTGGAGAATAGTAAAAAAACCTGCAGTTTATGTGATTGCCAGCTTCTACACAGCATTTAGTGGAAAACTCAAATTTTCTTTTTGGTACGATTTGAGAGACTGCAATGCAGCAGAACATTATGCTACAGAAAGCTCCATTGTGTTGTATGAATAGACAGACATATTGTCAAGAGTTTTTTTGACCCATTTAGATGTATATGGAAAGCACTTCAAATAACTAAGTAGAACCAGCTAAGGAAGCAATGAAAATGAATAATAGTGCACTATAGTAAACACAAAATGGGCTAATTATAGTCTGAAATAAAATACTGTAGTTGGATTTCCAAATTTTTAGTGTGCAGCTGTTCATTCTGGCTCTGGAAGAGAACAGGAATTGCAGGCTGCAACAGAAGGAAGCTTGTTGTGCAGAGGATCCAATACTGTATCTTTTGTAATCCCAACTGGAAATGACATTGTAAAGATAATGCGATATGGTTTCAGCCAGATTTGCTGGCATTTATTTGTGGACCTTCTCAGGTTTTTCTCTTTAGCTCTCCTCTTTCTTCTATTTGCCTTAATTCTTGTCTCCTGCAATAATTTTGTGAGTATTTATCATACCTAGGTCATCTTTTTGAGTCATTGTCAGTGTGGTTAACCCTTTCACTTTGTTATAGACTCTGAAGTGCATTTTCAATTGATTTTCAAACCTAAAGCATTCTGTAGTCTTTTTCCTTGGAGTCTTGTAATTTATTAAAATCTTTAAACACTACAGACTTAGGTTAACCTTCTGGGTTTCTGGTTTTAAGTTCAAGCCTTCATCTAGGATACAGCCTGGGATGATGAATTCAGAGAAGTTGTGGTTATACTCACATCAGTCACTGTGCTTATGAGATGCCTTTGTCACAAGTGGCACCACTTCTTATTAGGCTAGTGGTGGTCCAGGTAGTGCTTGAAGCAACACTATGGCCCCCAAATCCCTATGATCAGCGAGTATACATCTCTCTTCTCAACAATTGACAGCTTATCATGGCTTATCAAGCATGTGACTGAAATTCTGTCTTAATTCTTCAGAAAACTTCCTGTATAATTTTGTTGAACTTTTTTGGTTTTCCATTCTTCAGCACTAGACATTAGGAAAATGTCTATAACAAATTTCTGTATCTGCAGGTATAAGAAGGTTAAAAAAACCCCAAACCAAAACTAATTTAGTTATTTTATAATTTTGAAGCATTGTAAGTCAGAGTACCAACTGATACTAAATCCACAGTATGCATTAATTCCCTGTGGTTCTTGTAAGAATGATACTTGTGAAAGACCTAAATAGATTTTGTTTGCTTTGTAGGTGGTGGACTGTGCTTGGGATGAACTAGTCAAGATCTATACTCCATCGTGTCTGGCAGTTCCTGTTTAGAAGAGAAGATGATCTGACATGCCAGGAACCTTTCTCTCTTCCCCCACAACCAGACTTGTGCTAAAGTGTCAACAGTGTCACTAATCTCAGTGTCTCTTTATAAGTAGAACTTCTGGAATGGAGTGATGTGCACTTGAACATATGGAGACTTCAGGGCTTGGTTTACTGTGCAGGAAGTACTTGAGCTAGAATAATGTTCCACAGCTACTCAGAGGCTGAAGCATGGCCATAGCAGATATCAGTGGTGTCTTCAGAGCTGCATAACCAACACGAGTTTGTGATTTGTCTGGCTAGTGATGACAACAGAGGCCTGAACCTTCTTGTTCCTTATAAAAATTAAAAAAAATCTGGCAGTGTATTTTGCGATGTCACTGTAGAAAAGAAAAGAAAGGAAAGGAAAAGAAAAGAAAAGAAAATAAAGGCTTTTTACTGTAAAGTACTGTAATGTCAACTGAAGTTTATATCACCCAGATGCATTTATGTTTTGCTGTGAGTCATGTTGCATTATTTTCTTTTGCAATATGATGCATTTACTCTTGATCGACAGTAAATGTCATAGTTTGTAGCCAGCTGATTTGTTTGACCTTTTTGATTGCTGCTTCACAAAGATGGTAAAGATTATTTTCATATATTTTTCCTTTATATCTCTTTGAGTAAAACAGTTATGATAAAGTTATGTAGAAAGATACTCTGATAATAGAGAAAATGGTTATGGAAAAATGAAATCTATACAAAACTAATTGGATCACAATCCTCAAGATTTAGAGATAGGGCAACCATCTCTTCTATTAGACTTGTCTTCTATTTTCACTTAGAAAGTTCTTCCAAGAAATTGAAGTGGAATGTGGCCATAAATCCAGTGTTTCTGGACCTTTGACAGCCTGGCCAAAGTGAGAAGTGATGTCCAGACCAGTTGACCTATATACATGCAGATTAGTTGCATGATATAAGCATAGCAGATCCAGCATGGCCAAACTACTGCGGTCACTACAATATGCACAACGTGTTCTAGGTTGAATGCTTTGCCTTCCCAGTTTGACCCCTCAGCCCATGTGCTGGTACTTCCATCTGTTTTCTGGGGCGAGTAGAGATGTTCAGATGTTACGTTTATCCTAACATCTCTGAATAGTGTTTTAGGATCAAACTGTGATAGTATTGCAGCACTCATTGGTATGTGTTAGCCTTCTTTCCTCATTTCCTGTTAGCCATTTTTTTTTTAACATTCTTAAAACTGTCTCCTTTCTGCTGTTAGGCCATCTCAACTACCACTACCATCAAAAGACTCTTTGCAGGCTGGATCTTTGCAGATCTCTGGTCAGGTTTTCATAGTGGTGTTAATAAATGCTCTACCCTTCTGGGTTGCAGCACTCATAGATCAACCAATAGCAGACACTGCCAGATCTACTGGGTGCTTTGAAGCAATGAAGGAAAGAATTCAGCTGAGCTAAGACCTGCAAATTACAAGGAAAGAATGGTTATTCTATCTTAGAGAAAGAGCCAAGGAACTAACAGGTAGCCACAGGGACACATGCATATATTGATGGGATATATAGGGCTGGACAGGAAGAAACTTTCTTCTGCAACATGACAATTTGGATCCCATTTAGATCCTGTATTTTTCTTGGTCAAATGCAAACTGCCCCTGGACTGACATGTTTTTGAGTTGAATTAATAACAAAAAATAGATTTTATCTTTTTTTTATGACAGCGTGCTGTACCAAAACCGAACCTTTTACTGCACTTTAATTCTGTGTGCTGAGGAATAATGCAAAATAAAGCTGTGCTGCGTGCAGCTTTCAGCAGTACCATGGGCCATAAAATCTAATTTTAGGCATTAAAATTGATTATTTCAGCTTCAATAGTTCCTCCACTCTTCTGTTTCATCTCCCTTTTCTGCTTTGATTACAAGTTTCTTGTCTGAGTGGAACATTTTGGTGGCAGGTGTGTATTTTAGATGCATGTTTCTGGGGGGACAGAGAGAGTGGGTTATTCCAGAATGCTGCCATAGCCTATCAGTTGGAAGGGAAAATTTAGAAAACCTAGTGCAGGGGGGAAAATTAGGAATTCTGAACATGCACACTCAGCACATGGATTAAATCTTTCCTCAACTGCCTTCTCTCCCTTCATGTCCTGCTTAGCTTCAATGCTGAGGGTTGCTGTATCTGGATTTATTTCTCTTGAAAGATGAGCACATCCAGAAGATGCACATAGTAAATAAAAACTGTGGCCTTTAATCTTGCTGTGTGATCTTTGAATGGTGAGAATGTGCTGTAACATTTCTGCACTGTAACAGAAAAAACAGTTTGGCAATAGTTGTTGCTGATTCTTAATTCTCAGGGAATATTTGCTATAGTTGTTTTGAAGAAATACTTCTTATTTTATGACCAAAATACCAGCTTCCAATCTTTTTTTCATTTACTGAAACAGTTAACAACAGCAATCTAAAACATGTAATGTGTTCTGCTTTCAAACTTGCTCCTGTGAAAGATTTTGTTTTATTTAAGTCTGGGTTTCTCTTTGGTTTAAGAAACATATTGATTAATCAAGTTCTAAAGGCATGGATTTGTTGTTCTATAATGCTATTAAATTAATTGCACACAGTCTCTTTGGCTATACTCTTGTGTTCACTTCCCCAATGAAGAAATGTTGTTCAAAAAGTAAATGCCGTGAAAGATACTGAGAGTATCTTCTAAGAAGAATATCATACCCATGGTTTATTTAATGTGTGAATACTGGGTGATGGTCACATTATTCCCCTGTACTGGTAGAGACCATACTTTATGCAACTTTTCCTAGCTGTGTGCCCAATCAGATCTTCATTTTCATAAAGGAAAGCTATTTTAAATTATTCTTTGTGTCTGCTTGTGCAGAGTATGTGTCAGTGATGAAGTGATCTCTTTCTTCTAGCCAAGTACAGTGCTGGCCTCAAAATTTGCTGCATAAGCAGGCTGTACTGTGCCTTTCAGTAGTACTGCTCAGCTGTGTTCAGGGTCATGGAATGGGGAATGGATACAACTCCACACAGTTCTTCCCTGATAGACCTGATGGTTGCATTAGACTCTAATTAAGGCAAATTTTCCATTAAACATTTTATAGAGGTCTTGACCATTTTCATCCAAGAAGCCATTATAAAAAATCTATGCCCTTAGGAAGACACCAATTTGCTGCATTTTTTGTTTTCCTCTCACCTGTGTCATTGTAGCTAGGTGAAATGCAGAACTGAGCATAATTTCCTTTAATCAATGAGAGTTAAGGTATCATAATCAACTCATTAGAGTAAGGAACCACAGAGCCATTCATTGCTATGAACTGCCCCACTGCCAGCCCAAAATTTAACAGAGTTAATGTATGAACTGAACAGCCACTGTTCCCTCTGGACACATGAACAGCCAGTGTGGGGAAAGTTCCTTCACTGCAGTGTCACCTCTGATGATGTCTCCCTGTTGCTTTATTCAATTCCTCCCCAGTAAAGAGCAGGAGAACATTTTGTGTGGCTGTGGAGTGGTGGAGAGGCAGTGGGAGACTAGTACTGAACCTGCCCTCAAACCATGTTGAAAAAAGGGTGGCTTGGCAAGAGACAACCGCTTCCTCTCCACCTTCCTTTCCTGTCTATAGACAAAATTAGGAGTACCATGAGAGAAATTGCAGGAGAAGCTGCCCTTATAGCACAGGTGAGTTCCAAAAGATGGGATTTGGCACTTGAAAACTTGACTTTCCAAACAGAGCATGGGTGCAGCCGCTCTTTGAGTTCTCCATTTAGTTCTGGGCCCCACAATTTAAGGAGGATATGAAGGTCCTTGAATGCATCCAGAAGTGTACCTCAAAGCTGGTGAAAGGGCTGGAAGGCATGTTCTGGGAGGAGAAGCTGAGGGCTTTGGGCTTGTCTCGTTAGGAGCAAAGGAGACTGAGAGGAAACGTGATCACTTTCTGATGCTTCCCAAGGAGGGCAAGAGGATAGGGAACTGCTGATCTCTTCCCCTTGGGACTCAAGTGATGAGATGTCTGGGAATGGTTCAAAGATACACCAGAGGAGGTTTAGACTGGACATTCAGAAGCATTTTTTTACTAAGAAGGCATTCAAACACAAACAGGTTTCCTAGAGAAGTGGTCGATGTTCCAAGCTTGTCAGTGCTTTAAGAGGCATTTGGAGAATGCCCTTAACAACATGATTTAATTTCTGCTCAGCCCTGAATTGTTCAGGCAGTTGGACTAGGATGATCATTCTACAGTCCTTACAAATGAAATAGTCTATTAAATTTTTTGTTTCTGATACATTTGTTTCTGTGTTTCAGTCAGGGAAATATTTAGCCCCCAAAGCAGTTTTCCAGCCTGATACTCTGCAATGTCAGAGATTCACTTCTCTAGTGATAATTTCACTGGTGGGGTGACAAAATTGTTTCTGCCAGAGGATACACTCAGGTATAGTCCAAATTACTATAGTATTTCCAGAAAGCACGGTGTGATTTTTTTCCATCTGCACTTACGGCAGAAGGAGTTGTTTTTATCCCATGTGCAAACACTGTTAAGGTGATCCACACCTCTTTAAATTGTTTTGCATGTGGGCTTGGGGTGAGTCCAAATAGAGGCTGTTGTAAATGTATTGGCACTTTTCTCCAGTGGGTTCTGAAACCAGGCTTGGTCTCTAGTACCTACGGTTTCTTTTCCTGCATTACCAGTTTTCATCTTCAGACACATTCTTAATGCGTACCTTGTTTAATTTTATAAAACTTGCCCTGTCTCCTTTACCCTGCCTGTCCTGATGAGAGAAATTGATGGATGATTATAAGATAGCTCTGAATAAAAGTATCGTTTTTCCTTCCCTTGTGTTGCCTGACGCTGCAGGAGAGTGGTAGAGGGGTCTGGCTGCCCGAGAGAACTGCTTTTGCTTTGCCTTTTTCATAGAGTCAATATCGTCTATTGCCATCTCCTGTTAAAACTTTCATCTGTAAAGTCGAGAGAAGCGATCAGTTTATTTAAGCTTTACCAGGCTTTAAGACATCACTTTTGAAAGCTATGTGACTACCAGTTTTTGGTGACTTCTCAAAGCAATTCCCTCTGCTAGAACCCGGCTCTCCCTGCTTTTCTTAGCATCAGTCCCCTTCTCTGCCGTTCGCAGCCCCATAAGCCGAGGAAGCAGGGGGGGGTGAGTGGGAGGGATGCTGCAGGCAGTCTCGATAGATGCTTTTTCCCGGGAAGCCGTATACTTTTGGGGAGTAGGAGAAGCGGTACTCCCTGCTTAAGAAAGCGCGGACCTGCACTGATCTCCTCGCTCCGGGAGACGTGGGGCTTCCCACGGCTCTTCCACATTATTTTCGGGCCGGTGGCACTCGGCTCCGGAGCTGCGGGCGCCCCGCGGCTTTCCCCGGCACGGAAAGCATCTGAGCGCCCGCTCCCGCTGCCCGTCCTCCTTCACCCGAGCGGAGTCGTGAGGGCTTGCTGACAGCGAGAGGTTTCCCATCCCCGCTGAGCCTGGCGTGCTCCGGGGGACACCGCGGGACGAACCTGGAAACACGGGGGGCGGGGGCGGCCGGATGGGGGACACCGAGAGCGGCGACGCAGACACACTGGGGATGGCGTGGGGACACACCGGGGGCGGGGAGGGGACGTGGATAGGAGGGGAGACACGCTGGGGGCGGCGCGGGGGGGACACGTCGGGGGCGGTGGCCGCCCTGCCGGGAGCGCGTCCTGCCTCCTCCCGCCCCCTGCCTCCGCTCGTCCCCGTCCCC
>JAYDZK010000169.1:49419455-49464324 GCA_034509185.1 Euphonia xanthogaster
AGTGATTAAGTATGCTTGTATACCCATAAAGATCTTTATAGCTGCTCCAAATATTCAATGCCACAGTTTGGGAAAGAAGCTAAGCAATAGCTGACTGATGTAGAGGAGGCAAATGACAGCTAGAGCTGCCTCTTCAGTGGAAGGTTTTGCAGAAAGAGTTTGGGTTATTTGCTACCCAAGTTTTAGGCTTTCCTCATCTTTGTCTACTTCAGTGCTTTTCCTCAAAATCTGCTAATTTTGGTCTTGACAGAACTTTAGTGTTGATCTGGAACCATTCTTTACTTTTCTTTCTGAAAACTTCACCTCTGCCTGTCTCCCTGTCACTGGTCAGGTAGGGCACAACACCCAGAGTCCTGTGCCTGGCTCACATCAGCAGCCAGCAGACGAAAAACGTCAGATGTCACTTTCAGGGTCAAAATTAAGGACACATTGTTCTGTACTTGAGATTCATTACAGATTCATTCAGATTCATACTCATCATGAAAAGCACAATGAGTAAGACCTTCACAGCCAAGAAGGCTTTGCTGCATCTCTGCATTTAAAGCATTGTATGAAAAGAGAGAATATTTTTTAGTGGGGCTCCGCTTTGTGTTTTGTATAGATCCAGCATGTTGGCACATAAATTGACAAACTTTAAAGGAAAGCTACGATGTGAACAGATTCCTAGGTGGCAATATAGAGCAGTCACAACAGCCCTTCCTTGCCATCAGAAATGCTCTCATTCGTTGCACTAAAACATTTCTGCATTTTGTGCCTTGACCAAGCCTTCATTCAGTAGGACATGAGCCTAAATTAAAGCATTTTGCTACATGAGGAGCTCACTAGTGTCCGGTGTTCCACTTCCCCAAGCCAAGGAGAGTGTTAGAGGTGGATTTTAGGTTTATTTTCTATCCTGCCAAGCAGCGATATGTGCTTGAAAAGCTGCCACTCAGAATTCCAGCAATGCAAAGCCAAAGAAAGAGCCCCAAATCTATTTAGTGGCATTGCGGTGGCAATACAGCTGATGGTAAAAGTGGCTGCTGCAGGAAATAGGAGTGTCTGTCAATTTGATGCGCTCCATGACACCAGGGAAGGGCCACCAGCTGCCAGGGCTATGCTGGCACCCTCAAACATGCAGAGCTGTGACTGCAGAGGCTGTTGGAGAGTCACTCTGGACACTACAGAGCTCACTACAGGTGAGTGCTCTCCTGGGGGTCAGGGGTTTGCCCCTTTTCCAAAGCTCCTTATAAGGAGCTGACACGTGAAAACCCAGTCCCTACCCATGCAGGGTAACAGGTCAGCTCAGCTGCAGAGTGGTGTCATGGCAAGGGAAAGAAATGGCACAAATCTTACCTGTGCAGTCCAGTTAGGCTATTACTGGAGCAAAATTCTTCCTTTATTACGTTTTTTTTCCCAGGCATAGTTCCCTCTGTGCTTCTGAAAGGAAATATGCAAATGCACTAATAGTTTTTATAGAAGAAAAGATTTATTTCAGAAGAGAGTTCCTGCAGGCAATACAATGCCTGCTGAGCTTGCAAAGTCGTTCAGCGTATGGAATGGATTAGGTTGGGGGCTGCATTATTTTCATTGCCTTCGAAGTGGCTGGGAAAACGAAGATGTAAAGGTAAGGACTGTGACAAAGAATGAATTCTGTGAAGCAGATTTGCTACAGTGAACCTTCAAACCCATTTGAGAATGTCAGGGATTTGCCATTATTCTTGAAGCTGACTTGACAAACAATTCTGGCATCTTGACAGCTGAGCCTTAGAATAAAAAATGTCCCAAATTCAATCTGCTGCTAGATAAGGAGTGGCCAGCTGATTCCCAGGGTGCAGGCAGCGCTGATCTGCCCTGCTATCGGTGAGCTCTGCTGCAATGGGATATCTAATTTAGGTAAGTGCATTTCCAGCATTAGGGTGCATAAAGTCTGACTGTGGGTGGCTGCCAGAAGAGACACACAGGATCAGTTTTGCAGATTCATGCAAAAAACTGCTCTCATTTTAAGTAAAAATGCTAAGCTTGAGTAGTAATATTAAAGTATTATAAGCTGTCTGGGAAGAAGGTAAGCCAAAGGAAGCAAAGAAACCTAGAGTCCCACAGACACATTTCCAAAGATTTACAGTGCTGTTACTCTGCCTTTTTCAATCAGAATAATGAATAAACATTTGAGTAATAACAAGAAGGACATAAATAATTTTGATTATTTTAAATCCAGTGGCACTATCTGATCCAAATGCAGGTGCAGGGAGCCCACCAGGGTCTGAGCCATGGGCATCCTGGTGTGTCACAGTACTTTCAAGGTTGGAGAAATCCACCACATATAGGGGTCTGTGAGGCTGGAAGTAAATACATGTTTTATCTTTGTGTACCCAGATGAAATTTAAAACTTCACAGTCATTTCATTTGCTTCCTGTTTTCCTTCAGGAGCGAAAGTCTGCCCACCTATATATTTTTTTTTTTGTGATAATGCCTCAACTGGCATTCACATGACAGTATTGCCAGGTGAAAAAAAAATAAAAACAACCCCAAAACAAAAACAACAACAACAACAACAAAAAGAAAAAATTACAAAAAAAAAAGAAAAAAAAACAACACAGGAGTGTAGATTTATTTATTTTTACCACAGCCTCCAGGTTAATTTAGTAAACTTTTTTTTTTCTTCTGCTTACTTGATTTCTTAAAGTTGAAGATTTAGATGAACAACTCCATTTGCTTTAGGTCTATCTGATATGTGAGATAAAGATTAGACAATCCTCCAAAGTTGGCATTTTTGTTACACCTGTTGTGACAGGAGCTGCTCTGTTGCAGGGCTGGGGTCTATGTTTAAACAGAGTCCACTAGACTTGGACTGTAGCCAGGTCTTTCATTGCCGGGACCTTTTCAGCTGTAAACAGAATTGCACTCCCTCTGAAATTTTGCTGTCACTCACTTTTGTAAGAGGACACATGAGTATTCGGGGGTTTCATCCATTGATTTTGGACTGTGGGTTACTTCTGTCTATTTGGTGAGATCAATGGGCTTCAAAACAAGCAAAGAGCTGGCTATCTTCTGCTATGGTCCCATAATGCCAATGAAATTGATTGGCAAAAAGCTGTTTCAGGACAAATAGGTCCCTCATGATCTATAAGCATCTCTCCCAAACAGGAAAAGAAGGGCATAAAACTGCAGCATTTCCTGTTGTGGCAGCAGAAGGAGGAGAAAAAAATTCTTGTAAGGGGAGTGTGATTTTATATACCTGTCTTAGGGGCTGCTGAGGTGCAGCTCAGGATTTTTGCCTAGTTTGTTACAATGTCCCACTTTCTGGAACAGTTCCTTGTAGGAATTGTTGTCCACCTGCATTTAGGGATGTCAGAAATGGACAGATAAAACTGGCTGGTTTTTTGTATTTTCTCTTGGTGCTACATGGCTTGCTGTGATTTTGTCATTAGTTTTCACTAATGTGTCCACAAACCCTGTGCTGGGAGATACCTGCCTCTTGAGTTCAGATGCAGTCTGCAAGTCATGAATCTGCTACTTGGCAAAACTCAGGGGTAGGAATGTCCAGCATAGGAAACAGGGATTGGATGAACCCAGTGGGGGCTAAAAGCTTCCTCAGACTTTGCCAGATCCACTTGAGGCAATAACTGCCCTTCTCCTTCTGACTGCCCATTGACAGGATCCTCATCCCATCTTCCTTGTAGCAGCATCTGAAATGATTAATCTTTAGTTTAGCTAAAAGTTACATTATTTTATTCTTCACTGTTCTGCTGCATTTCACACTATCAAATCTCAGGCTGGTCTTGTACTGCTGACCCTTCCAGCCATATTTACACTGCAAGTGATGCAGAATTATCATGACCACTCAGTGCCATCTAGGGTACATTGGCCTCTTCCATGTTTGGCCCTTAGTTTTCTTTGGGTCTCCTGTACAACTATCATTCTCATTATAAGTATATATTTCTTTTTTCCCAAGTAGAATTATCTGATACAATGGGAGGATTGGGCTGTAGCTCTGGGTTCAAAGCAAATAGAAATGTCCTTGACACAGGAAGCATTAGACTGGCGTCACTTGCTGCCAAAGCATGCAGTGGAAGCTGAAACTTTCCTTTATGACATAAGCACATGGAAGAGAACTCCTTATACCCATGTACTCCAGGTACCTGAGGGTTAATAAATATAGAAAACCTCATATAAATCAGGAAGTTCTTTGAGATTGAAATATGTTCAGTCTGGGACAGTATTCAGAGGATGTACCGTGCACAGCCTCCTGCTGTCATCCCAAGAACCTGCTCATGGTCCTGCTGAGAATGGGATACCAGGCAAGATAAACCTTTGGTAATTTGTATGTTTTCTTTAATGCATTCTCAAAGAGGAACATCTATAAAAGTTTCTTTAAGATACACTCCATCTTCAAAAGTCGTATAAATCCTGTCCTTCAGCAATTTACTTACTCTGCTGCACCAAAATAGTGACTCAACATAGTTAGAAGTAAAGAAAGGTCCTTGCAAACATCCTTGCAAAGGCCCTTGAATTCTGCTGGAAAAGTTCACCAGAACAGACTGCTTCTGAGTGTATGAGCTGCTGGATTCCCTCACCTCCTCTGCTATAAAACACCACAGTAATGACAATGATATCTGTCATTATTATGACAGGCAGTGCCCACTTACACCATGTTCCTAAGAGTGAGCAAGTATTCCCTGTAAGTGAATGATGTACCTGGTCCAACTTTCTCAAGGAGCTACTAGACGATCTCCAGTTTACAAGCACAACAAAAAATGTGTCAATAGATAGTCATCAAAACCTCCATTTTACTTCTTCCATCCATCATTTCTACAAAACTTGAATGGAATTGGGCTGGTGTCTTGCTGTGCAGCACTAAGAGATTCTTGCAGCTATAGGAGGTATGGTCTTAAATGCTTCCCCTTTGTTGTATCCACTATTTGCTTTCTGCTTCCACATCCTTTGCAAGCACCAGGTCTTTGCTTTGCAGGATGATAGATGTGCTCCAGGGTGTGGCACAAAAGGTACTCTGAAGTGGATAAAAATCAGGATCTGGAGGATTTTGTAGCTAGGTCTTATGCATGGCAACAGAGGAGAGTTTTAAAACAGCAAAAAAATCTTTAGTAAATGAGGTCAGGCACATCTAATGGAAATCTGTAACTACATCTCTGAAATAATCCCAAGAGTACAATAGTAATATACTTCTATTGATTGTATATATTTTAATTTAATGACTCATGCTTAATGATCTGATTTGAAACGACTAGATTCGATGACAATTTCATTTACATGGCTGGAAGATCTGTTTAAAGCACTAGCAGCTGAACAGATGCAGGGCTGAACTCTGCAAAGGCATAAAAAAGCCAGTGGTACAAAACCTAGTTTTAGTTATTTATTAGAACTAGGCTTAATTATTCCTCCAGTTGCAGAGCTCTCCACCCCTATATTAAGGTGACCAGCCCCTCCCAGGAGCCAAAGGAGTATCTATGCTGAGTAGCTGAGGTACAGATTTTCCTGAGCTGTGTGTAGACAACAGGGCTGTGAAAAGCAGGATGGGGGCAGTGATGTGTTGCATCTGTGGCTTGATGTTAGGAGCTGAATCCTCCCCCCTCTGGCTATGCCAGCCAGCTCAGAGCTCACTCGTCTCCTGTGCCTTGAAGAGAGCTGAGACAGTCATTATGGCAAATTTCTGACTGCTGCAATGGTTGGATGCACTGATGGAAGCTGGAGTAGGGCTGGAGTTCTATAGGTGCTTGGTGGTCTGATGACACAAGATTCAAAGACTGTGGACTGTAGAGACAGGCAGCAGCTGAGTTTTCTCAGCCCAGTATTTCTGTAAACACCATGTTTGTGTGTTTGTGTTTCTCCTCGGACATGTAGTTTCAACTTTTTACTTGTGCTTTTGTAGTAAAAGTACAAAGATTTAGCTTTGTAAAGCAATTGGCACACCACCAAATGGATTATGCCAACTTTATGGAGTGGAAGGGCTCAGGAATAATTCAGTCTTGTCGATTGATAATATTTCGAATTTTCGTCCCAGAAGTATCTGGAGGACACAGACAAAAAGAGGTCCCTAGTGCATGAGGCTCTGCTTATACAAGAGACGGTCTCAGGCCAAAGACTTGGCAATCAAAATACCATGTTGAATGATCCTCTGCAACTGTATGTGCTACTAGAAATAAAACTGCATCAAGTGCGTAATAGAATTGCTTGCACTTCACAAACCTGTCAGGGCAGATAGATAGCATTGCTTCATCTAATACTAGGTTCCATCTGTGGGTAAATCCTTCTTAGTAGAAGATATTATGCAATGCTCCTTAACAATTCATAATAACTCATATCTGAAGAGAGGAAGATGAAGTAATGAAGAGAGATCACAGGTGTAGAAGTGTGATAAAGAAGGTGCAGCAAGTCCCCCTGTAAAGCAGCCACCAGATGTTCTTTCACTCTGCACAGAAAAGCCCTCCCAGCCCATGGTGTATTGTTTGCAGCAAAAGGCTCAGCTGAGCTATCACTCTGGCTTCATACTGTCTGGGGTTCTGCTGCAATGAATTGAGCAAATATATTGCAGATGGAACATGGTGCTGGGACTTCTGACAGCTCTTTTTACTCTTTGATAGAGGAAAAAAAATAAGCTGCCTCTGACTGTGAACCAAGTAAGAGAGAATAAAGTGTGGGGTTTTTTTTTAACATGCTTCAGAGAAAGACTCCTGTTTGTGGAGTTACTGATCACATAGGCTTGAGCATGTATGAGCATGACTTACTTCAGAAGATAAGTGGAGTGTGAATGGTAAACAGCTTTTCTTATGTGCTTCTTGTTTAGCTAATGGCAGTTTCATAGATTACTCCAAAGGGACCAAACAGAGCAACAATGAGGGGTCATTTGAAGAAATCTGGTGAATTTCATGCTTTGATAAAAAGTGTTTTACTTATTTCATTGGTAAATATTAGTCTATGCTGTACTTACATGCTGTAAATCTCTTGTGTTTTGGAGGCTGCCTAGTAACTACATTTGGAAGATAGAGTTTCCGGGGTGACTAAACACAGAGAGAGAGCTACAGAATGTAGGGGATTTGGTACGTTCTCGTTAGCTGTGCAAAAATTACCAAATGGCAAACTTCAGACTTTAGACAAATTACCATGGGCACCAAATGAACAAAAGAGCTGAAACAGCATCTTCAAATGCACTTCCTTGATTAGCATTTACTATGTTAGCAGGTCATGGTGGCAGCCTGACCCTCCAGCTCCTGCACTTTAGCACCCATTGCTCTCCCGAGCCATCTACAGGCCTGCATCCCTCCTTGGGGCAGAGAGCTTCACCAGGCAGCAGGGAGCCTTAAAAACAGGTACTGCCTTGCCCAAAGCCTTCTGCAGGGCTTTGAAGCTCTTGTTCCTCTTCCACAAACTGGGTTGTGACACTCCTGGGTTGGTCTGCTTTGGGGATTAGTGTACGAGTTACTCTCAATAGCTCCTTATTGTTTTTGGGAAGATTATCAAAGGTACAGATTGCCTTAGGTGCAGAGACAGCATTGGATTGCTTGGATTGATTTACATGGGTGCAGCACCATGTGAACGGAGCTGCACTTCTCAGCTGCCCAACTCGCATGTCTGCCCTCAAAAGCCCTGGTGAGGCACATTTGTGTGTAATGTATTTATTTATTTATTTTTAAATCAGGTACCAGGAATCTACTGTGCCTGATACCAGAGAGAATGCTATGAGTGCCATAGAAGTAGCTACCCAGACACCTGTGACAGTACACTTGCTGTCCTTGTCACAGACAGCTGTTTGTACAGCAAGGAACAATGTAGTCTCCAGAAGCAAGTGAAAATGGATGTGAGAACCATATGCTGTAGATGGAGAGTGATGAGATAGTGACCATCAGAAAGTTGCAACAAACAAACCAAGTTTGCCTTTGTCAGAGACTCTCTGTGGTCCTCAGTCTGGGGATGTCCATGAAAGAGGAAAAAGCCCCCAGTGGGGTCAGGCTTAAGGTTTCTATTTCCCAGTCCTTAGAGTCAGAGGGTTTGGGAATTTAAAGATTGGAGCTGGAGCCCACATGGGAGGGCTTGCATTTTGTGAGAGGCAGCAGATGGTTGACCTCTGCCCAGGGAAGCAGCAGTATTGCTCTGTCATGGCAGCAAATTTGTTTCTTTGTGTCCTGCTGTTGCTGCTCTGTTCTGCAGCAAATGCAGCTCCCAGCTCTCCCCTTCCCTTCCCTTCACCACAAGCATGGCAAAGGCGTGTAGTATATTGAACAGCAGGTAGCTCTTCCACTTAATCTGATATGTGCTGCAATCCATTGCATTGCAGTACAGTGCTATGCTCCAGCCTCAGCTTTTCCTACAGTCTCTACAGCTTTCCCAGTCTCTGATCCTTCCTGAGTGTTTATGTGAAGCCACTTGTGATTTCTCAAACAATGTGTCTCTGCAAAAGAATAGGCTCCAACTAACAAAAAAAAAAGTTCTAGACTCTAAAAATAAGATGAAATTTTAAAAGGGCTATAAAAAACTGCGTCATTGACTGGCTCTGGATGATCTCCATGGAAGAGAGAACAATATTCAATTTGTCTAAAACCCCAAGTTCTTCTCAAAAGGCACTATAGAAAACTGTTCGGCAACATAATATAAATTAGAGAGCCACAAGCACAGTTCATACTTGAATGAAATTAATTCACACAGGATACAGCAAATATGGCATAACTACAGCACCACTCCTACTTTTTTTTTTAATACCACCAAAGCCTTTATTTCCTTTGAAGATGGGTAATTGTGAGGAATACAGTACTTTTTCCTTCTCATGTAGAATTACTCTCCCCAATCTCTCTCTGTTGCACAGTGTATTATCGGCAAATGATTAAAGCTGGCCTCCTGTCCCTTTGGATGTTTTCAGAGACTGTCAGTGTCTCCAATGGGCTGAAGTTACCTAGAAGAAGACTCTGTATATGACCATAAAAGCACCCTATTTATCTTCAAAGAGAAAATCAAGAAGCCTTGACAGATCTCTTGATTATTTTTGTTTCCCTGTAAAAGGGTTTGCTTTTATTTAAATAATTAAAAAAAAAAAGAAAACTCAAAGCAAAATACAAATTTCTGGTATTATTATCCCTGCAGGATTGCTACCAGGTTCGCATGGTCATTCTACCTATGGTGTTCCTACTTGCTGAAATTTTATTAATCTTGAGTCATTGATTCAAAGTAATATCAGGCTGTTTACAGTGACCTGAAAGTGTTCCAGGAAACTTGGGCAGTACCAGCTTTATCTTTCAGAACACTTGCCCTTCCAGGAACAAATCTGCCATTTTCTAGCAGCTCTGTGGGAAAAAAAAAAGATGGAAGCACCATAATTCTCTCTTCCTGATGGACCAGAACAGAAACTCAGAGAACTGCATTTTGGCTACGTGCCCTAGTGCTAGTGTGAGGAAAATTATGTTTCAAATGCATTTTTGTGGCATTGCTTTGGCAGAAAGAGGAAGCACTCACTGCAGAAAAGGCATCCTTCTCCTCCCTGCCTGTGAGACTTCACTGCTTCCCTGGCTTTGCAGCCTCATGGTCTGGCACTACAGGCTTCTCCTTGTAAGAGTGGCAGGACAGAACATGGAGGATTGCTGTCAGCATCCATTTGTTAGTAAGATGTAGCAAAATGTTCCCACTCATTTTGAGGACTCATGCTTCTATGTGACCATACAGGAAATAAGGAGATCGTCCAAAACTTGCTTGAAACATATTAATTATAGACTACAGCCAAGACTGGGAACTTCACCCATCCAAATGTGAAATCTGAAGAACTGGAAGCAAAATTTGGCTTTCTCTGCCTTATTATTTGATCTGGCTGAATTTTTTTTTTTGTATTGTAACACTATTTATAGTTCCACAGAAGGGTCATTGTGATTAGCCTCTAAGGGATTTTGTTGACTCTCTGTTCCGTGGTTTAAAAAGATTAATCTGGCACTGCTAAGGATATCTAGGATTATTTCAGTCCAGTCCTTAGTCCCCTTCACTAATTTATGAAGCTCCAGGTTTAAGCTCTTTGCTGCTACTGAAAAGACTTCCAGAGCTTCAACTCTCCAATTATGAGAAACTTTGTTCACATTTCTAGCTTCCCCCCTCGTCCTTGTTCTCTCTCAGTAGTTAAATTCTGTTTCTAAATCATGGATAGCAATTTACAGTTTAGCATATCTGTGCCCCTGAGACATTGTGCCCACCTGCTCATCCTGTTCTACATCATGTTCACTGGTAGCAACTGAAGCTGAAGGTTTGCTACCATCCTTGGATAATCCTGAGTTTATGCCTAATTGTTCAAGTGCTTCTAGTCTCTCAAATGACAATAGGATGGAGGGTTTTTTTACATGGTTATATGACTTTTATTGTGGGACATCTTTGTCTTCTGTGCTTCTATTCCTTTCTTGAAAGAAAAAATAACAATTTGGGGGAAATAATTCTTCAATATCTGGGGGTTTGGGGTGTATGGAACTGGGTAATTTAAATGGTGAAAAAGATAAATTCAGATTTGGCAACATCTGAGCCTTGGCAGGAGATATATCTCAATTATGCCTCAGTCTGACTAGGATTCAGAAACCAGTTTTTTTCCCCCTAAATCCCCCTCAGGGCTTTATCAATTTGTCTATGCTGAGAACGTCTCATAGATACTGACAATTCTGATCTCTCTATGAGTTTTATGCTGGCAGCAGTGTTCTCCTACAGGACATCAAGAGGAGGTGTCATTTTCTTCTCTGTAGGCAGCATTTACGTTTGTGAAAAAGCTAGATTACTAGGATTGAGACCAGAGACAAATATAAATGACTTCCCATTACTAACAAGAAAAGACACAATTGCTTCCTCTTGTGTTCTTCAAGAGAGGTGGAATGTCTTCCTTCTTGAATTGCTATATAGGCTCAGAAGTTCCTGGTGTGTGGGATATTCAAACAGACATGGATTTGGATGCGTCCTTGGGCAGAGGAAGAGGTTAATTTCTGTGACCCACTTCTGGGGTGCATGATCAATCTTTCAAATATACTGGTGATCCCATCACCGCCTAGTGATCCTGCTCAAGAGAAGACTGAGCCTTTCTTGCTGTGAATACCTGTTTTCAAAAGGTGTTGTTTCAGGGCTCAGGGTTCTGAGTGTAGGAGCTTCCTGCCTTTTCACTTAGAAATGCACGAGATTTCCCTCTGCACGTTCCTGTTTGGTGGCTTGGCTTGGTGACATAAGATCCATCGAACACTGAATGCTCTGGCACCTCATGGGATGTCTGACTGTCCTTCAGTAACAAATTTGGGCACCAAGTCAGAGCCTGGAGTCCACTCTGGGGCTGGTGTCATGAATGAATGTTTTAGGTCACTTTAAGAAGGGACAGGGCAGCGCAGGGGAGGGTGGTGAAGCCCTAACACAGCACGTTCTTGCACTTAAGATTTTTCTTGAGTTTTGCTTTGCTCTCACTGTTTTTTACAAAATTGGGAAATATACATTTCAGAAATAATGAGAAAATGGTGAGGATCAACTGCATATGGAACTACTAGAAAGATTTTGGGCTACAACTCCACAATCTGGAAAAAGTAAGACAGGACAACCCTCAGAGAAGAGCCTTATGGGGACCTTCTAGACAGATAAACAGAGCTACAATACATGTTCCTTTATGGACCCTGCGTTTCTGTGGCTGTGTTCTTCAGCCAGCGTTTTTGTGATTATTGTGTATAACTTTGGGCAGAGATGATAGCTTTTACAACCTGCATTTAACCCACTTTCCTTTCCAAAATGTTGCTGATGTGAGGACATTTGTCCCAGAATCCTTTCTGTGAAAAGATAAAGAGAAAAATAGCCCCTCTAAGGTTTTTTTGATGCACTCACACAGTTAAAATACCTGCAACAGGAGTGGCGTGGTTTAACCCCAGTGTACTGGGGGGCACTGACAGCAACTGAGTCTTACACAGCTGCTCACTCACTCCCCCTGCCCCCTCGGTGGGATGGGAAGGAAAACCAGGGGGGCAAAAGTAAAAATCTTGGGTTAAGACAGTTTAATAATTGAAACAAAGTAAAACATTTAATAATGATGATGATAATGATAATAATAGTAATAATAAGAAGACAAAGAAATACAAATCCCGAGAAAAACAATGCAGTTGCTCACCACCCACCAGAAAATGATTTGTCCGTCCCCAGGCAGCAGTTGGTCCCTCCCAGCCAATTCCCCGCAGTTTTTATGCTGGCCGTGATGTTCCTCGGGATGGAGCGTCCCTCTGGCGAGTTTCCATCTGCTCTCCTGGTCGTGTCCTCCCCAGCTTGTTGTGCACTTCCTTACTGGCAGTCCATGGGAAAATTACCTCTATTCCAGCTAAAATCACGACAGGGAGACTATATTTTATTTCGCTTGAAGGATTCACAGCTGTTGCTGTATTTAAGAACTTTTAACGTGAAGTGTTAAAAATTACAAGAGTGCGCGTAACTAAGAAACGGGGGAAGGAATCACGTTTTTATCGTTTTTCTTTCACTTCTGCCTCGCAGAAAAGCCGGGCGTGCCGCGACCGCCAGGCGGCGCCAAGCCCCTCCTTAAAATTACAAAAGCGCTAAATTGGGAAACTTGATCCGTGAGAAGCTCGGAAGAAAAGACGTCTTGTGCTACAGAGTTTTCAATGACAAATGTTCCAGATAGGCACCGGAGACTGTGGCTATTTGTGCCTAACCGGGTATCCCAAGCAAGCTAAATATGGATTTTGGGTACATGCTAAAATAACACCATCATTTTTCACAATTTGATCGAGGATAGCATTCTCCATGCTAAGCACTTTAAGCAAGCAAAAATACATTAACTCCTTCTTAAAGAAAGAAATACAAAGGAAATTTCTCATCCTTTCCCACCTGCCTGCAGGAGCTGGGGAAGCACAACACTGCTGGAGCACCAGCAGGCCTTTCTGTGTGCCACAGCAGAAGTGTGGAGGGGACAAACGGGTTCCAGGAGTTTGATGGGCTCAGTGCCCTCATCTGCTCCTAAATAACTGGCACACCAAAGTACTGAAATGCAGAAAGCTGTCACCCCAGCTAAAAGCTTGCCATCAGCCTGGCTTGCAAAACTGTGGAGCCCCAGGAGAGGTCGTTTACTTGTGGATTTAGACAGGTAAGTCAGTCCAGCTGTCAACTGCTGGTTTAAAACTTCCCTTGAATGTGCTGGTGGAGAAGGTGTTGTGAAGCCTAGAGAAAGATTCTCACAGATAACAAAAAGAAGAAAGGAAAAGGTTTGCAAGGAGTTCTTGCAGTTATGTATGCCAGGTCTCAGAGGTGTTTTGGCTTAGGTTTATTAGGGTTATTTCAATTAGGGTTGAAAAAACCCACAAAATCTAGAGCCCCAGGGACACTGCAACTACAAAAGGCAGGCCAAGAGGAACACATCACCACCACAACATTGCTCCCTCCACATCTTGTTCCTTGGCACCACCCATGTGGTGGGAACCTCAGGAAAAGGCTGCTTTTCCTGCTCTGCTTAGGGTTAGGGTCCAGGTTTACATTAGAAATGTGTTCTTTTGATGTTCTCAGGCATTACTGCAAAAGCCTAGTGATGTGGCAGTCACCAAGTCCTTAATATTGCAGTTGCTTTGACCTGGAACTCTTCATGTGCTTTTTCATCCTTTACAGAGTTCTCCATATAAGAAGTCCTCGGTGACATGATTTACTTTTTGCACCATGGACAGTTTTCTGGCTGAGTCTTTACTAAACTCACAAGCAGTTCAGAAAAAAAGCATAAAAACTCAGATGGAACAAAGCCCATCTTTCAGTCTCTTGGTGTTACCTATTCTACAAGTGGACACATAATCCTTCTGGTTCTGATATTATAGAGTGGTTGAGAAAAAAAATCTTTCCTTTACTTTCCCTTGTCCTGGAATCCAAGGGTACCCCTGTGCTGCTTGTGGCAGTGTGACCAGAGGCCTCTGACTCATCTAGCAAGAGCTCACCCCCAAGTGCTCATTCCTCCCTCTTCCATAAAAGCTGACTCCTCTCTCTGAATATGAAGGTGTCCTCAGCCTCGAGTTTGTGCTGGCCTGCTTGCAGATGGATGAACTGCTGGGTGAACAGCTGGCTGCCTGTGTCTGAGGTTTCCCTTCAGCTTGCTAATGGGAGGTTTCCTGTACAGGAAAATTCCCATGGATGTTGGACACATGATAGATGAAACCACCCAGGTAGATGAACCAGCTAATGCTACTTAGTGTGAGACACTAATTTTGATGAATGGAAATCAGGCAAGATTATAAGCAGTCCTTGAGACTGGATGCAAAATCATGAGCTAGCCTTTCCAAAGAGTCTCATTTGGAAATAAATACAAATGCATGGATGAAAGGGAGTCTGAGCAGTGTGTGTGCTCATTTGTGGTTAGTTACAGGGCCAAGACTGCTCCAGGTTTCTGCAGTAGCCTGAGTTATGTATCACACTCATGCTTCTTCAGAACAGCCTGTCTGGTTTAGCCTTCTAAAATGATGTTGTTGTTATTATTATGATATTATGTTATATTAGATATTGTAATGTATTTATCTGGGAGACATCCACTTGGTTTATGCTTTTAGATATTGAAAAAACAAGTGGATTTCACCGACTGCAAGTTTTTGCCTCTGAAGATGCGTTCATTATAGACCAGAAGGTTCATGCTGAATCTGTCATTGCCATTTTTGTCCTTTTTGTATTACTGACAAGCTGCAGAGGAAACAAGGTGGGTCTGAGCTGGGCTCTGAAACTCTTAAAACCTAGACAAGCAATACAGAAATGGAGTAACTGAGAAAAAAGGCCATGAACAGTGGGGTTCAGCATAATTCAAAGTAGCCAAATTCCCAGTCATCTGCTCCCCTTGAAACTGTGACTGACAAGTATCTGGCTCTCTACTTCCTCTTGCACTGCTGGCAACACCTTTAAGATGTTAAAAAGACAAAGCAGATCTAGTCTATCCATTTAGTCCATCTATTTAGTCATTTAAACTTCCTACTCAATTTGTGAAGATTTTCTTATTCAATAAACAACTTCCTTTGGTAGGCTTTCCTCTGCATGGGAAGACTCAAACATCCTTGGTTTCTGTAAGGCACAAAGGGCCTGGACTCCAATCCCTCCCTCTGAGAAAGCAAGAGCTTTGGAAAGTTAGGGACTTCTCATCTTGGGGTGCTCATGAACCTGAAGACAAGACCTGAGGTGCTGCCCTGGCCTCACCACACAGTAGTGTGACACATTTCTGCCAAGTAGTTTTCATGGTTTAGAGAATGAATCAATGGATTTCCCCTGCAGCTCCCAGTGTTAGTTATAAGAAGTTGCAATTTGTCTTGGCAGCCAAAATGCTCCCACTTCCTTCAGAGAAGGAAAACTGCCTGAGGCAGAATCTGAGTCCCTGCATGTACTGCACCAGGCAGATCAAAGCTGAGAGGGATTTGGGGAGCTTTCTAAATACTAGACATGGAGTAATAGAGGCAGAAATAGAAAACAGGAAGAAAAAAGATTAGTTTGCCTGAAGCCCTAGTGAAGTGTGTTGCAAGCTTAAGGAGTAAATGCTAAATTCCTGTACTGAATCTGAACTGCTAAGAGTTTTCCGTCTCTAACTGAAGGTACATGTTGGTATTTCTACTGTGCTTGTTGCCATGATATTTCTATTTTTAATAGATAATATTTGCACTATACATTTCAGGTGCTTAGTTTAACTGAATTTCAACCACGTGCACTGACTTTTGATGTTTCTTTGCTACTAGGACTGGAGAGCACACTGGGTCATGGAGTAATGAGATACCCTTGGAGAGGCTGTTAGGACAAGGTTCTTCCTAGCTAACTCAGTGTGGGATCTCTTGTGCTCTCTTGTAGAAGAGACAAAAAACAAGTAGTAATCAAATCAGACTGAAAGTAATCTTAGCCATCTGCCCAGTGTCATGGTGACCAGAAGTTAGAAGATAAGCAAATTTACAAACCTAGTCTCAATCAAGTTGCTTGGTTTGGTCTTCATTTGTATTTCCCGGGAACTCTGATGGCCTCACTATAGCAGATAGCTCTCAGATAAATGTTAACAAAGTTATGTGGAACAGATCTGCCTTCTTACTAATGAAAAACAGAACAGTAAAAAGGTAGGGAAAACAAGCCACAACTGGTCCATTGACTTAATGGATTTTGATTATTGCTATTTACTGGAATATTTGGCATCAGATCAGCCATGAGCAAAAGGCTAATTTTTAGCAGAGCCAGTAGTAACATGATCACTGCACAAGCTCCAGAGGATAGGTAGGATGGTTTTGCTTTTACAGGATGGACCTCAAAACAATCATAGTTATTGTGAAGAAATCTAGTAATGAGAGATTCTGCATTGCTGAATGAAATATCAGGAAATTATCAACTGTTTGTTATAGAATGTTCCAGGCATTCTGAACAAAATCTTCAGTTCCAGTTCAGTTTATTATCTGCATTACATCAAATGTAGCACTTAGCTCCTGTGCCCAATCCTTGGCGAGAGCGTCCAGTGCTCAGTGCAACCACAGGATTTTGGGTACTGACCACCCTGTTTTTCAGACTCCTCAGCCCTGGCAGAAGCCATGGATTTCTCTCTCACATTTTTCATGGGGCATTGAGAAGGAAGCTGGCAGTTTGGCAATGGCTTCTTTTGAATGTTCTACATGCTCAGGTGGTCAGGTTACACAATGGATCTCCCCTGAGAGAGAAGCACTAAAACATCAGGATTACGCTGAGATTTCCTTTGAGATTACCTAGGAAAGGAAAACTGGTGTTTACCTTAAAAAACTTGAGGAAACAGCATGGCACAGGGTAACAGCAGGAGGGTAAAACACCTCTGCCAGGAGGTGAGAAAAATAGAGCCTGTAGGTCAGCTGCAATGTAATATTGCACAGCATTCTGCTGTAGAAGAAGGTTGTATCTTAGCTGCCCTATGTCATTAATCTTGGCCAGCTTATTTCTGTTGGTGGCATTGATGCAATCCTGGGAAAACAGGAGCACTTTCTGCTCCATAAATACTCTGCAACTTGAAAATCAAGAGGATTTGAGAAGCATGCTTAGATTGAACTTGTGTTGCTGATGAAAAGGTTTCTATTAAAGCTAGTGGTGTAACGGGGGTAGAACCGGTCCCTCCTGAGAGACTTGTTTATAAGAAATTTATTTGTTTGCATAGTGGAACCAAGACTCTTTTCTCTTTGCCACACAGATCAATTGTGTTTATTAATTGGGTAAAAGGTGATGGCCCTGCCACACCCCAGTGTGTTGGAGCAGAATGTATTTACAGAGATGTGGGACTGTTTTGACAAGGGCTGCAAAGCTGGGTTGTTTTGACATTTGTGTTTTTGATGATCTAGAAGTACAATTGTCCCAAAAGATAAAAATCATGATTAAATATTTGTGATTGCAACGAGAAATTAAGGATATTGCAAATACAGGAAGGACATAAATGAAAGTAAATAATTGTTTAACTAGTGATGTAAGGTACACAAAGGTATTGTAAACTAGCCATCAAGAGATGAATGCAGTAGTTAATTTGGAAGGTTTTTTAGGTTCATGCTCACATTTGTGTATTATAAGCTATGAGATCCTGTTTGCTGACAAACCTTTGTTTTCTTAGTAGTACAGGAACCTACAGACCAGTTCACTGCTAGTTCCAGAGGATCAGCAGAGAGGTTGACATTGCTGCAGGTGGCATTGCTTCAGGCCCTTTCTTAGCAGCTGCAATAAAGTCTCTTTGCAAGCAAGAGACTGAGAGAAAGGAGCAGATTTCCTATCACGACCCGTATTATTCCCTAATAGTATCTTTGTTTACACTACTTACAGAAAGAGATTGAATGTCAGTTTCAGGCAAAGGTGAAACTTGTAGCTGTAATAATTTGGAGCCTTTTGCCAAATGCTGTCATTACTGCATGCTGAGGTTGCTAGTAGGTCTGTGCTGAGATGTAGACACTCCTCTTTCCAGTAGGAAAAAAATTCCCAGCAAAAAGAAGAGGGTAAAAAACTCTTGCTGTTGCCCTGGGGTATGCACAGGGCCTCTCTGCTCATCTCCAACATCATTAAACTCCTGATTCGGTAGAACAGAAGGCAATCCTTAACCAGCTTTCACTATTTTTCTTTGCTCTTTGGCAATGCACTCTGTCTTCACTGCAGCCAACTGCACTGCCTGAAGTTAATTTTGCTGCCTATCTGTTGACAATTGCTGACTGTCCCTTTCTGACGGATAACTGCTGCCCTACTGCCAGATGCTTTTTGGCTACAGATTAAAAATGTGAGCCCCAGGGAGACTGGGTGTAGGAGGAAAGAGAGAATAGCATTGAGCAGCAGAACACACTGCTATTCATTTTTTCCAACAGCTAAGAAATATGGAGGGGTTTAAAATTTCTGGTTGATCATGCAAACTCTATGAAGGTTTCTAAACTTTCTATTATATCCTCATACAAGGATATAATATATATCCTGGGTAAATAACTAACGTTTGTTTCCAGCAGTCTGTGAGCCATGCAGGATCAATCTTGCATGCCAGGGAAAAGTCCACACCAAGAGTTTTTAGGATTTATCTTTAAAAGCTATTTAATTGTAAACATGAAATACTTTTTTAGGATGCATACAATATGTGACAACTGCTTAAGGAATAAAATGTCTCTGTGACCACATAGGAAAACTTAAGCACATTCAGTTCAGGAGATTTATTTTGGGGTGTTTGTGTAAGTCAGTTTAGAAGGAGACAAATAGAGCACATTGTGTTTTTAAGACAAGTGGGAGAAGAGTAAACATGCCTCTAAATCACATTACAGACTGAGTCCCTCCGACCTCTGTAGAGGTGATGGTGCTTGCATTACAAGGAGCAAGAGGTAATCATTCTCCCAGAGGCAGGGTGAGAAATAGATGCACAGATATGTTCTAGCAACCCTTTATTTTGCACAGAGAATAATTAAGCAAACTCAGAAACACATAAAACCATTTTCCAATAAAGAAATTCTATCTCTGAGAGTCTGCAGAGCAGAGGTCATTCAGGAGGAGCGCTGGCCTAAGGGTGAAATGGCTATGCAGAGCTTAAAAATCAGAAGCCTGGAAGGTGGCACAGGTTGGGAAGGGCATGGCTGAGAAACCTAAACAGTGGTGGAGAGGACCCCATCACCCCATCTCAGCCCAGGAAATAAGTTTGCTAGAACAGAACCACTTCCCTCAACCCATTCCTCACCTGTGGCCAAGAGCAAAGGAGAAGTGTAGAAACGGTCTCACCAACATGCCCTGGGATTTTTCTGCGCTGTTTGGGTTGATGACATTTGCTGTACAAAACAGAAGTATTTCATTTGATTCTCACCATGTGCCCTGACAAGATTGATTGTATTTAAACCACTCCAACTGATGTTTCTTTATTTTTTTTCTTTAATTCTCAAAGTCTGTCCTCTCTTCCTAAACCATCTACTCCACTGCTCCAGTGTCCTTGGAAGAAAGAAGTGTTATGAAATAAACTAGCACACAAACCATATCTAGCAAAACAAACTTTAATGTCAACTTTAATGAGGCTGTGGAAAAGAATGGGACAGCAGAGGGGCAATCTGAAGCTCACCCCACTCAGCACAGCAGAGTTTAATGCCTTTTTAGATGGCTGCCTGGCATGACTTGTTAACTTTTCTTCCCTAGAGAGTGGTTTACTTAGATCCTTTTAGCTGTCTTCACCCTGAAGGCTGGGTTTGTCAAATTTCTGTTCTTCTTGTTGTTCTGGACTCTGCAGCTGGTTCACATACTAAACTTTCACCTTAAAATTTAATATTTTTAATTTAAAGCAAGCTGGAGGTGTGTCTAGCCTTGAGCATCTAACAGCTTGGAGTAACCTGCACTGTGGGAATATATTGCTGAGGGGAATTATGACTTCAGCAGTTATTACACTGGCAAGTGTCATCTGTGTTTTGTCATCTCCTGCCCTGCACCCTATGCTCACTGGGTGATGGTTTCAATCCATTGTAACCTTTCCACATATCAGTTGTCCTGTCCATGAAACTGGAATAGCAACTTGTCTTCCTTTATCTTTATTTACATAAAGTGCTTGAAGGGTTTGAAATAAAAATCAAGGCAAAATTAAAATATACAAATAATACACAGGAATGCTGAAAATGCTTAAATATTATGATCTCTTTCCATCACAGTGGAAGAGTCCAGGTATTTTTCAGAATTTTCCTGCTGTATGCAGTAGGGGATCTTGCTGAACATTTTGCTTCACCCTCAATGACATGATGATGAGAATTTAGAAAACCAAAGCAATTTGCTGCCGGCTGCTGGGCCACACATTGCTTGCTGACTTACTTTGGACACCTGGGATATGTTGTTTCTTAATGGCAGTTTTTGGATGGCAGAGCTGATGACGTGTGTTTGTAGGACAGGCTGCTGCTGCTAAAGCCATTACCTGGGTGAGTTACTGTGAAATGAGAATGTTCTGGTGCCATGGGAGTCACTGCAGCAATTTTGGGTGCTAGCAGACAGCATTTGCTGCAACTGCTGCCAGAGGTGAGCAGCAATGCTAGATTTCTACTTGGAATAACTCCTTGTAACCTTGGCAAGGTAACAAATAATGTGTGAGGGATCTAGGAGGTCACCTTGCAATAATACAGAATTAGGGCAATTCCCCTCCACCAGGTTTCTCAGTCTGCAGAGACCTTATAGTGTTGTAAAGAGCAGTGGCAAACAAGAGGCCTTCAGAGCAAGGACGGTGTGACTGAAAAATATTGTAATGCAGCATATTGCTCCTACAGCCAAACAGAGGCAAATGCAGAGAGCTGAAGCAGCACTACTGGAATGGGTGTCTTCCTGCAGCCACTGAGCCACATAGCTGCGGGATGCTAAGGAGCAAGTCCTCTTCTTAAAATCTAACTTAGGCCAGAAAAATCTGTCTTAGCTAAACTGATTCTGGAGGTATTAGAAAACAGAAGAACTGTTTGTTCCTTTTTTTTTTTCTTTTTTACCAGAGAAAGAAAAATTAAACTAACAAAGTTTTGATGGTTTCTAAGAGGTGGCACTAGACATGAAAATGACTTCCTACACTTACTGCTATGTGTCCTTGGGCTGTTCAAGTTTGAAACCTACATGCAAAACCGAGGCAGAAAAATCTTGACATGCTGCTTTGTCTTCCTCTTAAGGAGAACTTTGGTGTTTTGTATGGACAATGCCAAATGGCTGAAAAGGTTTAAATCTTTGAGTCTGCAAGAATGGATCACATCAGACATAAAAGCTTCAACTGTTCAAAACCACAGTGCTGGTTTTTGTTTTAAACTTCACCATAGAGATGAGAAAACATTTCTTATTTAAAGAGGAAAAAAAAGGATTAATCAAATTTTAAGACTTGACAACATATGAACATCTTTGTACACTTAGCATATTCCAGGCAAGAAATGTCACCCATTGTTAGCATTATTGGTGAAGGACCACAACCTTTTTGGAAAGACCTACAGGCATAAGAGATTTTCACAGGCCTTGGTAAACAGTCAATTGTCCATATTTTAAAATATTCAAACCACACTGCTCTTCTGTTTTAAATTTCACTTGTTTCACATCCCAATCATTCTGTCTGGTTAAGCCTGGTTTGCAGGTTAGACCACATGGAAGTGATGACTTATTTTTGTTTTATTATGTTTTGATAGATTTTGTTAGTACCAAATTCAGGAATTCGCTCCGTTTTAGGGAAGACCTAAAGCATAATTTAAAATTTCACTGGAAATCAGCAGAAATTGAACATGCTTTTGTGTATGTGTTAGTTATGTAATTTAAAGTATTTCTTTGCTCAGGATGTTTTCATATTGTGCAATTTCTAGACCCAGAGAATATTTCTCAGGGCCTTTGCTGGACCTTCACTCCTATCCATAGGAAGAGCTGTGCTAAGTAATAGTGTTAACAACTCTTTCCAGAGCCCTGGAACCCTCTCTGGAGGCTCTAGAGCCCTCTTGAACATCTCCCTATCCTTCATGTAACTGGTGACCTTGCATCCTGTGCTAGGGAGTTACCATGGATCCCTCACCTGGCTAACCTCATGCCCCCTGGGTGGGCACTTTGTCTGCAGTCCTTGCCCCACCAGACCTGGGACTCATGCTGCATGTTTCCCTCATGTATTTGGACTTTTGCATCTGGTCACTCTCATTCTGCAGTAGCTTCTCCAGGGCTGCTCTACATCTACAGATATTTTCCACTCAGCTCTGCTTCAGTCTCTCCTTCAATACCCTGTCACTCTGCCTAAGCAGTAGGCAGCAAAACCATACTTAAATTATAGTTACTTTTCCAAAACTGTGCGTGCCCACACCTAGCTATCAGTTTCATCACCATTAGATCTCACTTTGATAGCTAGGCTTCCTGTTTTTCAACCTCTGAAGTGCATTGCTTTGGCCTTTAGACTAGCATTTGCCTTTCATCTTCACGACTTATATTGTAAACCAGAGACAGTTTTTCCTGTGACTACAGACAGTAGTTTATCTGTGACTACAGATAGCAGTCACATCAGGCCTGTAAACACAGTTAAAGGTCTGGTTTTATTGCCATTGCAACCAAGAAATATACATCCTATTGTCCTCAACAAATAGCTTCCTCATTCTATTTCTCTCCCAAAATTTTCAAAATTGCTGATTTCCCAGCTCCAGGTAGTGTTGTGTTTCAGTATAATCTGTAGTCTAGGTGTATGATTCTAGATTATGATCTTGCTATTGGCTGCATTAAGTCTACTAAATGTGGCTAAGCAAAGTTTAATAAAGTGCAATAAGAGTAGGAACATGTCAGCTCTTTTACTGCTTGGCTCTTCCCTCTACTATTTTACAAATCTACATGGCAGCATTTTGCTCCTTGCTGACTGGTTTGCTGAAAGTATCATGTCTGATCAGCTTCATTTGATTAACATAATTAGAGGATTTTAAGGAAAAATATGTGTAACTTTGAGGATATTAAAAAGGCCATCAACAATTTACTGGTACTGTATAGATGGAAATATGCACTATTATGTCTGCTTCATCAATTCCAGAACTTGACTAGCTAACTTGAAAAATTCTTTTGCATATAAAAGAAAGTTCTTATCTTCGTTAACATCTTTTCCACCCGTGCTTTTTTCTTTTTTTTTTGCTGTGATCAGTCTGAGAACACTTTCAAAGTGTATCATATAAATATGAAGGACTGTTTGCATAATCTAGTATCAGTTCTGAATTTAATGCAAATTCTTATCAAAAGGAAGCATCACCAAAAGTGCTGCAAACTTCTATCACAAATATTTTAGTCCAAAAATTAACCACTACTCCTAAGCATGAATTTATGATGAAAATTATTGCAAGAATCTCAGCATATTGTATTTTAATCACAAGTACTCTTAACTAGGAAGGTGGTGCCTTTTCAAGTACTAGAGCAAATAAATGTTATACAACCTAACTGTTACTGAGAAGTAAAAAAAACCAACCAAACAAACAAACAAAAAAAAAATAGAAAAAAAAAGCAACAAAAAACCTCCCAACCAACCAAACAAAAACCAACAAATCAACCAAAAAGCAAAAAGCCGAAACAAAATAGGATAAGATGCACTGAAAGATTACAACCACAAAACACCAAAATTAATGAAGTGAGATTCTATGGATAAGTAACCAATTTTCAAATTTTAATAAGCAATTACTTGATTGTGGTAGGTTAAATATCCTTACAAGTAGTTATCCTTAACTGCTGGTGCAAGGCTTGCTCACCTAACAGAAAAAGCAGCAGCAGATACCAGCAGCTGGCAAATAAGGCCAGGGGAAATACACACCCAAAATAAGGGATACCTTCCTCTTCAAGGAATATTGGTTGACCTACACCAAAATATTTGCAGAGCTGAACCACCCTTATCTGTCCATATGTGTGGACATGATGAGTATACACTGAACTCAAGTGATTGGTCTTAGGGCAGTAGTAACTGGGTAAAATTCAATGGGCTACTGCAAAAGGCAAGTGATTGTTTCCTGCCCATGAATCAGAGGCCCCACACTACGAAAGAAAATTACAAGAGCATGCACAAAGAGGTTAGTTAAGAAATCTTTGGGAAATACTGAGAAAGATTTTGGATGACTGATTGTTTTGGGAGCAAAAAAAATTCACATCTCCCAACTATTTTCTTCTTATACACTAAGCTAAAACTCCCCTCTGTAATCTTCCTGATGAACAAAGGTATTTATGTAAGCTAGGTGTAACACTGCTGCATGATCTATACCTTTATTATACAATCAGCTGAGGACAATTTTTTACCTCCTGACAAGGAGTCATAAGCATATTGTCATGCTGAAATTCGTAAAAATAGAAATATTCTAATGCAATTTCTGGTTTTAAAGTCTATGACTAAAATTGAAAAATTCAGAGGACGAAGAGTCACAGAGAATGCTAAGATCATGCAAGAACAACAGCTCAGAAAAAAACATTTAGGTAAAGGTCTTTCTTTAAAAAAAACAACAAACCATGTACTAGTTTGGAAGATACAAATACAGATAAAACTGTACAAAATATTTTGCTTTTTGCTTATCCTGTTCAAAACCAAACAAATCATTACTGCGAGGTTTTTTGGTGTACTGGGAAAGAAAAATAAAGATTCGGTAAATGAAAAGTGACAAGTTTTGAAAAGGAAAATGCCATCTGCCCTAGTAAGTAATTTCTAGAATGTCTTTTAATTTTGCTAACCTAAATATCACATGACATGAAGAAAAAGTGAACTTGCATCAGAAGTGCTGATGAGGACAGCAGGCAATAAAAGCAAGCCTGCAGGAGCACTTGGTTGGTGCGGCCCAGCAGGTGTGGAGAGGCTGAAGCAATGGTGTGCCTGGGGCAGACCTCTCCCTCCGAGTGTTGGAATGTTGGGGGACACAAGACAGGTGATGGGCTTTGGACCTGGTTAACATAAGAGATTTGATAACAGGATGCCTTGGCAAAAGCAAACAGAACTTTGAAAATTAGACCTAGATTGCAAGAAGATTAAATCAATCAGGTTTACCAGAACAAGACAATCCCATTAAACTCTGCAAGCAAGAGATGTTGTTATATGCATAAGTCTATGTGATTTTAACCTAATCACTGCAGTACACATTACTGGTCTCCCTGCAATAGTATATAAGTGTTTGTATCCCACAATAAAATGGGATTCTGATCACCAAGTCGGTCTCCCCGTCTCTCTCCATCACTGACATCCGAGCTGCTCCTGCCACACAGAGGAGCACACACTTGCAGGGCATGAGCCAGACAGGTGCTCAGCTGCCTGTGTCTAAGGCTGGGCGAGACATGGTCCCACCAGTATGATTACAGGCATTTCACTGAACCCCTTTGCCCTACATTTTTTTCCCATTTTTTGGTTTGTGTGGTTGTTTTTTTCCCCTAAAAGTAACTGCTTTCAAGTGCTGGTAATTTGTTTGTGCAGGAATTGCAAGGTGGGAGCATTCTCTGTAAAAATATTTATTTTAAGATATTTTTTCTTTTCATTTATTTTAAAAAAAGAGTATAACCTCACAACAATCATATTTTACACGAGAAGTTTATGATTTATGTCACAATCATTTATAGCACGTTTGGAGACTTATAAATAACATTTAATGAATAAATTGTTAAACTGTGATGATTCCAAAAACTTCAAAACATTAAGACATGTCTGTTCCCCTGAGCCTATCACTCTCTTTAGCAAAATAAACAAGATTTTGCACTTTTGAATATTTTAAAAAATTACTTTCAGTCTTCCATTTCTACATGAAGTCCCCACTGTTCCTTGAACTGCAGGAGATACATTTCTTGGTCCTCAGGTGACTCACCAGATACCCCTTTGTCATAGAGTCTGAGCAAAATTCCATCTTTGTTGGGATCATCATACTTGAATATTCCTTCACACACCTGATTTTCAGTGCTGGACAAAGTAGGAATATACAGTCTTCCACTGTCAGGATCCCAGTCAACTAATATGGTCTGCACACCTTCTCTCTCTGTGAGGCCCTGTGTGTTTTTTTCCAGCTGATGATAGGATGTCTGCCCAGACTTTTCAGTATCCAGGTCCATGAAGTCGATATGGATCTCACTTGGCAATTCATCTGCTGCATCAACCACCTTCAAATCAAGTTCCTCTGTTTTCTGTCCCAAACAAAGGTCTGCTACCCGTATCTCTAGCTGGGGGGAATATGGCTGTCCTGTTTCCATATCAACCAAGTCCCCCAAAGCAACTTGTGGCTCACCCTGTAGCCCCCCAGGGGCAGAAAACTTCTCTTCTAGTTTCTGACCAGGACTGAAGTCTTCAGTCCTTACATCATGCTCATACTCTACAACCTCTGCATTTTTATCTCTCCAAGTATTCTGTGTTCCAGACTGGCCATGAGATGCCCAGTTTCCAGTTTGGTTCCCTTCCACTAAAGTATCTTCTTTGAGTGAAATCTCTTCACATGAAAAATCAAACAAATATTTTGCTTTCAGCAACTGTTCAGAAGGCCAATCCCTCCCTTCAGTGTCATTGTAAACAATGTTATAATGGGGACTTTTCCTTTCCGACAGACGTCTGGATTCCTCACAGTCATCCCCAGCAACAGTGATAAGGTTGAGCACTATTTTTTCACTTGGTATGAAAACCCATTCCTTGCATTTGTCAGTGTACTGCCACACCTGCAAAGTAAGAAATATTTTGAGTGAAGCATAATAAAAATACCCTCTTGCTGCTTCTTATATTTTTAAAATACAGTGCTAGGTTAGACCTTATTAGGAGGTTATTTCAGCTTAGGGAAGAAGAAAGTTCATCATATAAACATTTAAGAGTGTCAATATGCTCTCCTTTTTTCTTATTCTATCTAAAGCAAAACTATATTATGATCAGTTTTCATATCGCTTTTCCCCCCATCCCCATGTCAAAAGAATGGTTAGAACAAGTCTGCCAAATACAGGTTTTGTTTCCAAACCAGCATAAACACTCATGACTTTGGAGAAAACATCAGTCTTTGTTCTTGGACCAAGGACTACTGAATCTATTCCACTCCTTTTAACCAGCGAAGAGAAAATGTAGTCACAACCAGTTCCCACAAGCAGTGTCAGGTAACATGTCAATGTATAACTTACAGAGAATAAAATAATACCAGGTTTCCTTTCAGAGAGGGAGCTACACGTCAGGCTGAACACAGTGTACAGAGCCTGCACTGTGTAGTCTGCCACAGGCTGCTTTTATGAATCATCAAATTAAACCATAGGGATCTTTCTGAAATGAGTAAAATTTTAGACAGAAATCAACATTGTGTGGGCACTGGTGGAATGAATATGAAAAACAACCAGAAGGTGCATTTCAGTGCTTTCCAGCTTGAATGGAAGACTAAGACCACTAATTGATGTACCAAGTAGTCTGAAAGGTTGCACAGGTCAGAAATGCTGGACCAAACAAACAGTTTATTCCATGTCCCCCCAGCCACACAGGCTGCCCATGTGGAACAGCCTGTATGTTGGAAAAGCCAGAGAGCATCATTAGAAAGAATACCAGGTCTGTATTCACTCGTTACCTTAACATTGACTGAATCCAGAGGTGGAGAAATCAAATTGAAGCTCCAGGATGGTCATTAAAAAGTGCAATGAATGAACATAAAAAATAAATCCCAGCATTCAAATTATATTTTTATTAGAGAAATAAACTCCTGGAGTTAGGAGTTTAGTCTGCTACTGAGTGGGAATTTTCCACTCAGTAGCCCTTCATGCTCTTGGACTTTAAAGAGCTCTGTCCTGTTAGCTCCCCAAGAGACCAAGCTATCTCCCCATGCCATGATCTGCATCCCAGGAACAAAACATAAAGAACAAGACAGAAACAGACTTTTTACTAAGGCCTGTAGTGACAAGGGACAATAGTTTTAAAATGAAAGATGTTCATTGAGACTGAATATAAGGAATAAATTATTTACTGTGAGTGTGGTGAGGCACTGGAATAGGTTTCCCAAGAAGCTGTGGATGCCCCATAAGTGCAAGTGCTCAAAGGCAGGTTGGATGGAGCTTTAAGCAACCTGATCTAGTGGCAGATGTCCTTGCCCATGTCAGAGTGGTTGAACTAGATACCTTTGAAGGCCCCTACCAACACAAACCATTCTGTGATTCCATGGTTCTGTAACACAGCCAGTGCCTCCTCAAGTGCAGGAGGTATTTCTGTGCACATCTGAACAGAATGTGAACACTGCAGCAGTGGCTGCTCCAATCCTTCTGAGCCCTTCTGAACTCACAGTCCCTCTGTGAAGATTTCTCCTGTCACCTCTGCACTTCTCTAATCTTCTTCAGCAAGATCAGCATGTTGAAACCATCTCCCTTGTATCTCCCATCCCACGGTGTCATGCAGATTGGATTAACATTGAAGTCTACATTCATTATTATAATTGCTTGTTTATGGTTGAGAACCTTGCTTAAAGATACCTGTGAGAAAGTTCTGTTGAGCTCATGAGCTGGAAACATGAGTAACATTTCATAGACTTTAAGTATTCTTTCTAAAATCAACAAATTTTGCAGCACTAAGAAATTTGAGAATATTTTTTTGCAAAAAGCATATTTGGGCTGTCTAAATAACAGAACGTGTTTATAAATTTTTGGGTGTTAGGAAATGGTACAGTATTTCAAAGTATTCTTAGAAATTCAGGTTAAATTATCTGTATGATGCACATGTGTTAAATCCTTCACAATCACAATTAAATGGAAAAATCTGGTAATACCCAGTAATAGTCCAATAAAACATCGTGGTGTTTCTGTACTGCTTAATTGCCTTCCCTTCTTGTTTCTGAATTCAAATTAATAACTTTTGTCCAGCTGACTTTTCACGGTGCTTCATCTTAGATAAATTTACAAAGTTCTGACACCCTGACAGACCTAGTGCCTTAAGTCATTGCTTAAGGCAATGACTCTTCCAAAACCAACAGCTCTGTTCTGATCATTGCAAACTTGAGTTATTACTCTGTTTTTCTTGCATTTAATAACCCTTGATGTGGCTTTCTTCTCTTGATCTCAGTGGCTTTTATTTGGAACTAGCCCCAGTTTCCTCCAAGCCTGCTTGGACCCCTGGAAAACACACAGCTCTGCTGGAGTGCTGAGGTTGGCACTGACCTCCTGTAACAGAAGACACTTACCAGGTTTGTTGGATGCTTTTGTTTGTGCATGTGAATATACTTGTGCACCCAACAGCATGCCAAAGAAATAAAAAGGAGAGCCAGCATGGAAGGCATAATATATCCAAATGTAATTGTTATAGTCTCATCTTCTGTTTTATCTGTTAATAAAACAAAAGTCTTCATTGTAACAAACACCTTGTTAAGGTCTGTGGATATGTGTAATATGTGCATACACCCCACTGCATTTTGGATACAGAATGGAAATGTTTTATATAAACAAGGAATTTGCAGGAAATGAAAAAAAATATATTTGAGCTACAGGACAATTATTATTATTATTGTCTAAATGATAAATTAAATTCTATAAAAAGTGACAACACCTCCCATAGGTTCTCCTGTTGCTAACTTCAGAATGACCCAGCTCTACTACCCCCAAACCGCATTCAAGGAGAAAAAATATTCTCCATGCACTAAAACTCAAAGAATGCAGGTAATTTCCTTCAGAGGTACCGATGTACCTTCCAGTCAGTCCCAGCTATGCTTTATTAGAGGCAAAATTTTCATTGGTACAAGTGCACAGAGAAGGGAAAAGCCATGCTAATTGTCACTCTCAAAATGGATACATAAAAAACTCACAAATTCAATCACCATGGTTTTTTCCTAACTTGCATCTTCTTTTTCTTTTTTTTTTTAATTTGCCACCTCATACATACCTTTCAGTGTAGTAATGCAATGTTCTTTGGAAAAGCCACTGTCCAAAACTGGTGTGGTGACATGTATCTGTGCACTGACACAATAAGCTGTTCCAGGTTCTAACCAGGACACAACCAAGGTGTTGTTGCTGATGGAGAAGAACCACTGGAAGACATTAAAAATATTTTCCCCCCTTTAACTCCTGAGCTACAGAAAGATCATGAGCATACACATTTTCTAGAAAGGTGGATACTCTAAGAGCTGCCAGCTGCATCCTTTTCCTCCAAAAGCAATCAACATTCAAGTTACTTGTTAAGTCACATTCTCTCTGATTATTTTCTCTTCCAATCAAAGATTCTTGTACTGCCACTGAACAATTTCGTGCTTCATATGCAGCAGGACCATTGGCCACTACTGGCTCATGTTCCTGTGGTGACGTTGCAATAGAGCTAAAGCATCACTCCAACCCTGTCCTGACACACACACACACCCATGACAGGCACGTGGTATGGTTCCACAAAATACTTCAAACTGGGGTGTTCTGGAAAAGCCAGGAGCCTTAGGGTAACAGAATTTATGTAGACTTTGGAGTCCAAAGTAAAGTTATTGCTATATTCCCTGCACCTTTGTGAAAAAACCCTCAACAAACCAGCCACACAAACAAACACAACCAACCAAACCACCAAACTACATTTGTCTACTAGACATTTGCTAATCTTGGCATTTCAAGGAGCACAGAGCCCACATTTAATAGCAGCAGTTCCACAGCCTTGTCAAAGCTTACCCGCTTCTTTGTTTTTTTGTTGAGGACAGACACATTGTACTGTAGGCCAGGGTACACTTGAAGCAAAGATATGGATTCCTCCTCAGGACTTTTCTTCCACTTCTCAGGAGCAGTCAAAATGATTGAAATAGATCTGTCAGTAGAAGATACACTTACCATGGGTGGATCTATTTTAGCTGGAAAAATGAACATGTACAAAAAGCAGTCAAATTCAGCAGAGGCACACTGGTTTGACCAGTTTCATCAAATTGATCATATTACATTTTTGCAATGATTAGAAGAGTCTAAGTACAGCTTTGAAAAAATTTTTATATTGGTAGAAAAATATTTGATCAGATAACTAAGAGGATTTTTACAGTAAGAAACTGAACACTGACTTGCAATTTTGCCAAGGAATTCCTGGGACTTTACAGGATAAACAACCTTGAAACTCAGTTTACTAAAACAGGCTGAATTTCCAGTATATTCTTAGATTATCTGGCACAGATAAGAAATATTGGGCTCTAGAGTATGCTTACTGATTGGTTTGATAAAGCCTTTTCAAAATCAGAGTTATTTATACTGTGAATGTGCCACAGATTTTATTTACCTTGAGTAAAGCATTACCATAGCATTATAAAGAATTCAGTATATACCAGACTATATATATATATATATATATATAAATTCCAATTTTATTATTTCAATTACTTCTGTCAAAAGCAGAGTATAAGAATAAATGTGAAAAATTTAAACTGAAAAAAACTGAAAACACTTAACTGAAAAAAACTGAAAAAACTTTAAATTGAAACATTAAACTGAAAAAAATGTAACTTCACGCTAAAATTAAAATATCATCCACTGTGAAGGCATGTGCAGTGTGAGCACACATTTTTAATCAAGGCCATTGGACATCTGGCTGTGTGCTTAGCTCTCCTTACTGTCTGTTAGAGGGTTGAATCGTGTGGTCTCCATCCAGTCAGAGCATGCCCCATTTAGGAATGCTTTAACACTTGCATAGTATTGCTCTTCGTAGTCAGAGGTCTCGCTGGAGAGGTCACACCATGTTCTGTTTATATTCCTGCATTCTGGCTTTCTAATCCATTTGCCAACACCGTACCTATATTGAAAAGAAAGAGAAAGGAGCTGTACAAAAGCTATTTCCATTATATTAGTCACCTCATAATATAATTTTCTCTGCTTTATGATGGCTGATAAAACAGTTCCTGTGTTTAGCACAAATCTAAAATTTCAAGGAATCCCAGCTTCAGCTGAGATGAAGCACAAGACTTCCACAGGTTTTTAATGAAAAATAAATTAGAATAGGCCCTCTCCAGAAGAAGCCAGATGAAACTAACTGGGATGTTAGTGACACCAACCTAAGTCAAGGTTCGCCTGTGAAGACCAGAGATCTCTCAACATCAGTCTCCATAGCTTTAGCATAAATTCTAAACACACAGTGATTATTTATATGGATAATTATTTATAGGGAAACAAAGAGTCCAGTCAGAATGGTCAGTGACACATCCTCAAGTACAGACACAGATGATGCTCAGGGTCTCCAAGACGAATGACAGGAGACTACTCATTCCTGCCTGATGCCTTGTTTTCTAGTTTAAAAGAAAGACTCAACAGGAACACAATGAGCTTCAAAACCCTTCTAGTTGAAAAAAGGCCATATATCTGCTACCAACAATGCCTCAGTACTGACCAGCTCTTATACACTGGTAGAACAAACTGAGATTTCCTTGGAAAATTCCTCTTCGGATTTGCTCAGACGTTCCTGCTCCTTAAATTCACATTGAGAATTCCCCCTTTGGCTGCTAATTAGTAAGGGCACGTGGCAGCTTCTGCCAGATCACTCACCAGCATTTTCCTATCTCAAGGCCTTGCTCTCCTGGGTGGGCAGAGCCACCTGAGTGTTTTTGCGAAAGTGTGAAAGATGGAGATGGCCATACCTATGGTGACAGACTCCTCATGGACCAGCTGGCCCTTCAGAGTCAGTGCAGCCAGTTCTCTCTGAACATTTTACCTCCCATACAAGCCCTGGTTTCCACCAAGAACAGGGTGAATTTCTTCCAGTAACCATCAGGAGGTGGAGCCCAGAGCTGTGTGGGCATGGCCAGAATCCTACTGCTATTAGATGCCATCTTTTATCAATGCTAGGGGCACAGGAGAAGGACCGTCTCTCCATTCCGAGAAGAAAGGTGTTCCTTTCCCACGCAGGAGGCGTGGCAGATGGAGCAGCATTGGTAACACTGGTCCTGACCAGAGGGAACTGTTTGGGTGGCATGGCTGCGGTTGGGTTGAGCTCTGCACTCTCTCTTTTGGGCATTTTTATCATTAATATTGCTGCTGTCACTGCTCATTGTCTAATCTCATTGCTGTTTCCAGTAAATGGTTCTTCTCTTCATCTGTGATCTTTGCCTTTCGTGCTTCCAGCTGGAGGTGGAGGGGAAGGAAATGGCACCATGGTTTTTTAGCAGAACTCCTGAATTGCAGAACACCATTCCTAAACCATGACAATAATTACCGTTCTCTCTGTAACTGCTGAGCACTCTTAAGTTACAGGAAACTTCTAGAGACCGACATTCATTTTACTGTTCTGAAATTGTTCCTAGATTGAGGGAAGTGTAAATGTTCGAGGTAAAGATTGGGAGCATTACAAAATCGGTGACAATGGTGCTACAACTATTTAGAAGCCAAACTTCTTTCACTGCCCTTCAGAATGACACAGTTCTTTTTCAGTAGGAATAAAGGAAATGGAGTCTGGTTCTCATGTAAATTCCTTGATACCCTACTAAGGCGCAGACCTTGACAATGTAAGGGCCTGATTCCAACCACAACACTTGGTTTTGTACAATGCATGGTAACATCAGTGGATTTTCTCCTAGAGAGGCTTGCTGGATCAGAATAAATGTGAGGGAGTGGGTCTGTCAGGAAAGAGCAATGACACACTGGGTATTATTAATATCGATTGAATCATACATCTCCATATCCATTTAAGTGTGTACAGAGGATGTATGCAGACAGATACCAGTCCACAGCAGTTATTCTTCATCCTTCTCTCTCATTTTAGGAGAAATGCCTCTGAAAACTTCCATAGTTTAAAATATTGCTTCCTACACTTCTTTCATAGGAAGAATATCTCCTTAAACATTTTTTAACTTAGTGTGAAGTAAACAGTGCCAGAAGCAGAAATTAAAAAACACACTGCGTAAGTCTAGCTCATACTTCAGTTCTTTCTTTACTTTATATCAGCAGTACTTTCCGTGAAGCTGGGTTTTCTTTTTAAATTATTATTTAAAATGCTAAAACAGAAGTCAGTGGGAGATAAAATAAACAAGCCAACTTACACTGCATACTTCACCTTGTAGAGTACTCCATCACCTGTGCCTTCTGGTGCTGACCAGTGAAGGACATTCTTCATATTTATAGACTCAAAACGGACATTCCTAGGGTTGGGCAAAGAACAATACAACTCTCCTGAGAAAGAAAATAAGAAAGGAACAACATGCACTAAGAATCAGCAAATGCATACACTCCCAAAGTAGCCAACACAGTTATTTTTAAAAAGTTATCTTTTTTAGCATTCAAAGCGTAATGTAGTTGGCTGTGGGAAATCAATTTTTTTGCAAGTGTCCCTACCTAGTGCAGTCTCAAATTCCATCTTTATGAGTGTATTTTTTTCTTGAGCAAAAATGGCTTTGCCATTTATGACAGGCATGGAAATATTCAGGAACTGGAAGCTAAAACTAGAAAAGCTTGGCCTAGAAGAGACAAACATTTTTAAAATTGCAACTGTATTTGAATATCACAAAAAATTAACACTGGAAATTTTAAAAATATCCTTAATACTTTACTAGAATCTTTTTGTAGCTGAGTGGATTTTTAAAAGGCAAACCAGGCATTTTAGAAAAAGACACACAGAATGAACTGCAAACACAGCTTTACAAACTGAAGTGTGACTTTACTCTGGAGAATTGGACTGGATGACCACAATAGCCCCAGTGTCATTTGACCATGCCTTTTGATTCTTCAGAAATCAAAAGCAAACATCCACTGTGAGATCACACATCTAACTTGCTGTTCATTGCACCAGCTTTTGAAATTAATAAATAGGCAAATTTGGGTATCCTAAGAACACAGTTTCAGATCTTTCTGATACCCAACTCTAATCTAATAAATGTCATGAAAGTGCCCACATTGCTAAATTGCTTGCAAAACGAAGCCTGTGGGCCCAGGGGAAGAGTCCCAAGTTCAAAGTTATGACTCAAGCCTCAGCTACTGCCATGCTCTGGGGGGAGCAACCCTGAGACCAGCCCTGAAGCTGCCACTGCTGGGAAGGAGCTTCCCATTGCATGTAGCCACAAGAGCATAATAGGGAAGAGAAAAAGTGACTCTGTGGTTTTTCAGGACTTTTCAAAACCCTTTAATCTCCTTTTCCAGGAATGCAATTCTAGTTCTTGAGACAACAAAATGAGGCAAAGAAAATGGGAAATAAAATAAACCTGTTCAAATGAATAGTCCTTGAGCTGTTACTTCTGTAAGCAGGACTTAGGGTATTTTTGTAAGCACATTTTGTAGTATATTTTGCTATTACTAGAGCACTAGTGCTCATCCTCCTGTATACATAACTATAGTTGCTTTTGTAAGCAAAAGTCACCGCCATTTTCCTGATTAATGTGCAGACTTCTATCTGTCTTTGAGCCGAACAGTAGAAGATTTTTTTCTCTTCAATACATTTATTAAAACAATCTCCTTGCAGCTCTGTAGAGACCTATTACTTCAAACTGTCCCAGTGCAAACTCTTGGTTTTCCAAGCCTCTAGCTGCTCATTAATGCTGCACTGGTATATACATTCATCTGTATCTTCAGATCACAACACTCTTCATCTAAGGTATTTCTAATGCTGCTCTCTTTAATCTTCAGCACTTAGACAGCATTCAGAGGCTTCCATTTTCTAGTCAGAGAACAAGTTTTGTCAGGTATAGTCCTCAGGGCAAGCTTACCTATTTACAAGAAGTAGAAAGTCCCATTTCCTTGACACTTGGATGCAGAAATGTCCCGTGACAGTCAGCTTGTAAGACCTCAAACTATAGGCTTGGTAGCAACATAAAAAAAGTTCCAGGATGCCAGCGGATATAAAAGCAGCAATAGGAATTCTCCTGGAACTTGCCTTATTCTAACACTTGCTTCCAAGTGGGAGATACAGAATCTAGAAAATCAAAGGTTTTCATTTCACCTAAATAAATGTCCTCTGCAACTACTATAAGTGAATCCAAGTGTAAAGATGAAGCTGACCAGGAGAGGTGACAAAGTGGTTTTTCTGTACCTTTCCATATTTGTCCACCCTTAGTTTAAAACATTTGTATTCCTCAAGCACATTTTAAAGTAGCAAGAGTGAGTAAGAGTGAGTTTGGCTGTTTCATTGAAATATTTTTGAAACTGGTTCTTTGACATTTTAAATTTTTTTAAATTTTAATTTCTCTCCTCCCACTGTGGTTTCTGCTGTAGTAAATGAAGTTTCAAACCACAAACACTGACTGCAGCAGAGGAGCCAATCTCAGCATGAAGAAGCCACAGATTATATCTTTACAAGATCTAAAGCATTACAACACTGCTGGTGTGCTCCCACCTACCCCAGCTCAGTGAGATTTGGAAGGCAAAGGGACTGAGACCGTTAACTTTCCATGAGATGCAAAAACAGAGATTTGGTTTCTATTTTTGCTTTTGCCCCTTTACTAAAAGGCTCCTGCCCTTACAATAAATCGTGCAAGTTAGTTATACCACAATTCTGCACATGTAAAACAAGAATAAAACTACCATACTCTCCTATGTCTCCAAGAAGAGTTAAGAATAAAGTCCTTCATGTCTATTTGGTGATTGATAATATCAGGAGGCATGTGTAGAGAACATACCATACATAGAGCTTGAATGTTCCACGGTTATCAATCAGGAAAGAATTCAAATATGCAAGAATTCAACATGCAACAGCTGCATGTTTCAGTCTTTTAACTTGTCTTCAGTCTTTCAGTTTCTAGTCTTTAAACATATTACATCCAATTATATTCTGATTTTATTTCAATTTATCAGGATTCATGGCATGGGTGTCACAAAGAGCATTTTCAGTTTGTACTGGCCTAAGAGCAGAAATCAGTCACCCATGTTGCTTTGCTAGGTTTAGTCTGCCACAGTGATTGCTAGCAATGGCTGTCATTCACTTTCCATTTCAGTTTTTTTTTTTTACAGCTAAGTCACTTCATAATTCATTGCATGGAAAAAAAAAAATGAAACCCTTATTCATTTGGAAAGGCTGTAAATCAAACCTTGAGTAATATCATTGTTTACATCTTCACGACTGACACCTGGACTGGAAATAAAGTAATAATACAGGCTTGCAAACTTCACCACAAGGAACCAAGGAGCCAAGTCCTGTTCTTAGAATAAGCTATAGTGAGACTACTTAGAGAGACTCTTCAAAACAGACGTGACTTAGCCTGAAAACACTTTTGCATGTGAGTGAAAAACCCCATTGACGTCAGTGACATTATTCACATGAGTAAAAGTCTGCATGGCAGGTGCTTCATCTTCTCTTTATGAAATCACCAGCCAGGTTTAAAAACCTGGTCAGTTTTAATCACATGGAGCTCCCTGCCAAGTACATGCTTTGCTCAAGTCAGTACTGTTCAAAGCTCAGTTCTGGTTTTAGCCACATCTATCTATCTACACACATGCACAGACACATACATACAGACACAAGGATTAGCACACACAAATTCCATGTTACAACCATTACCCATTTGGTGCATCTGTGTTTTCCCTGCTAGGAAGACCCCTGCCTGTCTTGGTGACAAACAGCTGTGTTTAATGGCAGTGCTGCAGAACAAATAAAGCTGCAACTACCCATGTCCTCTGGCTCTAAACAGATTTTTTAGCTTTGCACTTCAGTTGGGTAACAACTGCAAAGCATAAAAATATATAAATACATTAAAATTTAGATTATTTTTTCTGTGCAGTGGCAAAAATTTTGGGGTGGGGAGAAGGCAGAGGACCCACTGAAAGCTGACCTATTGGTATCCAAGTGACTCCTGTGTGACCACTGTTGTTCACTGTAGCCCTCTCAAGCAGAGTGATCATCTGCTGTATTTTCCTGTGGCATGGCACAGAGGTGCAAACACCAAATTATCCATCAAATACAGCAACAAAAGAAGATCACAGAACCTTCTAGACAACTGTAGGATACAATTTAAGACAGTGAGAGATGTGGACAGCATTAAGATAGAAAGATGAGCCTTACTGCAACAGTCTTGCTACCCGCAGCAGTAAAAGCCAATAACTCCTCCCCTACAGTCATCTCAGAATTCAAAAGAGGAACTGCTTTTTTGACCATGACAGAGACTTTGGCTTCAACAGTGGTCATATTTTCTTGTACAAAAGTGGCCCTTATGAGCACCTCTGATGAGCACCCAGCCTTCCTGCTGTGTACCAAATTTGTGGGCATCACTGCAGCTGTGCCTCAGCATTTGCAGCTGCTGCTTCAAGGACATTGAAGGGGATTGAAACCCCACTTACACACCCCAGAGAGGAGACAGCCTGTCAAACAGGCTGAGTCCCTGATTTACCTTTTCCCACTGGTAGCTTAGACCCACCAGTGAAGCATGAAGCAATTAAGGATTAATCTAGGATACACTGCTTCTGGCAAAGAATGCTCTAAGTCACTACCCTTTCTTTAGTCCTTCAGTTCAACTTTGGGTGACTTCCACCATATTCCTATGACATCTTGTTTGCTCCTCCTATGCTGTTGCTCTTCATTTTTTGAGGCATTTTTTCTCTTTTCTTTCCCCAGCTCATCTGTTTTGATTGTTGCGTTGTTCTTGGTGAAAAACTGTCCCTCAAATGCATGGCTAAGTATAACATAAAAATAAGAATGGTCATACTCAGAGCAAATGTCCATTTAGCATTGTGTTCAGTGTCCCTCACAAGCAGAGTGTTGGGGCTGTCTTTTCTGGCACATCTCCAGCTCCAGGCAAGTTGGCACTGGCCATGCAGGAATGCAAGGGAGTGCACCAAGTGGGAAACAGGGGGACTAAGCCAAAAATGGAGATCATAAGACACAGAGAAAGGGAAACCCACCAAAGCCAGGAATACACTTTAGCCAACTTATTACTTACTCATCATCTTAGCAACAATTTAAACAAATGAATAAACTTACTAAAAATTAAGTGATAGTGAAAGCTTTTCTCTGTGCAGATAGTTTTTGACTCAAACTCAGCAAACCGGATAATGAGGAAGAGAAGAAAGAGCAGGAAGAAGAGGAGGAGGAGGAGGAGGCGGAGAGGTACCTAGGAGCCATCACAGCTCAGTTGCCTTTCTCCTGTCTTTCTCCTTCTGCTCAGCAAACCGGATAATGAGGAAGAGAAGAAAGAGCAGGAAGAAGAGGAGGAGGAGGAGAGGTACGTAGGAGCCATCACAGCTCAGCTGCCTTTCTCCTGTCTTTCTCCTTCTGGAACTCTCATGTTGCAGGGTGTGAAGTCAGGTTAGTGAAACCCTCTGACTTGAGTGGCACCGGTGGGAATGTGGGGAGGAGCACAAAGGTGATTTCCTGTTCAAGTCATAGCAGCACTCAAGAACTAATCACAAAGCACACTCTGCTCTCCCACAAGAGGAGCCCATCATTCCCATCACAGCCTGTTCAGAGGGGGCATGGGGAAGAAAGACAGGGACAGAAAGGCAAACATAAGACTGCATGAAAATCAGGTGGTGGAGCAGATGGAAAAACTTGAGGGAAGAGCTGGGGAAAGATGGGAGAAGGATGAGACTGAGGCACAAGGGGTTTGTTTTTCAAGAAATGGGCAGGCTGCCATTGGAAAAAGGTGAGCCTGAGGAGGTAATTTCATCAGAGTATGAGTGGAACTACAGCCAGAAGAACAGCAGACACAGAAGTGGGACTGAAGCTGTGGCTTGCCCTGACAGGCTGTCCTCCTCCATGTGAAGCCTTGCTGTTATTTATCTAAACCATGCCCTAACTTACCAAAAACACTTCTAAATAGAATATTGGTCAAAGGACACTTCAGACTCAGTCCAGAAATACCCAGCCTCAGAAAGGAGGAAAAAGTCTTCCCAGTCCATTGAAGATTTGTTAGGAGACAGCTGGAGAGGACCAGGGTAGCTAACACCCATTCCTTTTTGCTATCATGTATGAAATAAAATAAACTGAATTTTCTTTCCACTGTGTTGAAAGTTTGCAAGTACAAGAGCAGAGTTCTCACCACCTTTCCTATGCCCTGCTGCAAACACCTTTGCTTGATGCACTCCAGAAGGCAAAAGTTATTGTAGGTACGTTTTCTATTAATTCTGTGCAACCAATACTGGCCTGAAACAAGCAAACAAGGTGAGTGAAATTCAAGGTGGGCTTGTCTAAAATTAGTCACAGCCCTTTCAAGGCTTTTAGAGTTGTAATCTGACTGAGGTGTTTTGTTCTTGACAGTTTGATTTGGTTCCAGTGTGGTTCTTTTTGTTTTGTTTTTAATTTAAAATTAAATTAAATTAAATTAAGTTTGGCATACAAAACCATTTTTTGTCAAAGAGAAGTACATAAACTTTAAAAGCCCAGTGATGACACAATGCCATGACATGATGGCTGTTTTTATTTGAAATACTAAAAACTGCCTGACTGTTTAGCGTTTAATGTTGAGGTTTTTCTTTTCTACCTTGAACATGTTTAGCACTACCAATTTAATATTGCTTAGATCAATCACATTGAACAGCCAAGAAAATGCAAACTTAGTTAGAATACCTCTGACATCTTACATTTGTTTTTCAAAGTATCCAAGAGTTAAGCTTTCTATTTGAAATATTGTAAAAATGATGCTCTGTGACAGTTATCAGCCAAATAGCCAAACCCCACAGTTTTGGTACACTCCTAATCCATCTTTACATTAAATATCTATCTTTTACATATAAACTGAACCAAAATGATGTTTGGCTTTCATCATTCAGCACTGACTAACTGCTATTAGGCAACAACAGTCTAATTACAACTAACAGCATTATATTTATTGCCTAATAGATGTTGCTCCTTGCTCTGTGGCCTACTGATGCCTTTTCTAGAAAAAGGATTTTGCTTTTCTTGGGAGTCTAAACAATTTTAATTAGTGAAATCCACAATTCTGAATCCACATTTTGCCTTGGACAGAAAACTGAATGCTACGTTGGTGGGGGATGAGCACTTGCCTTTCTTTATAAGGGAAAGGCAATCCTAAGGAGATGAAAGTTGAACACCTCCTGCACCTGAGATCTGAGAGGAAGGACCAACACTCCCTGAAACTTGCAATGCCTCATCTCTCACAGGCAATGCCTCTGGGAAGGAGCTGTTTGCAGAGAACTCCTGGGGCACCCCTCCATTGGTGCGAGACTGAACAGAAATACGGTGCTGCTAAGCATTATCCCAAGTTACTGGCACACCAAGTACAAAGAAAAGAGCTGTATGTCATTTTAAATTCTATCTAGGGGTAGTCCTGAGTTCCAAAGTTCAGGCTCTTATAGAGTTGAGCTTCTTAAAATACAGGACCTCTTGTTTGTCTCATAAAGGGTGGCTTTTCTCTCTCTTACTTGCAAATAATCAGTAAGACTTCTCGGGCAGAACTCACTCAGAAGAAATCTGTACAAGCCAAAACTACAAAACCAAACATAAACAGGAACTACACACACACACAAATAACTTGAGTTATCCTAACCACTTGCTTCTCTTGGAATTAAGACTATAAAGGTCACCAGACAACAAGAGCCATGGAAACGAATGGTTCTCAGCTACAGTGGTGAACCTGAGTGTTGGCATGGGGAACTGCAATGCACATCTAAGTTTTGGGCTTTAATCACAAATCCCAATGGTGTTGGAATTGCCTCTATGGAATGAACTGACTCCTTTAACCAGTTCCATCTCTAATTATCAGGCAATAAGAACTTGAGGAATCACACACAAAGCCAAGAACTAAGGCTAGATCTCAGTGTGGTCTAGAATAGCCTGGCATGAGATTGGAAGCTCGAGAAGGTAAGGATAGGCCTTTCAGCTATATCCACATGACACTCCTTCATGTACTGCAGTTCTCCTTATGCCAATATCCATTTTTATTTATTTCTATGTTACATTTACACCTCTTTCCTTCACAGTAGCAGAGAGCAAGGAAATATTGTGCAAAAACACCAAGCTCAACCCCTCCACATACTTCCACTCATTACTGAAGGTTTATGTTCTCTCTGGTAAACACACAGATTATCACCAACACACATGTATTTCAATTCTGCAAAGTATATAGACATGTACTAGGTTATGCAAAATACTATATGCACAAAATTTTCAAGCCAAGAGTTCAAAAAATCAGTCTATCTTCAATTTCCCCCCCCCACTACTTTTCCTATCTCTAGCCTTTTATTCTGTATTTCCCAGAACAACTTCAAAAGAGATGTTTTGTACATTCCAGTACAGTTCTAGTAACTGTGAAAGAAAACATAGAAATTTGTTTAAAGGGAGGCCTGAAGGTGCTTTTTAAACTACTACTTATTAGTAAAAATATGACAAAATGGAATATGCAGTATGTAAATTAAATCAGGTGTGTCAATGCAGAACAAGCAACTTACACTGCTATTAGAAAACATTAAAAAGGGGAAACTTTCAAGGTTGCATCATATGAAATATAGTTGATATAGCCAGGTATCAGCTCCAGTGGGATCTAAGGCTGGATGTATGCTAGCAAGGACTGCAGCTCAGTATAAGCAGGTGTGTTAGATTAAAATGTTTGTACTGAGAAAACCTTGTCTACATTATGTACATTTCAGGTTTTTGCATTTTAACATTGGACCAGCTGTACTTGCACTAGGTACATTGATGAAGCACATCTGCAATGGCAGCTTCATCCAGAAGGAATTGAATTCCAAGACTGTGTCACAATACAGACAAAAATACAGTAAGAGAAATTATTGAGATTTGCTTCAGAATCACATACCTTACCTGAATGAAAATAGTAAAATATGCCTTAAATAAATCAAAACGCTTCTAGTTTGGCAGTATAGCGCTAAGGCTCATTTCCCTTTCCTCAGACTAAGGATACACTGTAGTAGCAAGTGCATTCTTTCTTCTGCATGGATCTACAAGAGAGAGACTGGACTCTACAGGCCAAGGATTTCAAGGTTTCTCTAACTGCAGAAGAATGTGGTTGGGGAAACCTCCCATAAAAGCAAGCAGAAGGATTTAAGATGAAGCTTGGTAAGTTAATAGACTAGCATTCTGCCACTTAGAAAATTCAGGCTGTTCCTTCATATCCTTATCAGTTCCTGACAAAAATTGCTAAAGACTTCCATGTGGTAAAGAGGAACGTGCTTGAACATGCTTGAAGATTTCTTGACCCCACTGATTAAAAAAAAAATAAATTGCAGTTTCTGTACTTTTTGATTTGTTCTACAGTACAGATTTTTAAATGGTTGAGTGAAACCGATTCATAAAAAATCCCATTTGCAACAACAAGTGAAATTTTTATCCTTGCTCAGATAGTCTGTTAGGTAGAGTTCATAGACAGCAGGGCCTGAAAACAGAGACTGCTGGAACAGTAGGTGCATAGGGGTAAAATCATGCCCACTAACGCATCACAGTGAAAACAAAAGTTGTTTTGCAAAGGTCAAGCTACAATTTAGCATCTATATGCTGCTGCTGGGGAGTTCAGAAAGTTACTTGACAAGAGATCCCAAGGAGACAGGCACAGGACAGACCCCGTAAGATGTAAGAAGCTGAGTCTGCAAAGTCCTGCTGTAAAACTGTTTTACGTGGCACTTGGGTCCTGGTTTCTTCTGCTGGAACAATGAATCCAAAGGGGTCCCCTCTACCTATCACTTCACTTCAGAGAAAGCACACAAACCCTGCTATGACAGTTCTACGCTTCATATAATTTCTTCCATTATTAGCAAAATACTGCTAACATTTACTGACATTCATGGTCTCACACTGAAAAAGATGAAAATGGAAGCTCTAAGCCTTCAGTGAAAGGCACAGCTCTCCCTTCCCTGATAGTATTGCTGACTGTCAACAAAACCCTGAAATCACGTCTACATAAAACCTCAGGAATGTGCAAACAGATTCCCTTCTGCCTTGAACAACCACTAGGCAAAAGCAGCACAACCCCCTGGACATTTTTCTAAACTTTCTTTGGAATCAAAAGCAGTAGCAAACACATTTTAAAGTTTTTTTTAAAAGGGTAGCCGAATGCCAGATTTTCCACAACATTTGCACTGATAACCATCAGACTTAAATAAGAGGAAAATTATGCCGTCAGTTACTGAAAAAGAAGCTGGCATTAGTACCTCTGAAAGCAACTCAAAATCACTGATGCATGTTGGAGTAGCTTTTCAAAGGTTAGCTGGGACACAGCAGTGGTGCTTGAAGGCATTCAGAGTACAGAGAACTCTCCTCACTACCTTCCAGCTCTCACAAGATCAGAAAGTTTTGCTGTGGAGTTAAACGGGAGCAGACTCTGTCTTTATGGATTGAGTTTTGGAGGCAACATTTGTAGCAGAGAACAAAAGCATTAAGACAAGAGTAGGTTTCTTAGAAAATCTGCTAATCCTTCCAATGCCTTGCTCCATTTTTTAACCGGAGATACATAAAAAAAGAGAAATAACGTATGATTTTAACAGCAGCAGGGGACTCCCCCTGCGCACACGTTCCAGGCTACAGTTTATGAGCTCATTCCCACTGGGTAACATCCTTGTCCATGCCGAGACAGTTCGCTCTTTGAGCTGCTCCCACAGCCCACTCCAGGTGCCACCTTTTTTGCTCCCTCTCTCTCGTGCTTGGATGCCACCATATGATACAGTCAGCAGGTGGGAGACGGGACGTGGAGCCACTCAGGACTGTAACCCACGAGCTGAGTAACTCTGCCAAAACCCCACCCTGACTTTTGTTTTAATCTAGCCCCTGACTTCTCAGTTAGACTCCTGAGGGTGGTGCCTGTCAAACAGAAATGAGCCTACAAACACCAAAGGTATTTGGGGAATTATCCAAACGGGCATAGTAAGAACTATCTCAAGAGCACGCTATTAACTTGCAGCTGACAGCAAAATCAATACAGAGCGTCGTAAAACCGAATTCCAGCTTAATTACAGAGAAAGGGAAAAGATGAAGCAACATTACAGAAATACCCAGCTCTCCTCCAGCCAAAACCACGAGCACCAAACGCACGGCTGTTTAGGGCGGAGAGCACGGAGCTCTCCTGGGGGAGCAGAGCTCGGCGCGGGGTCACGGCTCTCGCTCCGGGGCTGGGGAGCAGAGCTCGGCGCGGGGTCACGGCTCTCGCTCCGGGGCTGGGGAGCAGAGCTCGGCGCGGGGTCACGGCTCTCGCTCCGGGGCTGGGGAGCAGAGCTCGGCGCGGGGTCACGGCTC
>JAYDZK010000169.1:49477635-49519497 GCA_034509185.1 Euphonia xanthogaster
GTTGGCACTTTTAGATTGGTTTAGAGTAGAAGCTCACTGTCTAACATAGGTGATAGGTATTGGAAAGTAATTGCAAATATTGTACATGTAGTTTTTAGTATGAAGACATAACACTGCCCCGGAGGCAGGCAGAATGCCTCTGACTGTCTTGCTGAGCTGACCTCGGCAGGACAGGAGAAAGAATTTTATAGATAAGATCCAATAAACAACCTTGAGACTGAGAAATGAAGAGCTCTGACTCCTTCTTCAATCGCTGGGCTGGGAAAAGAGACTTTCTAACGCATCTCGGGGTCACTCTGAACAGCTAGAGTCACGAGAGGGTGTAAAATTCACAGTTTATCCACAGAGACTTCCTTGCAGGGTCAAGGTGTGAGTGTCAAGAAACCAGAGGAGTGTCACGTTGTTTCTCCACGACTTCACCTTTGAGGAGATGCAGAAGTTCAAGAAGAAAGCAAGGCTTTTTGCCTCTTTAGGTTTCTCTGGAAAGATCATGGATACGTTATCTAATGGCCACATTTGAAATGCCGACAGAAACAAAACAAAGTTTCAGAAACTAGACTAGTTGTTTTCCAACTTGTCTTGTTCTTGTCAACAAGAACTTGTTTTTCAAAACAAGTTCTTGTTTTTAAGCACGTATATTCTTTTGGCAACTCACGAGATGCTCTGATGTGGTCTGTTTTATGCTCCTGTCTGCTTCCTGCGGAGAGTTGCTGGTCACCACATGGCTGCAAAATTCTGCACTTCTGACAGGGCTCCATGGGATGGGGAGACAAATGGGATTCATGCCCTGCAACACGCACCATTGCAGCACTCAGTATTGTAATATGTAGTTTCTAGGCACCGTGCTTAGTGCAATGCACAATCTTCAGTGAAGTGCCTGAATTGCTAGGGAGAAGTCTCTTTCTTATTACCATAATCCCAGACTGGAATTTTTCTGTGTCTTGCCTCTCTCGTTATAATCTTCACTGTTGGCACACCCTGACTGCTGCTTTTGTGCCTTGCCTTTGCCTTCCTGGCATGCTGGAGAGCCTGGGGGGAGTCTGAAGCTGCCCGTGCATCAAGTTATTGAAGGGGAAAGGTGACAGGGCTGGGCTTTCATCTCATCCTTGTTGTTTGTAGGATGCATGGATGCTGGAGGGATGCTGCTGCTCCCTTACAGGTGCCGCCTTTTGGACAGTCTGAGAGGAGACTCTGCACTGCTGACAGCTGTGCAGCTCCTTGGGAGGTAAATCTGGGTGTCACCAAAATCAGGCTGCTGGCACTGCAGTGTGTGCCAGGGGCTGCACCAGGCCCTGCTGGGCTGTGCCCAGACAGGAGCAGCCGCTCATGCTGTGTTTCAGTGCAATCCTCCAGGAGGTGGGCAGTGGCATGTGCAGAGTGGGAGGGGGAAATAGGGCCATGGTAACCAGCATGTTGGCTGGAGTGGCTCTCTCTTGTCTCTGCAGTAACAAAAAATACCAAAAAAAAATACCAGTGCAAGGAAGCACAATGCCATGTGAGCACCAGAAGAACTGAGTTGTGAAGTAGCTTCTTTCAACTTTCTGGTCTCTGACCAAGGAAGTTGTTAGTATAATAAAGAAATACTGATTTAAACCCTCTCACCACAGGTGTACTATGAGTGTTTTGCAGACAATTCTTTTTATTTTTCTTGTGAGTAAACTTTAAGCCATTTGGTACTTATGTCTGTATTTATTCTGATAACTAACATTTATTTCAGGATGGAGAGAATTATACACAAGACAGTGATAGGGATGTGAAACAACATTATGAGGTTCCAGCAGTCAGAGAAAATTTATTCCTTTTACTACTGATATCCTTTATGCTACAGATAATAATACCACATATAATTCACTTCCAGAAAACATTTCCTCAGTAGGCGTAACAGGCATTTCCTGCACGGTTTCTGTGGACTGCAGGTTTTTTACAGGAGTCACAGCTCTTCTTTAGTTGTATACTTCTCTATGCCTGAGGAGCTAAGTACTGTGCAAGGTAACAGGGAATAACAGAACTAATTTGACCTCAACGTAAAGTTCAGCACAGTCAAAAGTGCTGCTGCTTCATTCAATTGCCTTCATACATAATAGTGCAATTAATAGGAATCTGGTTGTAAATTACAGCAGGAGTAAAAAAGTCAAGACATAGCAGTAGTTAGTACATCTCAAATTGTAGACTGTCTACATTTTTGCAGGCCTGAGAAGTAAATGAATTGACATTTTCTGCTAAAACACAGAATACGCTTTTTTGGGGAATAAAAATTGAAAAAGCTTGTTGCTTTTTTTCCCCAATAGTATAGAATACAATCACAGAATATTCTGAGTTGGAGGGGACCCACAAGGATCATCAAGTCTGACTCTCAAGTGAATGGCCCCTGCTGGGATCAAACTCACAACCTTAGCATTACTGGCACCATTTTCTAATAAACTGAGTTTTTTTGGTGTTTTCTTCCAAGTAGGGAAAAAAAAAAAAAGGAATGGTCTTTAGTCATTCTAGGGCTGACTTTCTGTCGCTGAGCCAGCTGTTCTGTAAGTTCCTGCATCTTTTGAAACACAGCTTGCCAGGATAGCTATTTCCCCTTAAAGTAACTTGGCACTTACAGTCTCGGCTGGTCTTTAACCACTGAACCTGTTGACTGTGATATAAACTCTGCCATTATCTTTCTTGCCGAGGAAGACTTATGTTCGAATTTGGCATTCATGTATTACTTTGACAATTATTTTTGTGTGATAGGCAGTACCACAGCAGTCTGGTATTTGAGGTCCTGCAATCACAGAAAACAAAATCCAGTTCCCGGCATTGCCCACAAGCTTTCTGTGTAATCCTAGCAATCACTTAGCTCAAAGGGGATTGCTTGTACATCTTTACAAACTGGATTAGTGTCCTTCCCTGTTTCACATGGATACTATAAACATAAGTACATGAAAGTACTTAAGGCACTCTGAAAGTAGGGGTATATAGAAGATTAACTCCCACTGAAGTCAATAGTTTTTGAATGATATGTTCCCCACAGGAACATATTTTTTCTTGCCTAGGAAAGATGAGCTCTTCTAGCTGCCTTGCTGTTTCAATGACTGTGGTCTGCATGGTCCTACAAAGATGCTCCATGCTTCAGACATTTCTCATGGCCCAGAAAGAAGGTAACTCTGCACCAAGTGACTCTGCAGAAGTCCTCCAGCTGATCTGATGGCACGGCGGAACCGTGGGTGGTCAGCCTTGGTTCATGTCACCTATTATCTCCCTACCACAACTATTCACTAGTTAGGATGAGTTGTAGCTCTCTGGCACTAAGAATGATTCTTGGACTCCATAGATGGAAAGGCTTTAAAATTCCATGCTTGAGGAGCTTATTCACTGCCCCAGTTCTACAGTTCTGTTAATTATTTTCTCTGTGTGCCCTTTTTCCTCTGAAAATGTCATGTCTCAGGACAGCTTGTGCCTGAACTTTTTTTTTCCTGAAATATCAGTGATATAGGAAAAATTATTCAACTGAATCATTCAGGGAGTTTTGTTTTTTTTTTAGCAGAGAGTTTCCAACTAGAAAACTCAGAGGTTGGAGGCCTCCAACTGCATATCAGCAACTGTGTGGAATGAGGGTTTCTGGCTCTGCATTCAGACAGGGAAGCAATCTGCTTGCATCTCTCCATGCTAAGATGTGGAAATGACTTCACTGCTCCACATACTGTGGTTGGAAACATTGGAAGGACCCAGTGATGATATCTTGCTCATATATTTTCTCAGTTTCCTTGTCCCTGTTCTTGGTCTGGGGCTGCAGACCCCAGACTTCTCTCTGCTCCTCAAGCAGAGGAAAGAGCACAGCGTAGCAGCTGATGGTCACAGCTGTGATTAAGGCATTGCATTACTCCTCCCTTGCCACAACATGTCACTATAATCCCATATATTGTTCAGCCACGCTTCCTTTTTATAGTTCCTTGGTGTGTTTAGAAAACATTGCCTTGGGATTTGAGATTTAGCTGTTTTCTTTTCAGCTTTAATTTGTTTTCCAATCTGTGAAGTAACAGCTGCATGCACTGACTAGAAATGTATATCTTCTGAGAAAAGTAATGCAGACTTGTTTCAGGAATAAATCCCTCCTTTTTATACTTTTCTTTTAAAAAGGAAAGTTCAAGTATTCATCAAAGGCTCAGCTCTGAAATGTACTTTTCCAGGACTGGCTCCTGCCAAGCTAGGTACATTTATCAATGAAAAACGAAATTACACCCGATCACTGTGGTTTGATTTTTTTTTTTTTACTTGTAGTTTTGAAATTAGAATTTTCTTTACAAAGTAATTCTGATTTTTCTACAGTAGTGAAATATTCACATCTGGGGTTCACAACATGCAGACCATGGCTAAAATGCTGTCCCTAATCAAGGGAACAGATGACCTGTATCACGGTGTGAAGTTAGCCTTTGGACTGTGAAAGCTGGCTCTGATTTTGGCACAGCCTGTAGAAAGCAGGGAGTCTGTCCCTGCTTCTGCTTCACAGCCTCTCCAAATAGCTGTGATACCACTCCAGACTTCTGGTCATTCACACCCATTGTGTCCAGTACCACTCACCAGTACCTGCTCAGAGCTTGCCTAAAACCAGGAGCAATTTGCTTTGTGAGGGTTAAATACACAGCCTCCTGAGTCATGACAGTAAATGCAAAATGGCCAAGAGGGAAGAGTAAACCCCTCGCTCTTTTCTCCTATTTTGCCACTAAGAAACTGATAATAGTTTGGGGGAATTCTGAATTCTCCAAATCCCAAGGATGCCCGAGGACTTGAACCCAGTGGACCAGCTGTCCTCTTGCTGAGTTTGTCCATGTTGTTCTCCAGCTAACTGAAATGCTTTAAGGCTGGAAGAACGTAATCTGCAAAGGTCTAGCTAAGTGCCTCAAAACTTGCTTCTACTTAAGAAATATTACATTAATACAGTATGTTTAATAATATAAGCAGCTAGTTTCACTGCCCTGTTGTGCCTGCTTGTAGCTTGCTATGTGCATAACGTGGGCGTAATGTCTTCCAGTGTCCTCTTTTGGCCTGCTGGTAGTGTCACTTCAGTCTTCAGCTTGCTCAAGTCTTGAAATTCATTAGAAATACTAGCACTGGTGTTTGGATAGTAAGCATTAAACAGATATTTTTAATCTTGACTCTGTGTGGGAGTACACCCTGTTCTGAACTGTTCACCGGCTGAAATGAAGTGCAGGATGGGAGTTAATACTCAGTTTGCTGCACATAAACCTCAGTGAGCTCTTTGGACCCTCATGCTCCCACAACAGAAGTTTCTTGGCTCTTGTTTTTTCTTTTCTAGCCTGCACAGCAAGGAAACAAGGTGTTGTGAAGTGTAACTTGTGAAACTTGCACATTGTGAGCAGGAGCAGAGTCCCTGGAGCAAGGAAGAGACCTGATCCAAGGCAGGGGAAATTCCTTGTCCTCTTGTCACTGTAATGCTGATCTGTCAGTCTCTGTTGGTGAAATCACAGGGCCTCTTGTCATTAACAAGAAGCTGAGGGTGACTGGAACAACCTCAGCTCCTGAAGTAAGGCTGATGAGTGTGCAGAGCAATGTCCTCTTTTTGCCTCCTGCCTCAGATTACGTGGGTATGCTGCACTCCAGGCAGGATTGTTGAATATTACATATTGAACTATACTGCCTTCAGAGAAATTGCACCTCACTAAAAGCATTCCCAAAGGTCACTGATTGCAGTATGAGCTCTGACTGGATGTGTTAGATAAAGATTGATCAGAGCTGTCAAGGACAGTTTTCATTCCTGTCCTACTCCAGGAAATTTAGACATGCCATTGGAAATCTCACAGCCTGGAAAATTAAGGACACAAGGGGCTTTTTCCCACAGAGAAGAGAATCTTATTTTATTTTTTCACTCAAAAACCAAAATGCTATCAATGATATTCTAATAAGTGGTATTTTTTCCTCTCAGCAAAATTCCAGTTTTTCATTAGAAATATTTTTCTGGAAGTGCTTATGTTCATACTCTCCACATGCAGGGCAGAGGCTCATAGAAAATCAGCTGAAGCTTCTATGCTATTCAGTTTGCCTTCCCCTGTCACAGACACGTTTTATGAAAAATCCTTTCCTTAGGATTTTTTCTCCTGAGAAACTCTGGAGGCTCTCTGAGAGTCACGAGTTTTTGTTATCATTCCATTCCATTCTTTTTCTTTGCCAGCCTTCTGATGAAATCCTTTCTTCTATTATTTTAGTATAGTTTTAATATAATATATATATATATATAATAAAATAATAAATCAGCCTTCTGAAACATGGAATCAAGATTCTCATCTCTTCTCTCATCCTGGGACCCCTGCGAACACCACCACACTCCCCTGTTTTTCTTATTTCCCCACCTTACACCATAACATAACTGGCTAGCCTTGGACCTTGAGAGGTTGTGTTTCTTGCCACAGGTTACACCAATGCATGGCTCTTCTGTTTGGTCAGATTGATGGCTTCACTCTGAAATGTTACATTTCCTCCTTCATCTGGAAGTAGCAGAATCTTTTTTTGTTGTAATGGTCAGTCATGGTAAAAACATGAACAACATAATGTTCCTTTGGATGACTGATGGTAATTTGAGTTGGTTCTTTCATCTGTCTTTAATATACAGCAGGTACAATAATTAGGGAAAGTGCCTTTTCCCAGTCCTAGCAGGCTTTCCTCCAAGGCATGACGAATACTGTGTTTGCACACACTGAAAGGATCACACAGCTGCAGTAGCTCTTGCTTGTTTGTGCCTCTGGATCTTTTTTGAGGTCATAGCACAGCTTGTAGAGCAAGGAGGCGTATGACAGGAACATTCAGAATAACTCATCTCACTACATCTCCCAGATGGATTTCCGAGCTCTGGGCATGTCCTGCTCAGCTCTTACCATTTCTTGTGCTTGATCCCAGCCTCTTGTGTTTTAAAATCTTAGGCACTCAAAGTACATTGCACTTTATATCATTGTGTCTCCTGTTATTTCAGGGAATCTGTCTTTTTGTGGCAAATACCAGTGAGGAGAAAATTGGCAAGAAATAATGTCCTTGTGTGCTCGGGGATGGCATAATGATAGATCTTGCGCAGCTCAGAGGATTTTGCTATTTATTTAGCAAGTTTCTGCACTTTTAGCATAAATTTTCATGGTACTTATGAATGGAGAAATATTTCATTGAATGAGAGAATCAGCTTCAAGAAAGTATTCAGAATGAAAGTACTAAAAAGAAGTAGCAAACTGAGATCTCAGTCAATTTCTGAAGTCTCTTCACATTAATTTTCCACAGTTTCATTCATCCTACTCCAATTTCCACAAGATGGTTCAAATTTTAAAGTGATCATTCAAAGGCAAAGAGAAGATCCTTGGCTCTAGAAAGGCTACTGTGCTCAAGCTACCCTGCAAGTCCAGTGTATGCATCAGCATTAACTCATTATCATACAGATCAGCACTATTTCATCCCCATAACCAGGTTTTCTCTTCAGATTTGTTAATGTAACCTTACAAATCAAATACACATGACTTCAGGGTCCAGCTTATACCTGGTAAATATCCCATTACAGCAGTAATGGGATTACAGCAGTATTTGTACATTACAGCAGTATTTCAGTGGCTGGAGTAGAGCTGCAGTCACCCAAGCACAGATGTTGTGTGCATGGCTTCAGCTGCCACCCCCAGGACGTGAGGATCTCATGCAGATCCCTCACTGTATCTGCCATCCACACATGAATTTCTGTCTCTGGCTTTAGAAATCTTCTCTGTAATGGCTTTTCTCCCTCTAAGGTTGCTGCTGAAATAGCTGAAATGGTCTCTCTGATCAGAACACATCCATGTTGTGTCCTTATAGGTGTATCTTCTCCTTGACTATGGACACGTATGAAAGTGTTTTGCTCCATAGAAGTATGGTTCTCCTTTTCAAAGGCAGAAACTGTTTAATGTCTGTGTAATTCATCAAATTACTTTGCTTCTATTTTGTATGCTTGTTGAAATACACATTTCTGCTCTAATGCTTCTTCCTAGCTCCTATGTGCACTTTGTCTTCTTTCCTTTTTGGTCTTTTCCAGCAGTTTCTTCTTCAAGTTTATGTCCCTGAGTCTCATTCCATTCAGGACATGATTTCACAGACCCTCTGGAAGTGTTTAAGTTTGATTTAACACAGACAACGCTATTGTTTATCTTTTTTGCTGATATCTTTTAGGAGCTTTATTCTTTCAAATATAAGAATTTATGTTAAAAAGTTAGCCTAGAAATAAGACCTTAGCCCTATAACAATCATGTTCTTGTCAGCTATTCAACAAACCCAGTGTCACCTGACAGGCAATGTTAAAAAATACTCCTCTGTTGTAAAAAATGAAAAGCAGGAACTCTCTTGGAAAATTGTATGATTTGTGATTTCTTACACCCTAAAAAGGAAAAAATGTATTAGAACAACATTGCCTGAAATAAATAATTCAAATTAACAATTTTCCTGATGCTCCTTTGTGGGTATAACAATTAGCACAATGGCTCTTCATTGTCATCCTGTTCTTGTGTTTAAAAGCAAGAACATTTCTGAAGAGTCTGGTCCTCAGTGTGATACTCCTGGGCTGCATTTTGTCATTATTAAGGATATTTAGGCAACTCATCATCAGGGCCCCAATGTCTTAGAAAAGAGCAAAATATTTAAAAATTTAAAACTGTCTTCAGTATTTACCTCAGATCATGGAACTTTTTCAGGTATTTCTTTCCTTGTAAGCATCAGGGCTCAAGCTTCCTATTTTTCCCCATCCCAAGCCAAAATTCTGATAGCAATGACTCCTTTAACTGGGTTTTCAGTGGAATAAACACATAACACAATAAAACAACCAGTGACTTCATAATTTGGGGAATTACATTTAAAAGGTTTTTTTTTTTTCCCTTTGGAAACCTCTTATAAAAGATTCTGAAAACAAGTTGCAAAGGAGAATCTAACTTTCCTGATCATGAACACCAGTGTCATTTGTTTCCCTTCCCTTCTGTCCAGAAAGTACCCTTGTTTTGTGTCCTGTGTCCTTGGTCACAAACTACCCTTCAGGAGTTTGAAATTTCTCCTTTTTTTTCCTTTTTTTCCCCTATTTTTTTTTTTTACAGACAGGTTTTACAGATTAGTGTCTTTGATCTTTGTAGCAAACATTGGAATCCAGAGAAATCCCCACCTATTTATGATTAATTCCCTGCAGTCTTGAATACTTGCTAATGTCTAACAGATCTGTGGCAAAAGCCAAGTGTCATTTCACAACAGAACCCCACTCTGGGCCACAAAGTGGTTCTCAGCTGAGATCAAGCCATGCAAGTGTGTAAACCCCAGGTCCACATCTGATTAAAGCAGATACATGGGAAGTATGAACGGGACTGGCCAGATGCTGCACCATATGATAAACACCAAGGACCATGGCATCCTATAAAAGTGGCCATTTATATGGTACAGCTGGCTATGCATAATCTTCTCCTAATTTGTAAGGCTGGAGCATCTGGTTCCTTGCTGTTGCTCTATCAGCTTTTCCGGAGGTCTGTTCTTGGATTTCTGGTGGCTGAATATTGCTCTTCTGAGTGCCAGTGGAGTGGGAAGTTAAATCCATTTATAGTAGGAGATCAGCTCTTATTCTCTCTGGCAGATTAGACATGTTCAAGCAAAGTCATGAAAGACAGAAGGGCAGGCCCTTGTGGGATGGGTTCCACTTCACAACAAAATCCACAACTGCAAACTCTAAAAGAATAATATCTATTTGTCATTGGCAGGAGCCTCAGATGAAGCCATTGTCACAGGCTGTGGCCATCACTGCAGACATCCCTCAGCAATGTGGCCGGTGAGAGTTCACAGAATTGCTCTCAAGTCCTGCTTTTGTTACTGCTTGATCTTTCCTTCCCAGTGCCATGGCCCTAGAAGTCAGAATTTCTCTCTTTCCTGAAACTGAAGCTGGCACTTGGCACTTGGTTAGAAAATACCTGCTGTGTAAGTGATGAAAAAAAAGCAAGATACAAGTGTTCTCATCTGGGTCTTGAAAACTTTGTGCAAGGAGGAGCCAAGCCAACAAGGTGAAAGCATCCTGACCTGAATGGTGTGCCCATGCACAACCCCCTGTGCAGCTGTGTGCCAGCCTGGGCAGTTCCAGATGTGTGGACCCCCAGCAGATGGTTTGCTTGTGCCAGGAGGAGAAAGAAAGGAGAGCTAGAACTCACTCTTCCAGGTATTTCCAAACTGACTTGTCAGCAGGAAAGTCCCAGTTACAGTTAAGAGAACTCTTTCTCCATGCCACCCTCGTAGAGTTGTAAACAGCAGTGCATCGTACAGTCTAAGGCACAGCAAGTTGTTTTTTGAAGTTACAGCATTACCAAGTCTATCTAGAAACTGTGCAGATCACTCAGCCTTAGGGGAGAAAAATTCAGCACCAGTCATTCTATCAAACCCTTCCCCAGTAAAATTATATGTCAGAACAGCACTGAAAGAAAATTTGCATTTCAAATGGAAAGGGAAAATATGCTTTTGCAGAACATCATGGGGTTGGCAGTAATAAATCATAGTACTGTCAGAATGGAAGTGAGTTCCTGCAACTCTTGCACTGCTTTCTGTAAGCCTGTGTTGTTGCTGAGGAAGTGAAATCTGGTTAGCCCACAACTTAGCACACAACTGTGCAAGACTTCTTCAGATGTTTTATTGCTTTTCCCAGCATTCATGCTGCACATTTTTCATAATTTCTTCAAATTGGGAAAATTTCAGGTTTCAAATGTCTTCATGGACCCCTAGCATGGCAGCTGCTATATTTCTAGCTAGGACTGAATGCTTCAGGTACTCCTATAGCTCTGCTTCTTCTTTTTTTTTTTTTTTTTTTTTTATTCTCCATAAAACAGTTTTATCCTCTGCATCTGACATAGGTACAGTATCTGGAATTGTCAGAATCTGTTCTCTGATAAAGCTTTATCTTTGTGTAACGATGGCAACGCCAAGCGCCGTAAGGAAATAAATGAAATTCAGAAAGAACTTAAATTACTACAGATACTTGGTTCAGGCTGTGATAACCCACTGCCAAAATACAAGATAGACTTTCTTAATTGTTTGCCTGGACAGTTTTTCTGGACAGTGCAAGACAGACAGCAGGATCTCACACTTGTCTTGGCACCAGGTATTTTGCTTCTTAAAAAAATCTTACCTAATTAAAGAAACTGTGGGATATAAGAGGGCAAAGCAACTGGAAGAATTGAGAAAGGAGCAAAAAGGAAAATGTGGTGAAAGAAACCTGGTTTTATGGACTAGATATGTGGATATGGCTGGATGTCTGCAAACCTAGTTCAAATACATCATGTGTTATAATCAGGTGTGGAAATATTTAATATGTAACAACCTCTTTCATTCTGTTAAAGGCAAGAGTGACTTCCTTAAACACAGCCTCTTCCCAAATGCCTACTGCTGTCATCCTGAAGCAGTTCTCAGCTGTGATGCCTCCAGGGGAGGTGCTAGGGACAGACCATGAAAAATGCTTTGAATTTGGCTTCAGAGACCTCAATGTCTGTTCCTTACACTGAATTGATCCGCCTTTGTGTATGTGAATTAAGGGAAAAGTGGATAGTGATTATGTAGCTGGGACCTCCATTTTTCCCAAGGCTTTCTTGGCCCTTTTGTGTCTGGGCCACACTCACCTCCTCCCATTTAGTCTGCAGTTACAGAACATAGTCAAGTACCAAGATTCTCATTACTTACAGACCTTGCAGGTCTGCAAAAGCTATTTCACCTCTCCCTCCTGGTGTGGCTTAGTGAGTCGCTACCCAGAACTTGCCCAAGCAATTTTTTCCCTTGTATGATTAAGGGCTAAAATCATCAGAAATCCCTGGTAATGTTCAGCATTCAGTTACCATTTATTTTGAAAGGCTAAAACAGAGGTCACAGAATCACAGAATTCTTAGATCTGAATGGGACCTCTGGAAATCATTAAGTCCATCCCCCCTGTCCAGGCAGGGCTACCTAGAGGTGACACAGGAACGTGTCCAAGTGGGTTAGAATGTCTCCAGAGAGGAAAACTCCATGACCTCCTTGGGAAGCCTGTTCCAGTGCTCTGCCAGCCTCAATGTAAGGAAGCTTTCCCTCCCATTGAGGTGAAAGTTCTTGTGTTTTAGCCTGTCGCCATTGCTCCTTGTCCTGTCACTGGGCACCACTGAAAACAATCTGGCACCAACCATCCTCTTGGCACCCACCTTTCAGATATTTACATGCATTACTGAGATCCCTTCTGTCTTCTCTCCTCTAAACTATCAGACTCAACTCCCTCAGATGCTTCTTACAAAAGAGATGCTCCAGAGCCCCCATCATCTTTGTAGTTCCCCACTGGGCCCTCTCTGGTCACACCTTGTCTTTCTTGAGCCCAGAAGTGGACACAGCACTCCAGATGTGGCCTCACTAGGGCTGAGTAGAGGGTCAGGAACATCTCCCTTTACCTGCTGGCCACACTCTTCCAAATGCACCCCAGGATACCACTGGCCCTGCTGGCCACAAGGGCAGTGCAAGCTCATGGTCATCCGCCAAGACTCCCAGGTTCTTCTCTGCCGACCTGCTCTCCAGGAGGTCAGTCCCCAGCCCGTGCTGGTACTTGGAGTTATTCCTCCCCATGTGCAGGGCCCTACACTTGGCCTTGTTGGACCTCATTACATTTCTCTCCACCCAATTTTCCAGCCTATCAAGGTCCCACTGAATGACAGCACAGCCTTCTGGTTTATCAGCCACTCCCCACAGCTCTGTTTCATCAGCAAACTTGCTGAGGGTCTCTTTCCTTTAACTGTCTTTCACTGAATGGAAAAGAGGATCTTTTCCTGTTTTAGTTCACACTCATTCCTGGCTAATCACATACTGGTTTCACTGTCAGAAATATTATGTTGAGAGTCCTACGAAGACACTGTGAGCATGAAATTACTCCTGTATTGCACATTTCTTATTTTAAAGGAAGGACACATTTTTCATTTTCAGTTGTAATCGTTGTAGAAAACATAAAATATCTGAAATGTCTATTTTATAGATAGTATTTTAATTTCAAGACATAAAATACAAAACCCCTAGAAGCAATCTTAAGGATATTTCCACAAAGACAAAGACTTTTTTCATGGTTTTATTTTCATATTACAAGTCTGTTCCCTTTGAAAATGCGAATATATACCATCATAAATTGTAATATGGGACATACAAAGACTCCTTGACCTTCATGTAGCATAAAAGGATTATGATCAAATAGTCAAATAATTTAATGCAGCAAAGGTTAATTTAAAAAGTATCTAAGTATAGTATGTATTCCAGACATAGACAGCAGATGTTGATTTCCAGCTGGACCTGTGATGGAAGGCATCTCCTGCCATTATCCCTGTAGTGGGGAAGAGAAGATAATTGCTGCTGGCATGTGCATTTAACCTGGGTGGTATTAAACTGAACTGACATTCAACACATGCCATTCACCTGCATTTGTCCTGTCCCTCTGCAAGTTGTCTGGAAGTCCGGCTCTAACCAGCTCTTTACAGTACAGGTGAGGCAAGGAAAAAATGTGGGAAAGTCCCCTAGAAAGTGACTCCCTCCTTAGCCTAAACCCACTGACCAAAACTCAAGAGACACCAATGACATGTATCATATTATGAAGCAGAAGAAAGGAGAATTTCTATGGGTTTAGGGTACAGAACTGAGAACAGAAGCCCAGGTTAAAACTGACACTTTTCCAGTTTTCCTCTGTTACCCCAAATCTGAACTTGCTAAGGCCAATTCCAATGAAGTCAAGTTTGGGTTAGGTGTTTGTACTCTCCGTGCCTTTGTACCTGCAAGGCAGAATTGATAGCAAATCTTTTGGCTAGGCATATGATATGTGACAATAGCCTAGTGATTGATGTAAGTTAAAAAAAACAGATTTTTCAGATCAGCTAGTGGAGATAATTCTTGCATTTTGGCCCATGGGAACTCAAGACATTTGATAACTGATTTCTTTTTAAAAACACTACACTGAAGAGTGTCCCTGAAAAGGGGACAGGCTCATTTTAATTATCCCATCAGATGAATTCCTGACCAGAAAAGGCTGGCAGAGCTTGCAGGAAAATTGCATGTTAATAAAGTTGGAGGTCATTCATTTTTCTAGTTAATTGTTACTTGACAGAAAAACATTTATAAAAGCCATGCTGTGTGTAACTATTTAACTGTACTATGTACAGCTGTTTAAAGAACGGGAAGAAGCAGATATTTCTGAGGATAGTGCCAGCATGCAAATAATTATCTATCCCATTCCTATAATCATCTTGGCCTTATCATTCTTACCTGGTGTGCATCTGGGATTATGTAAGTATTCCAGCTAATATTGTCATGTGGGATGGCAGTTTCTATGACACACTTTTTTCTCTACTTTTGGAGAGTATCTGCCTTTGGCGAGGGGATGGATCTTGACTTCCAGAGTCATCTCCAGTTTCAGACAGTGACTTACCTGTCTCAGAGGTGCCAGACCTGTCACTGCAGCACGGTACATTGCCTGCTGCTGTAGGCACTGCTGTGGTCCAGCATTGGCATGTACATTTTAGCCACGATGCAGTAGCTGACTCCAGGCCTCAAATCTTCTATTTCAATATTCTTGTCTTTTCCTTCATACACCAGGGCACTGTGTTGCTTCATACAGAGTGGAGAAAGAAGAGGCAGTCAAGCACATTTCCCTAGCAAGTGTGTCTGTGAGTAAAGTTTGATGAGAACAGAGCAGGCAGAACAGCACATGAACTTACACAAACTCAACAGCATTAATAACTTATTCATGCTTTTTAAAGAAAATTCCCTTCCCCCCTCAGATTCCTCTCCTATACCAATTTTTTAAACTAGGTCATAGATTATGAAGTATTAAGTTGATGGAAAATAATACAGGGAAGAATTACAAATCAATTCAATAAAATTCAATTCCTGAAAAACAAGCCTACTTTGTTTTCAACCACTTGCACCATTATTGCTGCTCTCACAATCCCAGAAGACAGTTTCAACAGCAAAACAAATATGTTGTGTCCACATTTTTCTGGCTATTCAATGGTAAAGAGTTCATATCTGAATATACTCTTACCTCATCTAGCAAGTTGTTAATTATGAAGACTTGATACAGCAGATCATAATAATTTGTCATTGGTATTTTGCTGCCTTTCTTCCTTCTATAAGGAGAACGTGGAGCCTGGAGCTTTACTGTTATGGATTTGTTGCTACGAACCACAGTTACTGTTGGAGGTCCTATAACAGCTATGGAAAGAAACCCAAGGCTATAAACACAATTATAGTTTATGAATAATATCTCCTAGAATGCAATTTGAATCCGTTCAACAAATGCTCATGTTACCAACAATATATTATGCTGTATTTACTCCTCAAGTGACACTTTGTAAATTCTTACTTCTTGGTGTTTATTGGGTTTGGTTATTGTTATTTTGGAGGTGACATTTCCTGTGTTTGTAAATCTATCTTTGAGCCAAACTTTTTGCAATCCCTTAGAGCTGATGTTACTATGCGCTGACTGGTCAAGAAAAATTCCAAAATTGCCCTGATTTTCTTTTTCCCTCGTATTTGACTTTGTGCTTTCTGCACAACACCTTCATTTAAACCATTTCAGCTGTGCCAAGGATGCAGACATCATCACTTTAAAATATTTTGCAATTGGCTTGGTAAAAAACACCGCTAAGGCTTGAAGCCAGTGCCTGCATAGACGTGTGTGCAGCACCAGGAATTTGGGGACAAGGGCAGCAGCTGCCACACTAATCTCTCCTGGAGGAGGATGTGGCACAGAGCAAGATGTTCTGGTTTTGCTGCAAGGTACTTCTTTATGTCAAAGCTTGTGGTTTCATCTGTGCAGGAGGTTCAAGGTAGTTTGCACTTCAGGGCTGTGGAGTGACCCACACTGACAATTTGATTTTGCATTGGCCGGTGAGGGAAAATAGGTTAATTCATGGTGAACTTACTGGTCGGTAGACTGCTACTGTTCAGTGTTTGGGCAGTCCTCCATTTCTAACATACTGTGGCACTATAATGATAGTGCTAACCAAAAGCTTTGCACATGCCCTCTCTACGTCCTTTCCTGCAGTCAGGATAACACAGAAATGAGAGAAGAATAGTGACCACACACCACGCAGCTCTGTTCTGTCTTCTCCCCCCAAAGAAAAAATGCTTCCTTTTTTATTTTCTTGAGTCCTGTCTTTCCAGCAGCTCCAAAAAATGCCTGAAAATTATTTGTGTACGTCCATGCCCAGAGGAAGAGGCTGAATTAAAGGTATCTTTTGATCTTCTAATTACTGGTAAATGGCTATTTAGCCATAATTGCTTGGCTTTCAAGTGTGGAGAATTACTCTGGCAGAATACTTCACCTCAGAGCTATTGACTCACTTCACATACAGCTTTGTGGCTAGAAAAAGATAACTCATGTTTGCAAGTTGTGAGCAGAAATTATGCTTTCCATGCCATGGAAGATCAAATTCCTTCCAGGGGACACATGTGTTTGCACTTACTTTCTCTCCAAGGAGTGAATCTGCAGCTAAGGCTCCAGCTGGAATAGACACCAGCCAGGGCTGCTCTCACTCTGCTGTAGTAAGGCTCCTGGATGTCGGAGGTCTCATGTGTTAGGTCACAGACATGGCTTTGAATCCCCCAGCACTCATCTTTGTTTTGCCATGTGCTCTGCCCATACCTATGGAGAAAGATGAGGAAGGAGGTAAACTTTAGGGATCACTGCCTGTGTCCATGCAGATTCTCAGCCATCTGTTTTACTCTCATGGCACAGACAAGCATCCTACCACGGAAATTAACTGCCTTCAATTTGATAACAGGGAAGGCTGATTTCCTGAATGTTTGGGAGCTACAGGTTTCTGTCTTTTCTGAAAGAAATCTAAAGCAGAGACATGGGTCACCAGCCCTGTCAGAAGCCACCTCTTAGCTGCCCCATGGGAGAGGTGGGCAAGCTGCAGTTTAGCCAGTGATGGGCAGAATGCCAGATCTCACCAAACTGCTCCTCAAGGGCAATAATCATTTCAGGCACTCACCAGTGTGCCAGGGATGGGAGCAGACCCTGGAGACCAGCCTCTAATGTTGCCTCAATCTTTCCATGCAAGGCACCCTGAGACAGTGCTGTGGGCAAGGTAAGCCACGGAGATACCTTTAATGTTCTAGTACAGAATAACTTGACCTACCTTGACCTGCTTGAGGCAGGTGGCTGGACCCAGTGGCTTTCAGAGGTCCCCTGCAAACTACATTTTGCTTCAAATCCTAGGTGCAATGAGGGTGCAGGGCATAGTGCTGGAGGTGCTTACTCCTTGCCTGCCTCATGCTGCTTGACTGCACCTTATGGGATTGGCAAGTGCAAAACAACTGAGAGCTGGCAGCCAAGCAGGACATGGCTGTTCCCTAGGAGTGAGAACCTCCTGTCACCTGAGAAATCATTTTAGCCCCAGCAGGGCTGAGCCCCAGCACAGTGGGAGGCGCCGGTACTTACACTTTATACTGCACAAAGTAGAGCACATCTCTGGCCTCTCTGGCCCACCCAGGCTGCCAATGCAAAGTGGTGTTGAAATTTAACGAATGGAACTCTACCTTCTGTGGCTTAATCGAATCTTGCAGGTCTTGGTTTCCCAAAACTAAAAGCGCTGCAGATAAGAAGGAATGATAACGTAAGGCGTTTGTCACAGACACAGTCCTCTGTATTGGAATCAGAGGGTATTGCTACAGACCATCTTGTTTCATGACTAGCAGACCACAGGGAAATTCAATCTCCTGGATCTTGCATTCAAAACTTTCCAAGTCACGAAGTCAAGCAGTCACAAAAGAAACACATTTAGAACTATGAAAGGAATACTTTTATGTGGTCTGAGTGTTTGAGGTGGGGTTTTTTGCTGTTTGTTTTGGGCTTGTTTGTTCATTCATTTTGTTTTTCTTTTTCTTTTTCTTTTTTTTTCTTTTTTGTTGGTTTATTGGTATATTTTTCCTTAGTGGGTTTGCTGCCGTGGAAGATACTGCACAACCATCCCAGGAAACAAACCCTTTGGATCTCTTCACAGAATCTGCAGTGAGCATCGCCATCAATACTTAAAAGTGAAGTGCTCTTTCCGTCTTTACTCTGCAACTCAGATTTAACTTGAAGAGAGTATAGCTCTTTTAACTGTTACCACAGATGTGTTTACCAGCTCCTGCCTAATAAACAACCACCTGAAATTCACTTCTTTTCCTGTCCGTACCACTGGAAAAGCTGTCTGACAGTTTTCAAGATCATCTGTTTTCAAACTGCTATTTTACTTGTAACAGATTCAGTTAACAACCTCTCTGAATCATTCAAACCCTAATATTTTTGTGGGTTTTGCAACCCAGATGACAGCAGCTTTTACCCTGGCATAGCACAGAGTCAGATAAGACTTGTACTGGCTGAACTAAAACTGATAATACAGCCATGAAAAAATCTAATGGGCAACATGTTCATTTTATCTGCATTTCAGAACCTGGAAGGATAAAATAAACTAATTTGAAAGTGACTAGCTTCTGAAACCTACCAAAGGATACAGAGATTTCTTGACTCATCCAAAAAATTCAATAACAAGCCCTGTCCTCCCACTCCCCCTTCCCTTCCCATACAGGAAAAGAGCAAAAAAGCCCATACTTACAAGTTGTCTCATCCTGAAGCAGGTGCATCAGTAAGCAGAGGAAGGAAAGCATGATCCTCCTCATGCTTAGGAGAGCAGCTCCATGACTGAAAAGCACCTCTCTTCCTCTTGGGCATGTCCTATGAGGAAGTAATTGTTAAGCACTCCAGAGTTCCCCTTATTCTCAGTGGTTTCCAAATTCCCCGGTTTGGCTTTGGTTTAATTTAGCTGCAAAACATATGAGTAGCTCTAAATTAAACATGAGCAATTGCTCTTTCTTGGCAGCTATGGTCATGCAGAGTTTGGAACTAATTATGAACCGAGCCATTATGAAAAAGATCCTTTTTTAAAGACACTAATTCCCAGATGATGTCTGCCAATATTGCTTCACCCCACAAATTTGTCACAGAAGCTTTCTTGCTTGCCATACGAAGATTTTTAATAATTTTTATTGATTTATTTATTTTAAAATTTATTTATTTATGGTTTTTTTTTTCAGCTCATTAGTTGCTCAGAGCTGAAGAACACAAGAAATTTTGCTCCAAAGATATAAAAGACCTACCCATGGGATGTGCTTTGGGTTTGATGGACTGCCTCTGAGCCAAAAGCAAGAGCTGGAGTCTGCAGGTGTGCTGGTGGCAGGACATCATCTAGGGGGCTGTCACTGGAGGAATGAGGGGGCTGTGAAATCACTTCTGGCTGTTGGGCAGCACAGTCATCCCATGCTGGCTGCGGGGGAGATGCTGGGATGCCGGGGAAGTTGCAGGACTGACAGCCTCCAGACTGGGATTAGGAAAATAAGCCCAGCCCATAGGGCAAAGTGCCACTCTGGGTTGGACTTTCAGGCTGCTCAGAATCGTATGCCCCAACTGGCGCAGGTGTGCTGCAACACTGCCTGCACAAATACTGGCATTTGTCAGCGTTATCCTCTGCATCCTGCCTGCCCAATATGTCCATCCCTACAAGCTTGACCCCAGAACTGGGGATGCTGGGGTTCTCCAGTGAAAAAAAATCTCACTTTGTTCTTGCAAATGCTTTAATGCCACATACACGTCTGCCTGGTGGGAGATGAGATTTGTGCTCCTGGGATGTGTGGAAAGCTCAGACAATTCTGCTGGTGGTGAACGCCGTGCTACTGCCTAGGCTTGCCCCTCACTCTTCCCTCCCCGAAAGCTCCCCGATGCTGACACCCACTGGAACTTCACTGCTCATGCACTAGTGCAACTAAGCAAAAGTCAGGATGCTTTCTCTTTTTGCAAACTCATGATGATAAGCAAGAGGAGAAAAATGCTAATTTTATAAGACTTAGTGCAGCCCTGTGTAACAGCTTTCACAAAAGGAGTAATGGATGTGAAGACTACCTGTCTACTAACAAATAATTGTCATGAAATCATCTTTGGGAAAACGTGGAAACAGAAGACTTGTCAGGTCAAAAAATGTGCAACTTCTGGTTCAAATCAACTTATTTAAATGCCACCAGTTATATTGAACAAACTGAACAACATCTAGTCAAGAAGCTGATTTTGGTCAGATAGATGGGCACAGGGTCCCAGTTCAGCTGACCACATATATCTCATTATACTAGCACCAAACCTGCCCCACATATAGTAAAATGCTGTGTAACTTTGAATAATGAATTAGTCAAACCAATTAAGGGAATTAAAGAACTGAGAAAAAATGAAGTAAAAAAAACCCCACCAAAACGCAGGCAGAAGTCAGAAATTCTATCTCTGGCTGCAGATTTTTTATCAAAAAAACCCACTTTTAATAGTTTATTTACTTTAAATAGTTCTCCATGCCAAATTCAATTAGTATTTAATCATGTTATATGAGCTCAAGTACGGGAATAGGGAACTTTTACAAACCAATCACTAGACTGAAAAGTCACCAGTGTTTAGTCACAGGTCATGTATTTGCTTACTTGGATTGCACACACCTTCCCATATCCCGAGAAGCAGCCCATTGCCAGGAGCTGAAGTGTGGACCTTTGTCAAAGTTCCTTTTGATGGTGGTTCCTCCTAGAAAAGCAGAGCTGAGGGCCAGCCTGCCGGCACCATTGGGTTTTGCTCGGAAAAGGCTGCTGTGCGACGCGGTGAGAGAAATGCCTGTCACATGGGTGCTGGAAAACACCCAGGCTTTCCTGCGCACTGCACCCCGATAGTGTTTTATCTGCAGCTGGGCTCGGCGTTCTGCAGTAATCGGTGACTCCTCGCACACTTTCTGTTGTCATTGAAACAGCCGCTGTTGCAATAGCCGGCAATTAGCACCTGTGCTACTCATCGGCCTCGGGCACGCTGCTTCCGTGCTTTGTGGGATAAAAATCACCGCAGTCACAAGGAGCAGCTGCACACACACACACGTGCAGACATGTACACCTACGTCTGGCGTCTCACAGAATACGCATATAGTGTATATACAGTGTATATACAGTGTATATAGCGCGTTTCAAAATGTACACTATCGAGGAGCACAGGATGACGCACACTGCAATGCTATTTAAAACACGAGAACTTCTAGAGACAATATTAAGGGTACTCTGAACAGTACTTTATGAAGAAATGGAAAGTTGAAGTGTATTACTTAGCCCAGCAGAATCCACCAGAGTAGTTATGCTACTAGCTCATCCTCACTTACCCTGCAGCATCTTTCTCATCCAAACCATTGTGAAACAGCAGAACAGATATTTTTGTGACCCAACATAAAAAACCACGGGTATGAGAATTTTTTCAATTGCTGGAATAGAAACCTATCTGAATGCTGTGTAAACAGCTTGCTTTCTCTTGAGGACAGATTATTGCTACACAGAGGTAAAAGTCAAGTATTTTTGCTGAAAGCTGCTCGACTCATTTAATTTGAAAGGACCACCTCCTTGTTACCCTTTTTTATTCTTTTGCCCTTGAAAGAGTTGTTTCCCATACATAAGAGAGGAAAATGTAACCCTGAAACTGCTACTGCAGCACGAGCTTTGGTTTTTCAGATGCGAGTCTGGTATTTGCAGTGGATGTGAGGGTGGGTTTTGCTTACATGCCTGGATGAGGATGCGGGAGGATGAAGAAAGCATACCCAAAGCACACAGGGAATACTTCTGGTAACTGCCAGAGGCAAGGCAATTCTCTCTCATGTGTGGCATTTCACACAAAAATAAAAAATGTGAGTGGTTCATGTTACCCTAATGACTATTTGCAATTGGAGCCACACTTTTCAGTCGTTTCTAAACAGTCAGTGTGGACTCAGAGGAAAACCTGTCTTGGGAGGGGACTCTGGAGGTCATCCTGTCCAGCCTCAGCACAGGAATAGTGACAATTTTACCCCACAGTTAACCACCTTTAACATGAATTTCCTCCTGCATATCCTAGTGGCATTCCTCTGCTGCAATTTATGACAGATGCTTTTTGTGCTTTTACTGTGCTTTTACTTCAGATAAAAGTCTGCCATTTCTGCAGATGCTACAGTTTGCTATAGCTGGCAATTAGATCTCTCCCGAGTGCCACCCCTCCCGGCTGAAGGGATCCAGCTCCCCCAGCTTCCTCTGGTGTGTCATGTGCAGCGGGACAGCCCTTTGCCAGCTCAATGGGGACTGGGAAAGCGAAACACTACACTGCATGCAAAAATTAAAATGAAAGCAAAGAAAACCCCCACAGTCAGGCAGGAGGGACTTTTTGGATCTTTCTTGCCTGCGCTGTAGGGAAGACACATTGCATCACACGAGTTCTTACAGAGAAGTTTCTGAGGAAGCAACGCAGACTTTCACTGCACAGTGTGTGCCTTCCCTGCTTCCTGCACACAAACCTCATCTCTCACTGTTAAAGAGCTTGGGCCAACATTTTAAAGATTGCAGTTAGAAATTCCAACGCTGTAGCTGCATCTACACAGGGAGACTTTTGACCATATTAAAGATGAAGATCTCCTGAAGGCTCAAAAGTAGTGAGTCATCATTTGCGCACGCAGCATTTATTTAACAATGCGCAACACACTGAACTGACCAGGAAGTTAGTAACCAACACTAACATTCATTAGGAACTGAAATTAATACAAACCCCAAAATAGCTCCAGGTCTTTCAATTAAATGTCAAGTTCCCTTAAAATGGTTTGTTTTTCTCATTTGAAAAGCCATAGAATTATATTTTTTCCTACCACTAAGGAGTGCTGTAGCTTGTTTAAGCCCATTAAGACACACTTTTTAGGTTGTGGATCCCTCACCAAATCAGACAAAAAACTACCAGCTTGGAGACATGTGAAATGAATATTCCAGAATTTGTTGGTTTTTCCTAGGTAATCTTCATAGCACAGTAAAGGTGCCAAGTGCTCACTCAGCCAGTAGAACCCACAGATAAAACTGGAGAGGTACATCACAAACATTGCTCATGCTTTCTTGGTCCACCTACTAAAGTAAAGAAAGGCTCAATTCCGGTAGTGCCAATGCTCTCTGACACACTGCCACCAGAAGCAACTCCTGATATATTGGTAGAATATGACCCATACACTGATTTTTTATTTTTTTTTTTGGCAGGGAGTGGTTTGAAGCCTCCGCATCTAATCACCAAGCCCGACCACACTGGGCTGACTCAGCACATGGCACAAGAAGGGCAAGGAGTTGGCAGGCCTGCACTTGTGTCACTGACATGTTTTATGAAAAATCCTTTTCTTAAGATTTTTTCCTCCTGAGAAGCTGAGAGGCCTCAGGAAAAAAATGTAAACAATGATTATCTGCTGCTGTGGAATGCAACAGGTGCATCTGTGATTGGTCTCATGTAGTTGGTTCTAATTAATGGCCAATCACAGTCCAGCTGTCTCGGACTGTTTCAGTCAGTCTGAGACTTTGCTATTCATTCCTTTTCTGTTCTTAGCCAGCCTTCTGATGAAATCCTTTCTTCTATTCTTTTAGTATAGTTTTAATATAATATATATAATAATAAATCAGCCTTCTGAAGCATAGAGTCAAGATTCTCATCTCTTCCCTCATCCTAAGACCCCTGCAAACACCATCACACACTTAGGAAAAGACACGCAGAACTGGGATGCCTGCCTTCACATTTGTCATCAAAAATCAGGCTGCAGAAGGAGCAAACACTTCTGGTAGCTACTTTGTACAATAAAACCTGGAAAGATGCAAGTTCCAGGGGTTTCCCTGGCCAAGGGAAAAAAGAAATACGAGGGAAAAAAAAAAAAGAGAATCTGCCTTTCACTCCTCTTTTCTGCAAGGAGAAATTTGCAAGCATCACACTTTCTAGCCTGTGGCTCAGTTCTGTGATTGTCTTTTGAATTCTCAGTATCATTCACCATCATCCAAGGAATGCAAACTCTAGACCAAGGAGCCCATTCTGACAGTGATCTTTACCACCACCGTCTCCAAATACCTGCTGTATTTGTATATACACTGTTTTACAAGCCTTTTTTGCTTTCCTTAATGAATACAGCGTTGAAGATCTTGTGTGGACAGTACCTAAGCATTCAGGAATTAGTGTTCTGAGCTTTTCAGGACAGGACCCTTCACACCTAACTGGTTTTCACACATCTCAGAGGTGTTACTTCCGAGTCTACTGCAACATGACTGTTTAACCAATAAGATCACTCAGTGATTCTTAAAGACAAAAAAGCTTTGTCCCATACTCACCTTAAATGAAGTCTGGTGTATCTACGTGTTTGCTAGTTTTGCTGCACACCCTGAAGCAATTGACAAATTAACTCTTTGTAATTTATCATCCAAATTAATGGTACTTTATTGCAATTTCTAGTCAGATTTTGGGGGGGTGAGTAGAAATTAGTACTGCATTAAAAGCTGATACAAGGCCAGACTGATACTTGAGATGAAGCCAAATGGAAGAAGACTGAGACTGAGAAATGGCATAGATGCTCTCTACCTCCTTGTTACCACTGCCCTCTAGCCATTCAGATGAGCTTTTGCAACCCTTCCTTCCTTGTTATCAATTTATCTCACACTTGATCACATTTGCAGCAAGTTAGCACAGGCCTCAAATCTACCAAACCTGGTAGCAGAGAGCACACAACAGTACATACAGTTCCTGTCTTCTGGAATGGAACTGCAGACCCCTCCACCCTTCCTGCTATTAACTGAGCTGCTATAAACTTAAAAGTGCCAAAAAACATAACACAAAACAGTCATGCCCAGAAAGAAAACAAAGTGTATATATTTTTGTTCTTTTCGCTTTGTATTTTCAGTCTGAAAGGATTGTATTTACTCTTTTTGAAAGGGCATTTTTGAAGGGATGTTAAGTTTTTGAGTTTGTTATTCAAGTGATGTTGGCACAGAAAAAAAAAGCTGCATCAGAGTCAATACTCCTGCTGCTGTACTGTGAACATTGCAAGGATGTGACAACTGCAGGATAAATTTTGCAGGACACATGGCAAGCTGGGAGAATCTCTTGGTTTGCCTGCTCGTTGTTTGCTCTGCTTGTAATGCTTTTCCTCTTCCAAGCTGTGGCTGGACACAGAAATTAAAACATCACACAAACAAGACTTCTGTGATCTTTAAACATCTAATGAACAGTATTAAGTTCCAAGGAAGGCCAGCTTTCCTCTCTGTAGCAATTAATCCATTCAAATGGTTTGACCATTTAAAACTCGTTCATAATTCATAAATAGAACAGAAGGAAGCAGCCCCAGGCTGAAGCAATAGGACTGGACTTAAGTTACTGCAGGCTGCATCAACAGCACCAAAGGGCAAAAGAGAAACTGCAGTGCTGAGGATGATGATGGTCAGAAGGATACAGGAACTGCTGCACATAGCCACACACACAGATGGGCCACACACATCTCCCCCAAAAGGTGTTTTCATTCTCAATAAAGCTCAAGCATACACCATGTAAGTAACATGAACTGAGCGAGCTTTGAAAGCACGTTTAGTCTTCAGAACAAAAGCTAACAGCCAAAAAGACGCAAGGACATACATTTTTCTTCTTAGACTTTATTTACATATAAAAACATTTAAACTGTAACTGTACAGTATTTACAGGAATTTCATTACAGATTTCAGCCCAATGATGGAATCCATTTAGAGAATATAGAAAGAGTATGAATAAACAAGAACTTCACAGTTAAAGGACTGAACTATAAAAAAACACTAAAGAAATCTACACAGGTCACCTTTTCCTAAGATAAAAGGTGCTTTGTATTTGGACTGTCATTTTGGTTGTGTGTTTTTGCTTTTTGGGGTTTTGGTTTTTTTAAGATGTGCTGAAACTATTAATTTGAGCCAAGTACATCATCTCTTACTAATACTCAACTGTTTACATGGAACCACTTCAGAGCAACTGGTTATTCCTAACCCTGAGAAAAACAGGTTTTCTCATGAGAGTTTCTTTTTCTGCAATCTTCTGTGAAGGATGAAAAAAAAATTAAAAATATGTGCACCTTTTCCAGGCAACTGTCTTGTTTCCACAGATGTCAGTAGATTTGACAATTTTATTTTTTTTTAAACTACATAACTGACTTATGTGGAAAACCACACAAAAGCAGATTTGATGTTTCTGTGCCAGCACACAGCACTGCCATAATACCTCATTGTTAACCGCAGATCTAATAATAAAAATTACAATGTGCACCCAAGAACAAGAACTAAAGAAGTTCTTAGAAATATTGGCAAGTATGAGGCCAAAGTTTTGTCAAGTTCTCTTTCACAGGATATAATGTTTTGTGAAGTTCTCTTTCACAGGATATAATGTTTCAGCTAGTCACAGCTAGTAAAAGAATCCTGTGCTTTGTGCACCCTTAAACTTCTTTATTTCACAACTAGAAAAGCTCTAAGCTGGCCTGAGCAATCCCTGTGCTGTTAGGTAAGTATGCAGCACACAGAAGACAGACTGCGGGTATGGTGCTAGTTCTATACTTCTAGCTCAGAAATTTTGATTTAAAAGTACATTTAACTTTGTTTTATTTCAAGAGCAGGTCTGTTGTATACACATGTGATATAGTACAAAGCACTCATACTACTGTTCTTGATTTTCAGCTTCTAAAATAACATCGCCTTTCCAATACATGTGACTATCTGCCATGAAAATTTTTCCCATATGTTAGGATATATTTTTGTCTCATTTCTTATTGATCTTAACATTGCTGTTCTTAATGATAGCCTAGCTCCTGGCTGGGTCCTTTTAGTCACACTTCTCCATGTGATTTGAAAGATTCAGAAGAATGTACAATGTACTTGTATTGCAGGGGCAAGAGACAAGAACCTGAGATAGCCACTTGATTTTAAAATGTGTCTATCTGCATTCCTCTTCCACTGTGTCAGCAAAGGAAAATCTTCCAGAACAATGAAACACTTAGCTCCCACAAACCTGAAATACTAAGTCTTAGTTCTAACAGCACCAGGGTTACCTGATGCACTGCTAAGAATGTAAACCTAATTTAAAAAAAATTTCATGCTTCTGACAGAATCTTGGTTTTGTGGCAGATACATCAAATCCAACAACTGCCAGAGCTAATTCCTGATGTTCTTGGACAACATCAACTTTTTTTTTTTTTGACAAAACTCACAGAAGGAAAACAAACTAACTACTGAGTGCAAGGTTAAATACTAGGAACAGTTGCAAAGAAAATACTCAGCAAATTGTCTGGTCAAAAACTTCTTCCCAAAAAACAAGACTAAATTTACAGTTTCTAATGTTCTCTTTATCCCTTCAGAGCCAAGTTTAACTTAAACACTTCTCTGACATTTATAAATTCCTGAGGTATTTACTGCAATTCATATTCATAACAAACCTCCAAACTCAGAAAGAAATTACATCAACTCCAATCTCTGCACAAGACACAGCTGCTCATCTACTTTGTAGACAGCTAGGAGCTTCAGTGATGAACAGCATCACTACCTGGAAAGTCAGTTTAATTGAAGTTTCAAGTGCAATTAATGCTGACTTCCAAAAAGCCTTCTTGTAACACCAAGAGTGTTATTTTCTGCACCTCTGCCATGGGGAGACCTACACACTAGTGCATCTGAGCAGTAAGGCAATAAGCACTGCCTTCTAGGAGCTCAACCCAGAACATGGCATTGAAAAAGTTGCTAGGGGGTCTCATTATGTCTGAATATAATGCAGAAACATAGCCAGCTAACAATTACTGATTGGGCTTTCCGTGACATCATAATTACAAAATTCACCTGCTTGAATTGGCTTTTCCTAAAACGATCAAAACCCTGGTAATCAGGGTTACCTTCCTGTGAGTAGTGAGGGGAAAAATAGCTATTGTTTTTAAATCTTTTGTACCAATGGGGTCAACATCTGATATAGAGAAGAACAGAAGCACTCCCAAAACAGCTGTATAAACTAACTTCACCTTAAGAATACTCATGTCACTGAGAAATGTAAGGACAGAAGTACTATGACACCGGTTTTCCTTTAAAGCCACCTTCTGTAACAGACTAACAATTCTGATAATCCCGTAGAAATGTCTTTTAAAACAAACAAACAATTTTGTGTAAATTGACCAACTTGTACCCGTAAAGTGTTCTTTTTTCCTGAACTAAACTTCATTAATAATTGCTATAAACATTTCCTACAAATAGAAAATACCTATCAAATCTTGATTAAAGGGAAATAAATGGATTGCATGTATTTCAATATGAAAAAAAATATAAAAACATAAAATTCTTATTCCTCAGTTTTCAAAACTACAACTCTATGATACAAAATTCAGAAGGCTGTCAGATGACAATGTAAGTTACGAAGTACAACTTAATCACACTATTCTTCTATTGTATTGAGACATATTTTTAGAGGGTGATTTTACGTAGTTCCTGAGTTATGTTATTAAAACAGGGGAAATAGCAGTGATTTTCATCCTGCTAGAAAACATGCCTGGAAGAAGTTCTATTCATTTCTATTTAGAGAACACATTGTTCTAAAAATTAGGATAGAAGTGTCCCAGAAGAAACCAGGCTTTTGAATTTTGAGGACATTTTCTGAAGAATTTGTGCAACCACTCATTAGACTTTTTTTTCTCAGTGATGATCAGTCAGCTTGATAATATATTCTGCCAGAATGTGACATGGTTACTCACGCCACTAGGTGATCCTAGGTGCTGCTGTACTGAAGTTAACAGCAAAGACTACAAATTCACAGAATTCTTAGGGTTGGAAGGCACCTCTGGAAATCATGCAGCCCACCTTCCTGGCAAGGCAGGGTCACCTAGAGCAGCTGACACAGGAATGAGTTCAGCTGGGTTTTGAATGTCTTCAGAGAGGGAGACCCCATGATCTCCTTGGGCAGCCCCTTCCAGTGCCTGCCACCCACCCTCAATGCAAACAAGTTCTTCTCCATGTTGAGGTGAACTTCCTGTGCTCTTAGCTTATGGCCACTACTTCTTTGACATGGAATCAAATTCTTAAGATATACAGAAAGAGCTTATAGGCAGAATCTTATTTAAAAGAAGTAAGAGCACTTAATTTAATATAAAAATACTCTTCAAAAGAAAAAGATAAGCAAGAGGATACCTCCAATAATGGTAAAAACTGTCAAACACTTCTTGCACATGTCTAACATAATCAAGTGAAGTATTTCTTAAGCATTATGTTCATTGAACTAATTTTGAACAAGATTTGAAGCAGAAGTGAATAGTGGTATAGCTGCTGTTTTATAGTCGAGGGTATGTTTTCTATAGAGTATTGTTAAAAAACACAGCACTATTCCAAATAGGAAATAATGAGCTGTATCATATATAAAAGCATTTTAAAAACTGGTTATCATGAAATCCCCCCACACTTTTTATGCCATTTTCAGGTACTATTTTCAATTGTGCCCTGATCAGAACAAGTACAACTTGTAGATGTTCACAATTTAACCCAGACTTTCCATAAGCTTTAGTAATGCTCTTCTTTCTGAGTTGTGGTTAAGCACTTCAGCCCTTCATCCTGGCTACTCAGTTGGCCTGTAAGCATTCACAGGCTGTTCTTCACCAACATCTATCATCAACATATCCAATGGAACATGAGGCTTGTCGTAGCCAGAAAACTTGAAGCAGCTGCTTGGGATGACTGTTTGCTGTGTTTCTGTGGTAGCAATCTCTGACCCTGAAGACTTACTGCACATATCCATTTGGCTACTGTTAGAAATGAAGTAACTCTCTTTTCCTTCGCAATTTTGTCCATCAGCATCAAAAGAGACCTCCTCTGTGCTTTCCTGCACAGGCACCTCTTCTGCTTTGGCTGGTGCCTCTGGGGAAGGGACAGAAGATTCTCCATCACAGGAATTCGCAAGACTAACAGTTTGCTCTTTTGGCTCTATCACCAGCAAGGTTACTTCACCATTCACTGGCAACTCCGAGTGGCCTGATATTACAGATATATACTTCCCATCTGATCTTGGTCCCATTAGGGCGCCTGTGTTCAGGTTTCTCATCACACTGACCTAAATGGAGAAAGAAAAAAAACAACCAACTTTGAATTTAAAAGTTGGAAAAATATGTAAGTTGATAATAACAAATTTAACATCACTATTACCAATTCTAAAACAAAACTGCAAAATTAAAGTCTGGCACAGTCCCTGGCCTATGTTCATGAGTTGAACTGTTCCAGTAACACTTGTATGCAAGACGTCAAAAACGCTGACTTTGGGCAAGCATATTTGCAAGCATCAAATCCATTTCATGTCACCCACTACATTGTGCAGTTTCCAACACAGAGGAAAATTGGAAAACAATAAGACAATGTAATACTCTTCAGCTGGGGAAACCTTTCATACTCTATAGCTAATGAGTGTAATTTATAGTGCCTGTGATAATTTCTGGCACCTGTCCCAGCCAGGAGGGAAGTGAACAACACACCCAGAAACTGCTTCTGTGCTGAAGTCTCTCAACTTGCTTCACAGAGCCACTAAGCAGTCCCTCAGTGCTGCGACAAACTTTCACGTTTCACTTTGAAATCCCTCTACAGGTTGATCATATGAATTCTTTCAATGGCCAGGCCCCAGCTTGTTTTAAACAATTACAATATGCCTTCAGGCTGCTTAGATTATTTTAATGTCATTTCAAGAGTACATACAAATGAAAAACAAAGTAGGGTAAATTTTCAGCTATTTGATGGTGTTCCCTAAAGATAACAGAATGCCTAGGGAGAAAGAGTTAATAGTGTCCTTTCATAAATTTCATAATTCACTATGTATGTGTATCACACAATATCAAGTATTACAGATCTGTGAATTTCTTAATGAAATACACAATCACTGTTTTTTCATATACTTTGTAAAAAAGTAATCTGCCTGAAAATTCAGATGGAGGTAAATTTGGAAGAAAGAGATGCATACAGGAGAAGGAAAGACGAAGTAAAATAACATTAAGAAAAATTACAAACAGACACAAAGAACCTCCCAGTCTGTACTAGTGTAAGAACTGAGAGGGCCATCAAAACCAGATGATCCAATCTGCCTCTGCTTTTCAAGAGTCTTCTCTGATTAAAAGGTTGTGAGGCTGTAGCTTTACATTCCTACCTTCAGAGCATGCTGGCTTCGTAAGAAGCCAGAGAGATGCTTTCATCTCTCACTTCAGTCTGATTATCTTACCCTTCAGTAGCCCCACACTTGTTGATGCTACTCTGTGGCTAAGGCTGGATCAATAAAAGCATCACAATTAAGGAAAACCAACCAGCTGAACACCACCACGACAAGTCAAGCAAACACCCCCTGAAGAGCAGTTACTGGTCATCTAAGTTAGCTTTACAAACAGCCGTGTGAACACCACTAAGGTGAGGCAATCCCCCGGGGAATCAAGGGTTGCCACTGAAAAGTGCATTCAGGTGGCTCCTGACACACTACAACTGGCTGACACTCAACCATCAGTGCCTCTGGATCTTCACTTTGTGTTATGGAAACAGAATACTACATAAAGAATATTCAGAGTAATTTCCATGAGAATTCATGGAAAGCACTCACTCATAAGAAGCAGATGCTTAAAAGTTAGTTGCAAGTAACAGATTACAATCAATAATGGGTAGATACTTAAAATCTTAAGAACACCATAAAGGATTAATATATTTTTGAGAATCTCTTTATACAAGTATATTGGATATATATCCAGAATATTGGGTACTTATGCTATACAACAGTGATCTTGGAGGGACCAGCATCTATAGTTTTTTGGGGTGGAAGTTAGCAAACATCTGACTCTAATAATCACACAGCAAGTGACAATAGAAAGTAATTCTCTGTGTAGGGTGGAATACTTGAGGAATGTGAATTACAACAAAGTATTACAGAAACCATGGTCAGAAGCTGCATTTTCAGCTTTCCATCTCTCCCCATACCAGTACAGGCTAAACAGAAGTTAAAAACAAAACCCAGTGAGTTCTTGTTTCTGTCCTTTTAGGATTTTCACACAGCTCGAAAAAATCACAATCCTAAAATGTGTTAAGGGATCACCTTGCATTCTGCACAGGTCCAGAATTTCACAGTGAGCGCTGGCAATACTTTGAGACTGGGGATAAAATGCATATTCTCTGTACAACAACATCCAAGACTTCTCAAAAAAGGAAACCCATTTTTCTCTTGACAAGTTTCTGAGCAAGGCAAGACGGTGCAAAGACACTCCTATTCCCATTCATGAAAGAAGGAAGTGATCAGAAGAAAAAACTCCCGTGTGTTTCCCGGTATCAAAGGTTTTTTAAAAGCCACTGAGTCACAACTACAAGACAATTTAGCAACTCCTGCAGTTGCTTCTAGCTTGCAAGATAATAATAACTAGCTTCCAAGATAAGAATCAGTTTATTACAGTAACTGAATGCTTATCACAGTAACAATCAAAAGATCTTAAGTAACAAGGGTAATTATGATACGGTTGCTATTTGAAGAAAAGTATTTACTATAAGTTAAGTTAAATTTTTCTTTTATTCACATTACCGAGCAAACTGACAGCCAGTGACGGGTATCAGCAGTATTTCCTGGCATGTGCAGGTACTCACATAACTCCCTGTCTCCAACAACAGGACCTGAGCTTTCAGGTCTTTCACTGTCTCAACAGACTAGTGAGACACACTGCTGAAAGTCAGGCTCAAGGACACAGATAATTAGTAATTCTTTCTTAACTTCCTTTTCTAATGATGTGTCCACCTACGAGTTCCAAGTCATTTTCAGGTGCACATTTAATGAAGGAGAGTTTGAGAACTCCATTTCAAATCTCATTAGGATGATGGCAAAAATCTCTGTGGTCTTTGCATGGTTCCACAAAACATTAATGCTATGTAAATTTATAAAAAGAAGATGGTGTTACTGCCCCCTATAGATGCTCACAGGGGAAAAAAAAAGTTTTCACAAAAGCAATGAAGCAGCTTCTCTCTTATAAGATGACAATTATTTGTGGCAAGTGTCAGTCAATATTTACAGGAACAATTAGTTTCTCCACATCAAAAATATATGTTGTATAACCAAAGAGCAAAGCCTTGTCATTCCTGTCAGAACCAGAAAAACCACCAGCAGAAAACAGAAAAGCAGGCTTAAGTAAGACTCAACTTTCACTTTTCTCTTGAGAGTAAATGTTTTCTACTCCCAAAAATATCTGCCACCATTCAAAGACAAAAGACACTGAAGAAGAAGACAGGGAAGTTAAAGCAGAGAGAGAGATGCCCACAGCAAAACAGAAATTTATGGTCAGGTTCCTTTAAAAGTGGGTATGCCCTTATCACAAATCTTAGAACAAAAATCTAGTACAGGAAAGCCACAGGACAAATTGCAATGACTGAAGACAATGGGTGGAAAGAGACAGCCTCCTGCAATACTTTTTGTGAGATAAATGAAAGGGAGTTTTAACTACAGCTGAACTGCTGAAATATCAGATTCCTTTGATCCAGGCAGAAGACTAACATGACATCTTGTAAAGGAATCTGTCCTATTTCACATATGCATATGATATGCATATCCTACTGTTTATAATGATGTTTAAACATTTAAACAAACATATTTTCTGATGAAGACAATCATTCATTGTCTATATCAAATGACAGCTGCACTGTGGAAGTAGGACCAAGACATGACTGATAGGCAATTCTTGGGAGTCACAAACAGCACAGAAAATACAGTATAAAAGCTCTGGAGCTCTAATTGGCAATGAATTTTTTTTCTTTTCTCTGACTATGTAAGACTCACAAAAGTAGCTGCTCGATGGTTACTCTTTCTCATTTTCCCTTCTGTTGGAAAACTCCAAATTGCTGGAAGTCACTCAAATGATGTTTTAGCATCTACTTAAAGGTGCCAAGAAGGAGATCACAGAAAATTAGCAGACCTAAGGTAGGAGATCTTGCCCAGCCTCTTAACAAGTGGAAAAACTCCCTAGATGTTTTATTTTCAGACAAGCTCAGGTAAGGCACAATGATGATAACCTGTACAGAAAGAAATGCCTAGTACATATTCAAAGGTCAGTGACAGGCTCCAAGTGTCATTAAGTCTATAGAGATAATGTCATATAATTAAACTTATCATCCATATTAATTAAATTGTTTGTTCATTACTTCAAATGATTAACCATAAAATAATTATGCTTGTTATTAATTGCTCATTTTACCTTCCCACAGTATTTGCATCACCTATACTGAAACAACCTCTATGAGCTCTACAACTTATATTTGTCATTAGAGTCTTCATTGGAAATGGATAGAAATACAGAACACCCTGATTTGGAAGGGACCGATAAGAATCCGTGTCTACTTCCTAACTCCACCTAGGAGTTAAACCACACATCTCAGAGCATGGGCCAAATGCTTCTTGAATAGGATTTGGGCAGTGACCACTTCCCAGGGGAGCTTGTCTCAGTGCCTGATCACCTAGCTAACAATATTTATAAATAGTTAAAGGGCTTTACTCAGCTCCTTAGCAATAAAATATGATGTAACATGTGAACCATACTGGAGTGGTACTGGAGCCTAGGAACCACAAAGTAACATCTAGCCCAGTAAAATGAGAATATGGGCACACATGAGTTTCTACAAGGTGAGCTCAAGTGTGAAGTTGGAGCATGCACCAGGAAGCTCACAGGTGTTAGGGAGCACACATTCTATTTGCGATATTCTGCTTCCTAATCCTTTAAATCAGATATCACAGTCCTACTGGAAAGCCAAAATAAATATGGATCCACTGAGTACAGCACAGGATCCATTGATTACAGCACTGTAATCCCGCAGGGGCCATCTTCTGCTACATGGTCTTCACAGAAATTACTGCTGAGAGTACATAGGACACAAAGTTACATATTCAGAGAAGTATACCCGGGTGTGAACATGACAAAAAGTCTCTAGGGTCTGCTTTGATATTGGGGCCTAGCTGGAGATGTCAGAGAGGTTTCTCTCATCTGATTTTTTATAGCCTACAGTGTGAATGGCTACCTCCAAACTAGTCCCCTGGCTTCATCACAGTCTGTGGAAACAGGAATTTTAGAAAGCATTTTGTCTGACCAGAAGTGCATATAATTTCTGAACAAGATTAATCATCTTGTACTGCACAAGCTGGTGGACTAGACCACTGCTTTACTACGAAGGAACCACCTCTGGCTTCGTATCTCCGTTTAGTCAGAGCAATCTCGCCTCCTGATATTCTATTCTAAAGAACACAAATTCCAGAGGCATCTTGGGCATTCACTATGGAGAGGTCATTTTAAAGGGTTTTGAAACTGAAGACCAGACTATGGAATCGAAGATTATTGTCTACTCTTTCTACAGATAAGACTTCCTCCATCCATTGAGAAGATACTCTTGCTGTGATTTCTGTTTGCTACTGCCTCAGCTCTTTGAAGTTGTGGTAGTTCACTCCTTGTGACTAACACAACACCAGGAGAACATGACAACAGTAGTTCTTAGATACTCCACTCTGGCCTGACAACCAAGGAGTGCTGCTGCTCTTTAAGGAACATCCACTCTGTTTCCTAATGATGGCTACAGGAAGTTTTTAAAATAGAGCAGCTGTTGACTTCTCTTCCCTGTGACTGCTCAGCGTGAGAACAGACTTCCCCATGTCCTTCTTCCCTCTTCCTACAGAACTATTACTCCCTCCCCTTACTCTGAACATTACTAAGAATATTGTAGCAATTAGCAGAATTGCCAGTACTACCGTTTAATGAAGGAATCTCACAGCTCCTGTGACAGGACAAAGGGAAATGGGCACAAACTGAAACACACATTTTTTTCTGAATGTAAGAAAAACTGTGAGGGTGGTTTAACATTGGAATAGATTGCCCACAGTAGCTGTGGAGTCCCCTTCCTTGCAGGTATTCAAGCCATCTGGATACACTCATGGCTAACCTGCTCTTGCACTTGAGCAAACGGCTCTGGGTAGATGACCTCAAAAAGTATCTTCTCACATCAGTGATTCTGTGGCTTTGTGCTCTGCTACTAGAGTGAACACAAACCTGCCTAGGTATGCACATACAGAGTTTTTAAGAACCAAGTTCTCAAACTAGACCAACTACTGCTACTTCAGTTAAAGACAGACTGAAGTCTAGCCCTAAAAAACTAAGAGGCATCTGCTTGCAAAGGCTATCACAATATTAGACTGGCATAAATTCTAAATATCTATGAGACCACGGTAAAAAAGCCAAAAAAACCCAACCGAAGAAACCCAAGAGATTGGCATAAACATACAGAAGTTACAGAACTTACCAAAGACTTAGGCAGCTGTATGTTGTTTTTCCTTAGTTTCTTGCAGCCACAATATACTGTTGGTATTACTGTCAAGATCCCAACAACAACACACAGAATGATGATACCATGTGTACCTAAGAAGTTAAAGCAAAATCTACTATGAATTTTGGAAAAATAAGCCACTGCTGTATCATTTAGAATAATTTCAGAAATTGTAATAGCTCAGAACGCTTAGCTGTAATGTGTGAATTCTTCAATGTACTCCTTTTTTTCACTCAGGAAAACTTAATCCATAACACTTTTATGGAGTCAATAAAAATCAAAATGACAGAAGCTTTTCAGTTTACATAAACATAATAATATTTTTATAGAAATAAAGGAATTTTGCAATTAATTTTTTGTTCCTTAGAGATGACAGATGGAGATAATGAGATTTGTACACCTTCTATGTGATAGCGTATTAACTGACATAACTACACAGAGTTTATGTACAATAAAAGTAAAATATGATATCTTCCAAAACACAGAATTAATGATTAATGATTACAGTAATTATCTTCCAAAACACAGAATTAATAATTAATGATTACAGTAGGACTCCACTAGTCTGACTCTCCTTAATGCCCTCCCTCATCCAGCTGCTCCTGTGTGTTCAAGAAGACTGCTTCGATCTATTTTATCTCTTTGCTGAAATTACAGGCCATGATGAAGTACAACCACAATGTTTGTAAGATGTTTAGATAAAAATTGGTGTCACTATTTGCCTTTTGTTCTCTTTAATTAAGAAAAAGACAGTAATATCCTAATTTATAGTTGCTTCCAGGTAAAAGTATATAGGCATTACCCTCAGTGATGAGGCTGAGCAAAAAGCCAGTTGCTAGAACAGACAATGCCTATGAAAACAATACAGCTCCATTTGTGATTTTTTAAATTACACCAGTGTTCACATGCAAGAGAAATAGGTTTTGTAATATCAACACAGGAAAAACACCCCCCCTCCCCAAAAAAAAATAAAATTCAGGGTCACTTGAAAATAATACATGATTTGTAAAGGTCAGAACTGTCTAAGTCCATTTATTGACTAAGCTTTCCCTATTTATTCTATTCTGCCAAAGGCGCCCCAAGCATCAAATACTTGCTAGATCAGATCTGTCTTCAGATTCAGTATGTTCTTAATATAGTATTTGAATCCTCTTACTCAATGTCTGCCTGAGAGGAACAGGAATGCAAATTTCCTCTGATGGAGTGCCAAACATCAGAGAATCAAAATTTCCTACTGCTGAAATACAGTAAGTGGAGCTATCAGGAAGAACTGGGATTTTGAGGCTACACTTATGCATTGTACAGTTGTCCTCGTAGAGCTCTTCAGTCTGAAAAAAAATGGAAAACATGTTATATCATCTGAGTCACTAGAACAATGTTACAGTACCTTCCACTACTTCCAAAAATGTTAAAACACTATTAGAAGAATTTCCCACATCACTCATATGCCTTGCAAAAGCTGTCTGACCATCAGGTTACTAGCTACCTTAGGATGTTATATTTGATCAGAGCATACTATTTTCCAGCTAAAATTTCTGCTGTTCATAGTAGAGATTCACATTCATAAAACTTGCACCTGGATGCATATGAAAAGCTAACTGTAAGTAAACACACCTGTTAATTTTCCTACACCTTCCATAATTGCTAAATAAAACTGCCTTGAAAGGCAATTTTCTAAAGTGAAATGTCTCTTTAGACAAATGAGAGGGGCACAAGTTAAGTTACTAATGTTTGCATGTATGTAGAAACAGCAGCATGTGATCCAGTAACACTTGTGTACAGCTACTGCAATAATCTAATTTTTGTTGTAAGCACTCATTTGGACAACTAAAATACAGACCTTTCACCCACATATCTCATTGTAATGCACTCAACATTTTAGGTGTTCAACTACCTATTAGCTCCATGCATCACAGGTGTAAATCCCTTGTATAGGCATTTAAGGTAAACAAGTGTTTTTAATTTTAAATTTTGTTTTTGGAACCTACCTCATTTTTACTATTCCGAACAGTCACCAAGTAGGCAAGAGATGAATAAATGTCTTCAATACAGGAAAGAGGGAATACAGGATGGTGAATATCAACCAGGATTTCATCACCATGTCTTGAGATATTCAGTTTTGGTGGTCCTATTTTTCCTGCAACACATTGCACCATTGCTATTAGGCCAAAGCTTTTAACATAAAATATGGTATTTATTGTTAGCTTTCCAAAATTCATCAGAGATTTGAAAAGAATTACATCTTTATTTCCATGCTGTGAATATTGCAAAGCTGTGGTAAGACTTCTCTGTTGCTCAGAAGTAATGGCGGCATGTGGATACCTTAACTAATCAGCCTCTAAAATGGAAACAGATTGTCCCTGATGAATTTCACTGTTAAGCAATTTCACTTTCCTACACACATAAGGCCATAAAAATTCAGCTGACAACAGAAAAAACTAACAGCAATTAAACATATACATGAATGAGAACCAAACATAAGATCCTGCTGACTAGATGCCACCATAAATCACCTCAGCTCAAAACAATACTGCACTGAAACAAAGGCTATATGAAAAGCTAAACAAAGCTCTCTGTGAGCATCCAAAGTTTCTAAACTTTGGATTTCCCATGGCAATGGCCTATATGAATTTTTTGTGTCTAATAGTCTGACTGAACACAAGTTTCTTGTTCAATGGGAAAAGGATTTTGTCTCTTTTTTTTCCATACATGACTACCAATTTTCTGGAAACTGTCACACTGAGCCTTGCTACCATGATTTGTGTCCTTTTGTCAAACTATAGAAACCAGCCACTATTTCAAGTAACAGGACTGTTGAGTGGAAGGGAATCATAGCAGAAAGCAAAGAGGGACTCCACTCCTTCAGCTCCAGCAATGCAGAAATCCAGCTCTAGTTAAAGCACAGCCCAAGTCAGACAGAATCTCACAGGCCAGCCCCTCTCTGAAAGCTGTATGCTGGGAACGGAGCAAGCATGATAAGAAGTCTCTCAGTCTTTCCTGACTCTGTTGCATTTCCTTTGCACTGCCCATACAATGCCAGGGCTTGCCACACTGGCTTGTAGACACAAAATTTATTTCTACAGTACTGATGTTAAAGTCTGATTTTTCCCAAAGCAGCCTGAATGATTTACATGAAGAACTAGAAACTCAGTTATCCAGCTACAGCTTTTAATATTACCTAGATGCTGAAGCTATCGGTACATGGCATTCTAGGGTCAAGCAATATATTGCTACTTCAGGGATGCCTGAAGGTCCATGTTGTGTGGTGACAGTTTCCTACCCTAAAGTGGTGTCTGGAATATGGGAAGGATTCAGAGTGCACCATCAGCATTACCTTCTTTCCTTTAGACATTCTGAAACATACTCAGACACCACAGAGTAAGGGCTAGCAAGCACCATGAAGCTCCTGCTAAGCAACCATCGTGTTTTATTTCATCCTGGACTCCTGGCTTTAAGATATTCCCAAATGCAATGCAGTAACAGAGCAAAAGGAGTAATTACTAACTCTCTTTTGGAAAAAATTACAAGGTTTAGTTTAGATACAACTTACCATGCCTTTGCAAAATAAACTCATTTGCCTCAACATATTCAGACTGTTGTGACCCAGCAACAGCTTTAACTTTAAGCCAATGAGATGAATAAGGGTCACATATTTCCTCTGAGAGATCACAAAAATGAGCTGAAGTGTTCACACAGGTTGAGACCTCCTTATAGTGACCTAAACTGTAAAACAGATCAAGTAATAATTAATACAATTTCAACAATTTTGTACAATACACTGCCTCTAACAAAAAATTGTGAGGGCACAAATTGCCCAGGGAGGTTGTGGAGTCTCCTCCCCTAGGGATATTCAAAAGCCAACTGGACATAAAAATGGATGACCTGCTCAAGCAAGAGGCTTGGACCAGATTACCTCCAGAGATGTCTGCCAACCTCATTCTGTTACTTGACAAATTTTGCCTTAATTTACACTTGAGCAACCTTCACCCTACGTGACTTCACCGCATAGAAACAAGAGAATTTACCATGGACTGACTACTTTCATGTGCTTCTAGAGAATATCAGGTGTAGGAAATAATGAAATAGTAAGAACTTACTTGTAAGGCTTGATTTCCACAATAAAATGAGGAGTTTCAGACATAGGTGGGTACTGCCAATGCAAAACTGTTTTGAAATTTTCAGATGTTACTACAATCCCCGTTGGTGAAGGCACTAGGATGAAGAGAACAATTGCACTTTGATAAACAGACCTTTCCAAACACAAGAACAGCCAAATGTACTTCTAAATTATTTGGAAAAGGCAACATGCTAGACATAAAACTAACAAATACTTCCCTCAAATGAGCTCTTCTCTCACCAGTACGAACACCTATGAGCCCTGTAAGCTAATTTATTACTCACCTCTCCTGCAGAAACAGCTTTTGTCCTCTTTGCAACATCAGATAACCCATGCCCACTGAAAGCAAGTCCCTCAGACAGCCTGTATCAGGTCCATAAGCAGTGATGATTATTATACCCCTGTGTTGGTCTTTTACAGATATAACAGCAAGACAGGTTTTAAGACTTTACTCAAGTTAGATGAGATTAGCCCAGTCTCTGTAGATTTCTCTTGCTGTTCAGAAATTGGAGTGGATGGGCTGGGAGATGGCACCAGAGCTGGAGTATCAAGGCCAAAATACAACAGGCCTCCTAGGGTAAGCCTGGATTCCCTATGAATTTCTAACAGTGATACTTCTACCACTCCAGCAGTATCTTCAGTAAGCTGTGATGCCCAAACTAAACTACAAACATTTGTAAGGAATTTGAACACTGAAGCTATAACTTAGCTCCATTTGAAGGAACACATTTGAAGTATACTTAGCAAACAACATCAGAGGCAATGTAGTAAAGCAATCAAAAAATAAAAAGTAACAATGACAGTTTCCCATGCGCAGCAAATATCTGTTTCAAGCAGCAACCTCAAGAGGGCTATCAAGGGAGCAGCTGCAGGGGAACGAATATTACAGCATCCTGTAAATGTTGAAGGCTGCCACATGACACTCAGGAAGAGAAGAGAAATTAAGGTCACTCAACTGAATTTAACTGTTTCAACTCAGCTTCTCAGTGTCTGGTTTGCCACCCCTAGCATTCTCAATGTGGCTTTTATAAAATGCTGAGGGAACTCATGTTAGACCTGCTCTTGTTCACAAAGCAAGTACTACAACTTCACTCTGTGATATATTTAGGGAAAGCAAACAATTTTCACATCCTGAGAACAAGACCACAAATATAACACATTACTGAAAGTGATACGTAGAGGCTGAGATATGCTATTGACAACCACAAAGGTTTGATTTGATACAGGTCATTCTGCAAGCAATACTGTGGTTTGCTTTAATAAGAGTGGTATTTCAGCTATTGGAAGAAGAGGAACATAATAATCAAATTCACAACCACAAGAAAAAAAAAAAAGGTGACAAGTTGACAGAAGAGGTGTCAAGCACACAGACAGGCGAAAGCACATAAAAGTTACTTCAAATGTGCACTTTTAAGCCAGTGTAGCTATCCTTACAAAATGTTAACTTTTGTGTACTATTTCACAAAAAAACCTGCTTAACATAAGGGGTTGACCCCAGAGCACTGAAGGAAGCAGCAAATGTTACAGTAGGACCCCTCCGTCATCTCCCTAAGGCTTGG
>JAYDZK010000169.1:49525364-49556714 GCA_034509185.1 Euphonia xanthogaster
CCGCGGCGCTCCCACGGCTGCCCCCGCCCCGCCCCGCTCCGCTGCGGCGCCTGCGCCGGGCAGGAAGGGGCGGGATGCCCGGCAGTGATAGTGCGGGGGCGGGCGGCGGCCGGGGGTCACGGCAGGGCAGCGCCCGGGGGGCGCCGGCGGGAGCCGCGGAAGTGTGGGGGGGCGGCTGCAGCGGCCCCGGCCCCGGCAATGAGGAGGATGTTGTGCTCCGCCATGCCCGCGCTGGCTTTGTCAATGCTCTGTTTGAAGTGCTGGTGCTGGGCCATGCCTGCCAGCCCCAGCCTGACGCTTGGAAAGCACCGTCCAGCTCGTCATGTTGCGACTTGTGCTCGCTCCCCATTTCTTAAAAAACACGAGGTGTTCACCTTGTGGAGTGTTCCAGAAACAGCACACTGAGCTCATACACGTAGAGGAATCCTGACTTACACTGGGAGGCTTTATTCTTTATTGGCAATAACCTTAAATGTATATGCACTTCAAAAAATTGAAGTTTGCTGAGCAGGATGGAGACTGCAGTTTTTGCCATATTGCTGTTCCTGTGTATCCCATCCAGTGTCCCAATGCCAGGTAATTCTGCGCCTTAACCTTTCAAAGTCAAGGCCACCCTGGGCCAGATGAGTAGAAGGATGCAAAAGAATCCTCTTCTGCTAAGTGTCTCTGCAGCTGTGATGAGGATGTAGCAGCTACATAAGCTCTTGTCAGTGATTTTGCAAATAGTGCTTTTTTCAGACCTAAAATGGAGGCACCTTGATGGATCCTTGACATCCACACATTTTCTCAGGCTTTCAAGGAGACAGGGAGGAAGAAACAGAGCTACTTGCTTGAGCCATTACGCTTCCCCTTTCCTGTATCTCTCTTTGAAACAGTTCAGCTGCTGCCTCATCTTTATTTCCAGTCCCAAGCATTAGTTCACTCCCTAGGGAAAGGTGTGGGGAAATTGATTTTCTTGCCATCTAATATCCACACTGGAAAAACTCAGGAGACAGCACGATTTGCTGTGTCGGAAGGAATGAGTAGCGAGGAGAGAGGAGGTCACAGGCTGGCAATGGATGCTGAAGAAAGCACCTCACTGTTACAGCCTCAGAAATCAGGTGCTCCCAGAGGTGATGAAGTGGAGCTGTGGGATGTAGGATCAGTGTGGGCAGGTACAGAGCTACCATCTCCTCCCAGCTGTGCTAAGGTTGAAGAACATGGATTGTGTAACTACACTGACTTTTTATAGCGAACAACCCTCATAGACTGACCTTTGTGCTTAATGCAACAGCAAACTTTTTACAACCAACAAGCACTTAATTGCCTTGACTGAGGTATTGAGCACTCACTGGCACATGGATTTCAACTGCCTGAATTAGGTCATGTTATTTTCTGGCGCATAATGACAGGATGAGAAGGAAACAGCCTCACATTGTGACAGAGGAAGTTTGGATTGGATATTAGGAAAAAATTCTACATAAGTGCAGTTGCCAAACATTAGAACACGGCTTCCCAGGGAAGTGGTTGAGTCACTGTCCCTGGATAAAAAAAGCACATATGGTACACTTAGAGACAAGGTTTGGTGGTGGACTTAGCAATGTTTCAATAACAGCTGGATTTGGTGATGGTAACAGTTTTTTCCAACCTAGATGATTTTGTGATTGAAATGACATTTTACACAAAACTTAAGTAAGAACAAGGCATCACCAGCCCTGGATAGAGTTCAGGTGTTCTGCCAGTCGTATCAAGGGCTGACAGTATACCTAAGGTGGCTGTCACATAAACAGAGCTTGATAAGGTTGTGGGTGTTTTATGAAAATACTTCAGAGACTTGAAAAAAAACATGAAAGGGGAAATCAATGAATAAAAATTAAGCCATCTCTGTATGGAGAAAGTAAATATGATTCCACTTATGAGAGCTGTTCCTGGTGTACCTGCTGCCTGTGCCACCAGAACCATGTACACAGCTCCTGGCAGGGGGTGTTCTTATCTGTGCAGTCAGTGTAGTCTATCACCACCAAAACCTTGCCAACTTGCTCAAATTATTCTTGTCTTGAAGTGTTACACATTGGAAAAAAAAAATTGGCTAATATGTAAAGTCTTGTAAGTTCCTCCTTTGCTCTTCTCACTCTCAGCCCAAGTGCTCGTCATGTGCCTTTCTGCCAGAAAAGGTCCTGACAAGATAAACAAGTTCATGCATTGTGGGACAAATTTTCACAGCCTTTTTGCTAGCTTGTTTGTTTGCTTGTTTGTTTTCTTAGCTATCCCTTAGTTGTGTCACAGGATTACTGTGCTTTCACGTGCATGTGCAGTAGCCCTCCATGTGGTTTTGCCATCCTTGAAGAGGTAGGTACAGGATTTTCACCTCACTTAGACTGAAATGCCTGCTGCTTTGATTCAATATCACAATCATAGCACCACATTTTCTTTAAATGCTATCATAAAGAGAAATCACAGACACACAGAAGTTATGTCTAACCAGAATTTCCCCTAGTGATTAAAAGCACTAGCTGTGCTCACCCTCCAAAGGTAAAAGCAATTGAACACATACACAGCCCCAAAAGAAATAAAATTAAAAAGTGCTAATTTGTGATCATTTCACTTCTATACAACCCATTAATCTGTTGGGAAGTTTAGTAATCTTCTCATGTACACTTACAGTAAAAATACACATTTCATCTTCCAGGAGCATCATTCCTAACTCTTCATCAGTCATTTCAAATGCATGCCCAATTTTATTTTCCTTGGCTACCCATTCTTTCTAAATTCACAGTTCCAGGAAACAGAGAACTCCACTGGAACCCCCTTTATTTTAATTTTAAAGTATTTTAAAAAATATTTTCCAATTAGACAAAGGAATGCGGTACATTCTCCTTGACAACAACTATAAGATCTTGATATCTGACTGACTGTGCAATGGCTGTAGAGTGCTGAGCCAAGCAGTAGGTATATGACTCACACTGGCCATTTAAACCAGTGCTGGTTTTGCATAGTGAAGGTATTGTGGAGCACACAGCGTGAGCATGGAACTTGGGAATCAGCAACATAAATCCCTAGGAAAGCAGGCTTCATTAGTTCTGCTGTTCATGCAATGTTTTGTTATGCATGTGTTTGTTGAAGCAAGCTCTGTGATCTGAGAAGGAAGGAGGCCAAATAAACAGTACCTGGAATGAGTAGCAGAGGTAAAAGGTGACGTCAGATAGATGAAGCAATATATTAAAGTGCCAGTGTGTGTACTGATACCAGCCAAGCTTTCATTCTTTTCACCAACACCCAAAGAGAATTAAGCAGCCATTGCAATAGGTGTCCTGCAGTTGAATAGGAACAGGAAGAGGAAAATATGGATCTTCAGTTACTCATTTGTGCACAATGTTAAGCTGTTACCCCTGGGTCAAGTTGATATGGAGCAGGGATCAGTTCAGGATCCAACAGGGAAAGGGATTATTCCTGATCAGGACACAGTTGGGCTTTTCCAGGAACATAAGAGGTCATCTTGGGGAAAACTCAGATGGCAGAGACTTAAGGAGACACCAACCTTTCCAAATTTATCAACATTTTTTTTGTTACCTTGGCCATTTATTAGATATAATTTGTTTGGCTTATGCTTCTCTTGTTTAAAAATAACAAAAGTAGATTTGATAAATTAGTGGTGGGCCAGGAAACTTTCACTTCAGCTGAAGCCAGAACAGACACCTGGTCTTTATTCTATCCAATTATTTATTGTGTTGGGAGACTTGCTGCAATTGAACTGTGTGACAATTAATAGACTATGAAAAATGCTATCAGATGCTGTTTATTATTAGCAGGAGGCTAATAAATGTGTTGAATCCAGTAGAGAGAGGGAAACAGCAACTCCAGCACTTGAGGGAGCATACATTTTCTGCAGCAGTGCACTGGGCTGCCCATGTCTGTCCCAAAAGGATGTTGCACACAGGAAGAGGGACTGAAAGGAGCCATTCTGATCAACAGTTGAAAGTGGGTATTGTGAGGAGAGTTTAAAAGTGTTTGTCTTGTCGAGTCTGGTAAAAGAAAAGGTAAAATGCAAACATGTCCTCTCTGCAAATATGTTCATAGTTTTTAAACCAAAAGATAAAGTTTAAACATAATCATGAAATACAAAATGTTCTTGCCTGAATTAAGGCTAAAAATTACAAGAAAGTTTCTAATTTTCATGAGATAAGACCTTGGAACAGCTTCAGACTAAGATTAATGGGAATAAAAATCTAGTTAAGTGTAATAAAATTTGTTTATATTATAAATAATTATTAAAGAATAAAGGCTTTTTCACTGCTATAGCAGTGAAAGGAGTTCTGGTAATCTCTCTGGATTACTAGTGAACTGAAGAATGTGTATAAATATTAGCTGCTAAAAGTATTGTATTTTAGAGCTTCTTTTTCTCGTAAAGTGTATTATTGATAGCCTCCAAGCCTTTCATTTTTAAAGTTGTAGACAAAAACGCAAACTAATCCCCCTAAAAGAAAAAAGTTCTTCTGACAATACTTTGAAATAATGACAAAAGAGAAATAAAACCTGGTAAAGAAAAAAAAAAAAAACCAAAACAAGAAAAGCTCTTGACTTAATGAGAAGTCTTTCTGATTTCTACTGGACTGGTGTAAGCATACTGAAACAAAATGTCCTGCAGAGCTGCACACAGACTGGCACAATTCTGACATAGCAAGATCAATAAAGGGATGCATGTCTCATTACATCAACTAAGAAATTAGTTACTAAAAAGAAAATTGTCAAGAATGGTTTAGATTGTGGAATTGTGCCTGAGACTGATCTGTAACGAACTTACATAGTGCACTGTAGAACATAAGTAGGACATAATTGCTACTCAACAAACAGGCAGCTAACCAAGCAGTTGGTAGTTTGTGTGATTTTGTTTTCCTGATTTTTTCCTGAGAACAAAACTTTCCTAAACTTTTCTACAGTTGTGTTTGGTTTTGCTGCAGAACAGCACGAAATTTGTGGTGGTTTTCTGTTATTGGGAAGAGAGCCATATAAAGAGAAGGAGTTAAAGATCACGCACATGTCAGGAAATGGAGGGGTGTCGAGGTTTTTGAAAGGTAAATTGCTTGTTGGTAGAATTGTTTCGTTAAAGTTTAGGGCTTGACATGCTTCAGTGATCTCAGTCCCAGGTGGAGGTTAACAAAGCTTGGGAAGAAGGATGTACAACTGAACAACTGACAGTAGACACAAGGAATACAGAATTTACAGGCCACAGGGACATTTGGCAGAACTCCTAAGGGTGGGTTGTTACGAACTCACAAAACAAGGAATAAACTAGCAGAGCCAACTCAGCAACTGTGCTGAATCCTCTCCAGCTGGGTAAAAAGCAATTCCGGCACGGAGAGATCATGACCACCAACTCACAAACCACCGACCCAAGAAACCCGCCGACTCAAGAGAAGAGAAAGACTGACCATACTCACTAATTAACATAAGAAGCAAAGAAATCATTCAACCAATTAAGATATAATATTAATTAATAAGAGCTGGGTAACTTGTAGCCAATGAACATTAATGCCTTTGTTTGCTAAAATGCAATAAATAGTTAAAATTTTTGAAAGTCAGTGTGCTGATTTTGTTGATTTGCCATCCAGCACTGCTTTCTGCATAGAGCTGTAAATACATCAAACACCTCAGCCCTGTGTGGGGTTCAGTCTCTTGCACACCAGGTGAAAGAACCCATTTTGGAGCAACAAGAGGGTCTCTGAAATGATGTAAAAAGATAAAATCACTCCTCTAAAATGTGTAAAGCTGGCAGGGCCATGCAGGTATGTTCTGTCCAGACTACGCAGGTACAGTTTCTTATTGCTTTTTCTCTAAACTATTGATGTTAAGTCACAGAATTAATAATCAGTTTTATGAGAGAGAGAATAGGAACCAGACACCACAGAGGGGTGTGCGCACACTGTAGTAATAACACCAAAAGGGTGTGTTAGGTGAAACTGCAACTTTTGCATTCCAATGTATTTTATCTGGGAGAAAAAGCTTGCTATAAAGCAAACAGCAGCCTTGAAAACCATGTTGGAGAGCTGCTGACTGCACATATGGACCGTTTCACATTTTGGTTCCCTGACCACACCTTCCCAAAGGAAAACTGGACGCTGACATTTTGGCAAATAGTTGAACCTACACAGTGAATGAGTAAGAAAAAACTACCCACAATCACATCAGAAAATCATACACCAGTCTTTGTTCTCGTCAAAGGCATTTGTTTTTGTGGAAGTCAACCAGGAAAAAAAATACTTTTCTGGTATCTTTGATAAGAATCGCACCTATTAACTTCTCGTTCCAGTACAAATGCAAGTACATGCTTTTGTAGAGACACCTGAAGGTTCACAAGCATACAGAATGGGTTGTGGAAAAGCAATTATTCTTGGCCCGATGATCCTAATTGGAGTCGTCTACTCTCTCTTACAATTATCTGCAGAGTAAAAAGGGAAGAGGAGCATAGAAAAAACGCAAGTCAGATGCACAAATCGCTAATTCCTTCAGCTGTCTGGAAGGGAAACAAGGTGTCAAGTGATGTTGAGTGGCCACCTCCTCCAGGTAAGGCACTGCCTTCAGCAGCTGACATAGAATAGAGACAGTTAAGTCCCCTCTGCTTGGACTGGCAGAGACAGAAAGTCACTGGTGCAGGCATACACATCACGCTCTCCGGTGCATAAGCACACATGCATTCATGGATCCCCTAAGCACCAGCATGACCCCTCTGATGGTCATCTGCCTGCATCCAACCTTCCCTTGCCTCCCCCACAGGTCTCCCAGTTGCTGGTTGTTCTGGATTGAGGCTCTCTGCAACACCCATGCACTCATTCCACAGATACCCCTTGTTCACAAGGCCCTCAGGCATGGCAGCACTGACTCCTTGTCAGTGTGATGCCCCAGCCTGAGGCCCCCTTACTCACTGGCTGGTCCAGCTTGAAGTTTGCTGGTAAGCACACACACACCCTCTCCCAACTCTTTGGGGGAGATACAGACACTCACCCCAGCAGCTGGCACAGGCACCCAGGCTGTGACCCACAGCCCTGCTGCAGCCCCTGGTGCAGAGCCCCTCACTCAGCTCACTCACCCCTGGGAGGGACAGACTGCTCATGCACAGGGCTCAGACAGACAAACACACTGTTTGGACTTGTTTGCATTTGACAGGTCTCTTCGTAGCCTTTTCTGCCTCTTTGTTCATCCATGCACCCCTTTGCCTGTGTTCCCACAGGGGTTTGCACACCTTATCCCATTCCTGTAACCATCCAAGTCCAGGTCGCCCCCGGCATACAGTCCCAGCCGTTGCAAAGCCCAGGGTCTTGGGACTAGATCCCTTCCAACCTGAACAAAGCAAAGGTGAGCTAATTTTCCAACACTTAGATAATAAAAAAATTGTTAGCACAGGTATAATTTGTCTGATTTCTCTGTGAGGTTTGTTCAGCTCAACTAGACTTAATGGTGCAAATAAACATCAGTGAAAATGAATAGAAAATTTCAAGCTGTTATCTGGAGAGATCCAGGAGAATTTAAACACAGGAAAGTATCTCACTAATCCAGTTTGGGATAAGACTTTAATAGGAACCAGAAATTAATTTGACAGAGAAAAATAAGAGGCATAACTTGAAAGTCTGATTGATCTGTAGAGAATTTTGTTTTCCTGAGATATCAGATAAAAATAAAGACATTGAGATTGGATTGGGAAGAAACGAAAGTATGTGGGCATGTAGCTACCTTTGGTCAGGTGCATTTTGGTCTGTTGAAGGAGGTTGACAATGTATGGACAGGCTCAGGATTGCATAGCAAAGAGTGAAGATCAAGAAAATTTGAAGAGTGTCCATGGGAAGATGCTGTTTCCAGATATTTCCAAGGACAAAAGGCACAGCATTGATGCTTGCTGGCCAAAAGGGGTGGCCAACTAGGTTGCTGCCACACTGTCACCTGGTATGCTAACAAGTACATAAAAAGTGTAATACTGCTACCAGTAAGGACCAGAGTCCAGAACTCCCCTTCTACTGAAGGTCTCTGATCACTGGCCTTCACAGCCAGGCTTCCTCTCTCCCTGGCCAGGTGCATCTTCAGCATGGGGAATGGGCAGTGGGGAATGCCACCCTCTGGAATCCTGCATAGATGCCTTCATTGGAGCCCCTGGGGCAACAGCAAAGGTTTTGCTCATGTGGCAGGGTGTTTGTACATGAGTGGTCTTCAGAGTTTTGGCTTCTCTATAATACTTGCATTCTTGCTATTTGCAACCTGTTGTTATTTCTTTTTCCTTCACTTTTCTGTGGTCCATACAGAATGTCATGCCTCTGAACTTCACTGGGAAGATGGGCAGAGCTGAGGGAGAAGGTATTTTAATTGCTGAGACTGCAAAACTTCAGTGCAGCTGGCAGACACAACTGCAGTCATGCACCAAGGGCATGCCTTTCGCAGTGGAAACAGCCAGGGCTACTGCTCGAACAGAGGCCACTGTGCAAATCAGACGAACTTTATGAACACGGTGGAAACGGACACGTGGCAGAAAACAATACTCAGAAGGGTGTGAATAACAGGAAGGAAAAGTAGAAAACTCCCTGAAACTATGAACAGAGGAAATAATTAATAGGGAATTAAACAAAGAACAGGAACATTTTAAGAAGAGCAGTGATTCAGAGGGAGCTTGACTGTATTAGAAAACACATTTCTTCTTGTTGTTTACTTCTTACTATTTTCAGGTTCTGATAGAAAAGAAACTATGCTCAATCGTAATTTTTTGCTCATAAAGGAAACCAAAATCCCTGAAAGTTTCTGTATGTTAGAATCAAAAGAAGTAATTATGTCCGTAAATAATAGCAGTTACAAGATAAACAATGAAGACCCAAGATAGCATTTCATACACTGTGAATCCTGTTAATGTAAATATGAACTTTCTCTTTATAGATCGAGGATAAAATATTAATTTTCATATTGGCCTCAAAATACCAATAATATGCTATGAAGGAAAAAATGGTTTTTTTAAAATTTTCATCCTTTTTCTCCTAATGCTATGCATTTTGAACAAAATTTAATAAATGTTAAGACATGCAATGAAACTCTACTCAGCTGTTAAGCCATGACATGAAAGTACTGCTTTTCACAGGATTGTCTGTGTCAGTGATGCTGGGCTAAGTCTGAAGTTTGTCAGCAATTTTGGGCTGCAGAACAGTCCCTGTGCTTTCCATTAACTTTTTTGGTTTCTGGGCAGAAGCCAAAAGCGCTTCTGTCATTTTTGATTTTTTTTTTCCCATGGCAGCCTACCACGTACTGAGATATTTCCCCACATCTTGTGCTACAATCCAAACCTTGATATATTAGCAATGCACTGCATGCCCCAGAGTTCTGAAGAGGACCATGAGGGCTTTGTGCGGTTTCATGCTTCAATGTCGTGACTATTTATACTGCATAGATGGCTTAAAAACTTAAGTGCATCCAGGAAAGAGTAATTTGAGATCTGGAAATTGCTCCTTGTGAAAAGAAAACAAACAAATTGGTTAGTACAGTTTATCTGGCAAAGGGCAAATTGTGGTCTCCCTAGACATGAAGACTTTTCTGATAGAAGATAGATCTTCAGTCTAGGGAAAATGTTGTAAACAGACGCAGTTCATAAAAGGTATCTACATATTTATTAACAGTACGTCCTGTCAGAACGAATTATGCAGAAAACAGACAGGATCTTTAGCGCTTAATATTAAATCAAGATCAAGAATTTTTCTTGAAAATATGCCATCGCCTAGTCTCTTCAATTCAATTATACAAGAGTACATGAGAATCTGCAAAAATTACCAAATGTGGTTGGTAAAGGATTGTGCAAGAATGTTACACGATAGGGAACATTTCAGCTACCACTTCCCTTAAGAAGTTTTGAAATCCTTTTTCTGTGTTGTCTGCAGAACTGTAAAAAAAATAGAAGAGAACCTCACTTCCTAAATAAACTGAGATTACACACCACAGGACATGCAGAAGACGCGAGAACTCAGAGATTTCTAGGCTTCTTATAGGAAGGAGAACTGATAACAGAGCATGTTATTTTCCTGACAAAAACATGTTTATTTGCAATAATGTCTTGTAACTTCTTTATTTTGGTTTGGTTTGGTTTGATTTTAACTCGTTGGTGTGGGGAGAGTGGTAGACATCAGATGAAGTTTATTAGAGAAGCCCTCTGGTTGAGTCACGAGGTGCAGAAACCCCCTTGCTTTCTAAATGCCTTCTCAGAGAAAAGTCTAGGTACAGCTACATCCAATCTTTGCCCTAGACTTTGTCAATATTTTAAGTTTAAGGAATTAGAGAGGTGCAATCTTTGTACAACTTTTCCCCACAGTGTTAATGATGGCAAATCAGATATATTTCTATGAAAATAAATTATTTCTTGTAATAAATGATTAGACAAAAAGATCTTAATCAGAATTATTTGCTAGTAAAAGTTAAAATTACTCATAGTGGATAGGATAGTGCACTATATTAAAGCAGTTCTATTAAATCTAGTGAAAAGAAACAATAATTAAAGGAGAGATTGATGTAACTCACCCATACCAACAACCAAGGGCTTAATCTCTTTCAGTCAGCCTTGAGGGGTCTCCTTCGGGGATGTCTTCTACCCAGGGGAGGAATCCCCACCCACTCCGAGGAGGAATATGTTAGAAGAACTGAACCATATGAGAGTAGACTGGACTTTCGTAGTATAAAGTGATTGACTTCCAATCGCAGGTCTCCAGTTGCCTGACTATCAGTATGTTGATTTGGGGTTGGAGACCCCGAGTGGTTTTAGCTGAATTCAACACCAAAAGCAGCACACGATTCCCCCTCTCAATCCTTGCAAACAGGGCATTGTCCCTTGACCACATTCCAGGCCAAAGAGTCCTGCTGCATTTGTATATAAATAAAGGGCTGGAGAAAATCTTCTTGTTTGTTCTTGGGATCTTGTGTGTGCATGTGGCATTTTTTTCCAAATTCTTAAAACCATTGAAGTTGTCTCTTGAGACAAGAGGGGTGCTGTGGTGGTGGCAAAATGCTTGATGATGCTATTTATACAGTACCGAAGGGTTTCAATTACTGCTCTAATGCAACTTGCTTTCATGCAGTATAAATGTAGCTTTTGTAATTTTTTCTGCTGGGAGCTGTGCCTCATTGCCCAGGACTGTGGCAATGTAGCTTGGGAGACCTAGTCCTCATCCTAGCTTTGCAGAAACAGGGAGATACCTTTACCCACAGATCACTAAAATCTCTGTCTTTTGTTGTCTTACAAGCTCAGTTCTCCAAAGTTCAGAAACTGGTTCCCCTCAGCTTCTCAAAGCCTGACTGACCTCCTCCATCACTTTCTTTACTATTGGCTTCTATCCCACAGAACTGAAAGGGTATTTTGCTCACTCAGGATTAGACAGACATGAGCTGGTGCTGGAGTCTGATCAGAAGTGGTTTCAGAAAGCAGGTTTGGCAGGAACAGGTTGTGCATAATGTGCTCACCACAGCCATGCGCAAAGGTTTCACTGCTCACTGCCCTGCCTGCACATCTGTAATGGACTTGAGTGTCTGGTGCTGCAGTGCTCTGTCCAACAGAGAGGGAACAGCATCTCACACACACGAGACAGGCAATTTCATCTCTGCATACCTCTTTCCCATGTGTCTTTAACCTCTGTCTTTTTTTTCTCTCTAAGGCTGATCATGCTGTCTTGAAGATCTTCTCTACATCCAAATGTCAAGAGCATTTCAAATGAGCATTATTCCTCCATATCCACTTGTTTGAAGTAGTTTATCTCTCTGAATTAAACATTCAATGTGGAAACACTTCTAAGCCAAGATTTATCTGGTTTTAGGAACTAGTTTCTACTCCATAATTTCTTATTAAAAGTGTTTGCATTTACTAGTATAAAAGACAAATCTTTTCCCCCTTCTCACTGATCTGGCATCCATCACAGATGACTTTCTTAGGAAACCTTGGCACAGCCCCTTACAATAGCACACCTTGTTTTCTATGGCATGATTTCCATTCTGGCACCAGCTATCCTTGACAACAAGAAACTTAGTCTGCCTGTATAGGTCTTGGTGTTTTAGATACAACCATTGCTTAAACTTTTCCTGTCATCTTATGCTTCTCCTTCTGGCTTAAGGAAATGAAAATACAAATGCACCAGTCACATTTGAAAACTGTTCTTCTCAACCTCACAAACATGTGATAGCCTTTTATATATATATATTTTTTTAAGGAAGAACAGCAGAGTTAATATTAGCAGAATAAAATTCAACAGTAGGAAAATATGGCAATTAAATTGATACAGGCTCCCAACACGTTTAGCATCAGAATGGCATCACAAAAAGGCTAGGCTGCCAAGTTCAACTGCTTTGGCAACTGCGATTTGTTTTTAATCAATCATTGCAGTACAAATGAGGCATTTCCAGACATCAACATATCCTTTGTGAAGGCCTACAGGATTAGGCCTTATTTATATTGCGTAGGCACTGCTGTGCCTGTTTTCCACCTTCTTTCTTGAAAGAAGCAGATATTTCTGTTCTTGCAGAGACATTGTTACATAATTGTTTGAGAGCCAGAAGAAGCATTTGAAAAAATTGCCAGCTGTTCATTACAACTTTTCATCTGGATATTGCTCCCCACACAGCTGAGCTGCTGGAACAGATCTGAAGGGTGTTCTCTACATTAAAAACTGGACATATTAGTGCAAGTTTCAACAGTAGTTTTGGCTAAGTAAGACTAATTTTTCCAGGGGCAGATTGGGGGTGCTCGTACAACCCATCAGTGCTCAGCTTCTAGAACTGGGTATTACAGCTGAGCAGAGGGCAATAAAAAAACTGACCTTTAAAGTTCATTTAAAGTGTGGGTGTTGGGATTACCCTTTGCATCCTTTGTCATGAGTGGGGAAATTAAATTTAAAAGCTGTTTGGTTCTGGCCCTTCTGTGACTGAGAACAGCCAGAGACTTCATTAACCAACAAAAACAAAAACAAAAACAAAAACAAAAACAAAAACAAAAACAAAAACAAAAACAAAACAAAGAAAACCCCTGAGGGTACAGGGAACTACTGGTGTTTCTGCATAAGCTTTGGTCTCTGCCCAGTTCTTCTTCTATTCTACAGCAGTCCCATTTTTAATATCTTTGTTGATGACCTGGGTGTACTCCCAGTAAGTTCACAGATGACGGTAAGTTGTGTGGGAGTGTTGATCTCCTGGAGGGCAGGAAGGCTCTGCAGAGGGATCTGGACAGGCTGGATCAATGGGCCAAGGCCAACCGTGTGAGATTCAGCAAGGCCCAGTGCCAGGTCCTGCCCTTGTGTCACAACAACCTCTTGCAGTGCTACAGGCTGGGGACAATGCAGCTGCCCAGCAGAAAGGGACCTGGGGATGCTGATTGAAAGTGTCTGAACGTGAGCCAGCTGTTCCCAGGTGGCCAAGAAGGCCAATGGCATCCTGGCCTGTATCAGGAATAGTGTGGCCACCAAGATCAGGGCAGTGATCGTCCCCCTGTACTGGCCACTGGTGCGGCCCCACCTTGAATCCTGTGCCCACTTTTGTGCCCCTCACTATAATAAAGACATTGAGGTCCGGAGCAAGTCCAGAGAAGGGCAGCAGAGCTGGGGAAGGGTCTGGAGTACAAGTGCTATGAGGAGCAGCTGAAGGAGTTGTGGGTGTTTAACCTGGAGAAAAGGAGGCTTGGGGGGGACCTGATCATTATCACAACTCCTGCAAAGGAGGTTGTAGCCAGGTGGGATTTGACCTCTTCTCCTAGGCAACCAGCAACAGGACAAGAGAACAGCCTCAAGTTGCAACAGAGAAGGTTCAGGTTAGACATCAGGGAGAATTTGTGATGGAACAACTCTGGAAAGGGTTGTTAAACATTGGAACAGACTTCCCAGGAAAGTGGTAGAGTCGCCACCCCTGAAGATGTTCGAGTAATGACTGGATGTTGTGATCTAGTTGACAAGGTGGTGATCTGTCAAAGGCTAGACTTGATCTTAGAAGTCTTTTCCAACATAAATGGTGCTGTGATTCTCTGACGTGCCCATGGTCAGAGGAACAGCACAGTAGGGCCATTGTAGCTTGTTTAGCCACGGATCTGTAGCTCCTCTGGTGCCTCATAAGGTCTTTCCTGCAACTGGAAGAGTCCCAATGTGTATATGTGTTTATGTGCACATCTCTCCCTTTTCTCAAATTTCTACTGCGTAGCAAGGAGAGAGCTTGCATTGCTGCTTTCTTTCCTGCACAAGCTAGAATCACTTTCTTCCTTCTATCTCTGTTTTGTTTTGTTTTGTTTTAATTTAATTATATTTGTAAGACTTCACATGGTATTTAATGAAAGTTGTCCAATTAACTTGCAAGCTTTTGGAAGAGAGGATGACCACTTGTGCAGAAGTACACATGGCAGGGGCAGGGGGACTGTCACTCCTGTGTGCACACATACAAGCACTCCTCCTCAAATGGAAATGAGGCTATAAACATTTTTTTGTTTTATCTGTAAACTGTGTTGGCAGCTATCACAACATTTTTAAGACTAAAAAAAAGCAACAACAAACAAAACGCAAACATATGGGCAAAGATACATCACTTTGGTTTTTTTGCTGATTCCAGGTTAAGTGGGAAAACTAGAAATCAGCACTAATACAAAAAATAAACATCCATTTAACCTTTTGTTTTTGTTGTTGCTGTTCTGTTCATCTGGCATAAATTTGAAAAATAATAATAAATCTTTTGGGGGCTGTGATTGTTTTAACCTGCCAGTAACCCCCTTGAGTTCATCAGAGCAAAAGACAGCAAAAGCCTGTTTATTGTCCAGCAGGCACCTACACATGTTGTAAGTGAAGTTCCATCTGGTCACAACATCGTGGATCATCTGGGTAACAGCCAGGCTTCATTTGCTTCATGTCCTGGACAGCATGAAGGCAGCCGAACAGGAATATTTAAATGACTGACCAACCGCAACCAAGTTTGCCCCTGAGAATTCGTTTAATAATGACTGCTCACTATGGAGCGGTAGCGGCTCTGCGAGTTGTTTTCTGTTTTAAATGAGCCAAGCTAGGCTCCATGGAATGATTTAGCCTTTTTATTAGGTGCTAACAATTTACTGGAGGCACACTCTTGCTCTTATCCTGGAAGATGGGGAGGTGGATATTGACTGTGCATAAAATTCTTCCTGAAACTTGTTTATAGGAAAAACCTGAAGAAACCTGGACTGCCTAGCACAGCTGACAGAGCAGTTGTATGGAGTGTATTTTAGACCTGTGCAGAGGGCACCTAAAGCTCTCCCATATCAGAATTTTCCAGGCCTTTGAAATTATTCATACCTATTTCGCACAAGGGCAAAAGACTGAGTGCAGATGCACCACTTAGTTTTTTGTAACCCATGACCTGAGCATCCCTCAGAGAGACTTTTGGTGGCCAGCAAAATGCCATCCTGATGACCCCCAGGGGCATACTGCCTCTGCCTCCAGAGCTTCCCCAGCTGGGCAGGGGTAGCTCACAGCTTTCTGTGATGTCCGGCTACCAGATGTACGTTCCCCCTGGAAGACTCTGGTCTGCGGATCTGGATTTGGCTGCAGGTCTATGAAAGGGTAGCCGACAGCTGCCTAACACAAAGACCTGCAGCTTCAATTACAAATGTTGACAGAGGGGGTGCTTGAATGAATAATGGGTGAATAATGGGTGCTTGAATGAAAAATGGGTGCTAGGTGAATAATACCTTTCACCTGGGGCTAGGAGGACACACAGATCCCAGCATGCTACCTGGACACTAAGGAATGCTTCCAAAAATTAATTCTCTCTATAAATACTGGGTTGGCAGTGCCCAAAGAAGCCTTTTAAAGCACAGCGAATCTTGTGAAGTTCTGTAGGTTGCTCACTGCTTGTTTATCGTAACAAACTTATTCATAAATTATATGGAGAAGTACCTGAGTTTACCTCCAGAGGTGGCTGTGAAAAGTATTCCTTTCTGCTTTAAAATGTGGGCATTTTCTATAAAGATATCGTTCCTGTAAGATCTTGGAGTAAAAATTATCCAAGAAAAAATGGCCTAGACACTACCTTGACAACTATCAGGATGGTGCGTGGGCCATTCCTTCCAGAAAATGCCAGGAAGTAATGAATGAAGATTACAGGAGCAAATTCATGACAAGCTGGTTGCTGTAGAGGCCATAGAGTATTTAGGGGATATCAGGTGGTCCACAGCTGGACTTACCTGTGCCTGCCCCCTCCCACAGCCAGTCCTGCTGTACAATCTCAGCAGACAAAGATATGCTTAAGAGTTTACAAAGTCAGATTTCAGAACCTCTTTGTGTCTGTATCTCTCTCTACATATAACCTGAATGTAAGGACTCGGAAGCAGGCACGCACATAAACTTCAGATCAGTGGGGCCAATAACACCGGTGTCGCCACTGCTGGATAAAGCCGTGCAGAGCTTAAGGAGACAGTAAAGTGTAGTTCGGCTCGAATCAAACTGCCCCTAAGTGTTCTTTCCTTTCTCGGGCACGGCAGTATCTTCCCAAATCCACTTGGAGTCACTGTAACACAGCGGCCGGGCCGGGGGGCGGCGGCAGAGCCGGGCTCCATCCCTGCATCCCCTGAGAGCGCTTCTGCGAGCGGTGTCACTGACGGCCCAGGTCCGAGGTGCTCATAAACATCGGACCCTGCTACATACACAGCCTTACACGATGTGCTCGAGTTCGTGGTTATGAAAGCAGCTATTGGCGAAGTGCATTTCCCTGCATGTTTGAGGGATATCTTTATGCTTCGCAAAGTAGTGTAAAAGAAAAGCATTAATTTGTTAGAAAAAACAATCATTTCATTACTGCTTGTGCACTGAGGTATGCACTCATATGAGGTGCACAGTCCCGTGGAGGGGAGGGGGTTGATCATACCATCCCGTTTCTGCAGACACGTGCTTCTGCAGAGCTGGAAGCTTTGGGAGAGAAGGAGACGTGACAGGGAAAGAACCCAGCTCTCTTCTCAAATGAAGATTGCAAAAATGAACAGAGATTGACAGAGCACAACTACTGAGAAGAGCATTGTCTTCGGGTTGTGAGCTGTACACAGTGAGCAGTGTGTTTTACCTAAGAATTTTAATTTAAAACTTCCTTCATTTTTTTCGCTACTGTTATTCAGTAAATCATACAAATGCAGCAAAGGTTACAAGGGATTAAAACACAAAGCAGTGTACACTGCACAACAGTCTAAATTGATACACTGTGTTTTTAGCGTGCCTTTTAACAAGAAAACATGCTATATAACAAATGAACATTAAAATAAATGATTTTCAATGGTTTGGTTGGCAGAGAGGTAAAAAAGCATAATAGCTGCAAGGAACAGTATTAAAAGTCTATTAAATTATTACCTTACAATTTCAGTCACTAAAAATTACTTGAATGGACAGGAATCCATTTCAGTTTTCTAAAGAAATCTTGGGTATATTTCAGAGACGGGATGATTTTCCCTGGGCAGGAGCAGCACAGTCGTGTTTCTCATTAAATACTCGGCTGTCCTCTGTCTCTTCTCCACATTACCATTTGCAATCCAGATATTTAGACCATGCCAAAGTATCGAATGAGACATTTACAGTTGCTCTGCTGCCATAGTTGCTATGTGTGTTTTTGTCTTGAGCATTATAATTTCAAAGGTATCTTCTGAACAATATCCTAAGCCACCAGACAAATACATATTGAGTTAGCTTAGCAAAGGATCAAACCAGAATACAGAACTGATGCTGAGCAGACTGCAGGCACAGGCTGCAATTCTCTGGGCAGTCCCAGAGAGGCCGTGGCAATTGGTATTTAACAGCGTTCGTCAGAAGGGTAAACGTGGTGTAAAATGCTGAATAGGAATGAAGCTTCTGCCTTTAGCCTATTAAAAGCAAGATATATTTTGAATCTAACTTAAAAAATACACATCATCCCTTGTTATTCTGAGTAAAGAATATATTCAATTTCTGCCTGAGTGATGAAATAATAATAGTTAAAAAGTCATTTCACTCGCCAAAACCAAAAAAACTGTTTAACAATAATCGTCACATAATTACATTCTTACATATATTTACTTTATTTTGATGAACATTACGATATGTTTATGAATGATTTATTTATTTGAAATTGTTTTCAACATTAAAGTTTAAATGATTGTCATAACATTGATCTTGTCAGCAGAATATGCTCAAAGAAACCAGAGGATTCTGTCATGAATACTTCTATAAATTTGCTTACTTACCACAGAATAGAACAGCAGTGTTCCAAGGACAGAACAGCCTGCAGTGTTGTGCAGGAGGACATCAAAATGGAGACTTCCACGGTGTCTGGAGGAATCTGAATACCTTTTCCATATAACTAGTAGATCTGAGACTTAAGGATGAAAATGGCAATATATAATTATATTGTTTTTTTTCCTTCAGCTATGAGTACATAGCTGAATTGTGCTTTCCATCTGAAGACTAATTTGTCTCTGCTGAATGGCATAATTTCCACTATCAGTATAATTAAAAACGAACAAATGCACACTGTAGATTTTCCACTGTGGCAATGATATATTTAATTTGGTTTCTTTGTCTTCATTCTGTATGCTCAATCCATGCCCAGTTTGCATGCAATCCATTTTTACAGCAAACCCTCTTTCTATATATTACATATATGTAGGGGTTATACAATACTTGTGACTTAGACTTCCATAAAGAGCCTGGGAGCAAAGGAATTCACAAATCTGAAATATTCCCAAGAAACACAGGTCCAAGCAAATGCCGACATTTTCAATGTGAGCATTTCAAAATGAAGATAAACTCTTCTATAAACTTCCATAAATGTGCAGTCTCTTCTCTAAGAAGTGCTGTTACAGAAACTGTATTGGCTGCAATTTAGGATTGTATATACTATAAATGTGGTCATTTGGCTCTTTTTAGCAAGTGGCGACAGCTTAAAATTTTCCAAATGAACTGCATCACAGCATTTTTCAAGGTAATTGTTGCACTAATTTTTTTATTTGCTAGATAGAAAGTACTCAGTGTTCAATAAAACACAACTTAATGAATTGTTGGATACTTTAAGTACATAAAAACTTCCCTTTAACTTCATCAAATCATATGTTCTTACTGATATGGAAGGTGAAGAGGGAAGGCAGGTATATTTTACTGTATGCTGCTGATTCCTACTGAGCCATGAAGGATTTTTCAGTGCTCAGCCTGGAGTCTAATAGTTGGCAGTGAAGCTGCTTCAAATTCCCAGTAAGTATGATTAACTCATGCTTCTGTGATACTTTCTGGGTTAAACTGCTGACATTAATTTGACCTGCAAATTGCACAGGATTTTAGGGGACATTTGAGATGTTAATAACCTATATAAAGGGAAACTAATTTCCATTTGCATTCTTCAGTCCTCCCCCCACAGAAACTTTCTGGAGCTTTTAAAGCTAAATATGCAACTCCTGCCTAGGACACTGCCCTGGGGCACCTCTGGGGTGTTCCCTGAGCTGCTGTGTAGCAATGGGCTGCTCCCTTCTCTTTGCAAGAAAACTATCTCAGGTGAATCCTTCTCAGAAGCAGAAGGAGGATTAGTTAATTAAGAATTAGGAAGCGTCTCCAAAGGGTAAGGACCCTGTTTTTAGCTTCTCATGGTCATATGAAAATGAAGGAGGTTGAAATGCAGCTCGGAGACATGGCACCATACGACACATGGCTGCCCTCAAACCCGGTTTGTAAAATGTTGTGGATAAAACTAATTTATATGTGAAATCTCATGGTGCTTCTCAGTGTTGAACCACTCAGAAAGTACAGGCTTTATGATGATGGAATGGAAGCCACCTGAGCCCATCAAGGTGCAGGGATCCCCCATTTTGCTAGGGAATGTGCCCTTGTGCCTTAGGCTTTCAACACTGGTGTTATATCACTTGCTTTGGACCAAGAGTCCATTTTTGCATTATGCCAAAAGCCCTTCAGAAAGCAGGTTGTCTGTCAAAAAGACAGCTATATCTTCCCAAGACTACTGTAAGGTAAAAATTCAATTTAAGGGTGTGATCTTACATTAAATGGAGCCGGGGACAAAAATCCCACTCATCTCAATAAGGCTGGACTGAGCTCACCAAGTGAAGACCTGGAGGTTGGTCTCCCAGGGACTGCAAGTGGTGCCCTGGCAGTGGTGAGAAGAGTCACACTTCCCACCATCTCCCTGATGTTGCACTTTCTCCCAAAGGCATATATTTAGCTTTGAAATTCTTAACTTTAAAAAAAAATTCCTCATAGATTGGGAGCACTTGTGGAAAAAAAATGAAGGAAAATGAGAAAAATTTTTAAAAATTTTAAATTACCTCTAAAAGACAAATTGAATCTTTTAAGTGGTAGGAAAGTATTTATGATTTCCTGATGAAAACGAACTTGCTGGATGTTTTAGCATCTGCTTTATTTGCTTTTCAGTTTTTTTTTAATTATAATAAAGATCTTGATAGTCTTCTGTGAAAAGATGCCTCCTACAGAGATTTTTCACTTAAACAAAACCAGCAAAGTTAATTTTCTACTAATCTATCTGATAGTTTACTTGTGGTAGCTCAAATTGTTTAAAGTGCTTAAAACACTGGACTAGTTATCTTCACATAAAAATAATTAAGGGGTTGATAGTGTCATTTCTTTTGCCATGTGACAAAACCAAAACTCATCAGACCAAGGCCTACTCATGCTAGCTCTAGCATGAGAGTGTTGCTCTGACCTTAGCCATGTGTATATTGACATGCATTACAAACACCAGGCTGCCATACAGAGTCACAAACTGACATGGCGACCATAAAGTCTGTGGTCTTTGGTCTCTGGCAGCCTTTCCCCTTGGCCTTCCCCAGCCAGCTGCCACTCCCTTGCCCTGCAGCCCTCCTTTCCAGCCCCTGCGTTGTTATTGCCTCCCTTCCAATCCCACACTCTGCACCATGTGAGCACATCAAAGCCTCAGCTTCATAACAAGACAGGATTTTCTTGTCCACAAAGTGGTGAAGAGAAGGTGGAAAAGTTGGCACCAAAGCTCTGCCCACCAAAAGAACTTTCAGATTTTTCAAAGGTGTTAAGTTAAACTCAAAATGTTGTTCATTTTTTAAGCATTTAAAAACACTCATTATGATTTGTTTTGGTTTATTTTGTGGTCTGTTTTTTTGGGGTTTTTTTTGAACAGTTAGTGGCCCAGGGTTCTTCTTCGTTACTTCTCTAAGATACTGACAATTCAAATGTTTGCTAATGAGCTATTGCTGTTTTTGCTTGAGATCAGTCCGACAGTTTTGTTCACATCTGCCTGATCCATTAACTCTTTCCTTGCTTTCTGTTTTTCACCAGTTTGAGAGATGAGGCAGATCTTTTTATTTCTGTGTTTATTCATAGTATATGACAGGCTAGCTCCTGCCTTTTTACCTGTAGGTCCCAAAAATTATGGAATCTAAACTGTAACTTGTCATAGATATAAATGAATAGAAATGTCTGATGTTGTGGGGGGAGGGAGGAGGAAAAAAAACCCAACAGTGAAATCACCAGAGAGTGGAGATTAAAAGTTCTGAAGACAACCTTTTTTGTTAGCACTGTGAGCATGACTACAGTACTACATGAGTACAGTACTACAGTAACTCACTGACCTCCTTGTTTTGTATATCTTCCTGTGAGTCCTTGCAGTCAAACCTGGCAGAGACCTGCAGGCAAAGCAGTTGGTTTCAATCTGGTCTTTTGGGCAGGCTGGGCAAAGGCATCTGCCTGGGAGAGCACCCTTGGGAAGGTTTTTAATCAGTCTGTAACTACATAAAGAGAAAGCACATTTCTGATAGTGATAACAAATTGTAGTGCCACCACTAAACAGTGATAGAATTGATGTCGGCGGCTCTGATGCTGAATGGCACCGAAGGCATGGAAAGGCGTTTTCAATACCTCCTCCATCCTCGTGATCTGAAAACGTAGCAGAAAGAGAACAGAGGAGCATCAGGAAGGATGTTTATCCTGCAGGAAAAGGAAAAATCTTTACTTCCTATCAAAATTCCAGAAGCTTGGGATTTTTTTGCTTAATGCCTTTTCAAGTATTTTTGCTGCAGGGTAGGTTGAGCACTATTCCCATTTCATTGCCTGAGATAGGAGTTTTTAAGCATCATGCACCACACAGCTGTGCACCAAGTAAGTTTTCACACTGAGCTGGGACCAGATCCCATGGTGAGGGGATCTGACATCTCCAGGGGCTGGGAGAAAGTGAGAGCAGGCTGAGTCATTCCCTGTCTCCTTATTATCCCTAGTGGTGTCTCTGATTTGGGTTCATTTCAGCCTTATTCATGAGCAGATAACTGAGGGAAGGGCATGGGCAAAGTTATTTGCATTCCAACATTACATTTAAAAGCATTAAATTACTGGCAACTATAAACAATCTCCCTGCTGACAGCACAGCTCATAAAAATCTGGGTTTGTGTATTTGTTGCATTCACATGTGTGTGCGCATATTCAGCCTTGTGGGATTTCTCCCCTAGTATTTATTTTTCTGGGCTCTGAATGTGGTGCACGATGGAATGAAGATTTTTGCTTCTTTCTCTCATTTGATGTGGGTCTGGATGAAAAGTATGGTTGTTACCACTGCCTTGAGTTAAGTTTCAGCTTTAAACAGGGAGAAAAGGCTGTGAAGACCTGGGTTAAACCAAGACAAATGTCAGGAATGCATTCGTTGCTGTGATTTTTACTGTAGCCAGAAGGCTGCACATTTCAAATTGCTGCTGAAGAGGAAAGAGTCTTAGGGAGAAAAAGGAGGAGGAGGGTAAAGTCAGCATTTGCTATGTGTCCACAATCTGACTACTGAGTGCTTGGGAATGGGGTTTGCAAATGAAGGGAAAGCTACTCTATTTCTGCCGGTAAAGATGGCCCCAGCCTAAAGATGGGAATGTGAGAGTAAACTGAGAGTGGTGATGATGTGAGGTCTGTGTCTGCTCTGCAAAATCTGTCAGGTACGTATGATGGTGTCACAGAAATGCAGTGGTCCTTCAGCCTGGTGGGTTCCTGGCATCCAAGTACACTTTTCAAAGCATTCTCAGTTAGATGCATAGTGGAAAGGATGAAATTCTGCTGGGAAAAAGAAATCAGTGTATTTCATATAAACATTCTCTTGGGTAAACATACAATAGTAAACAACCAGATTTTTCCATTATGGGATTTAATCCCTAGCATTGCTTCAACTTGTAATGTCCTCAAGCCAGCACGGTCCTCAGTCTTGGTGCTTGGGAGGTATGAAGGTTTTGATTGTCACCATCTGTTTCTGAACTAAGGAAGCAAAAAAACCAACAAAAAAGAAGAGATAATTCCATTGCTGCTGCAATAGACTGAATGTCATCTGTGTACATCAAGATGGGGCTGCTTTGGCTGAAGTGGCCTGACTGATGATTAGGGAAGAAGGAATGTTGCAGCCCACCATTTCATAACCAGGTGGGGAAAGGCAAGAGTGCTGTAGTGCAGTGGAGGCATTCATAGCGAGAACCACAGTCTAGAGTTCTTGGCCCAGGAATAGCTGCGGTCTAAGAAAGTTTTTTATGTGGTTTCAGATGAGTGTGGCTAAAACTATCTGTAGAACCACACATAAAACCCATCAGGATGAGGTCACAGGGCAAGGATGAAATTTTGCTATGAGTAGCACAATTTCCAAGCTGGGCTAGTATTTTCAATCTCTAAATAAGAAGATGTTTCTGGATCCAGCCAATGCTAGGTCCAGTGTCACAGCTCCTCTTTTTCAGTGGCATGTCCTGCGTGAGAAAACCAAGTATGTGTGTCCCAGTTGCTATTGAAAACCATCAGTTAGTGCTGATGAGGAACTGACTGAGAATGAGTGTCCTCACCATGCCTCTGGAGCACTGCAGAGAGAAGTTGAGCCCAAGCATAGAGATGAGAAAAATGAGGAGGTGGGAACAAAGGGTGAAGAAGGCAGGTAAAGCATGTGCTGTCAGGGAGGTGCAGGAGAAAAGGGTTTTCTTTGAACTTGGTCACTCTCTAAAGGCAGGGCATCACATTTCCCTGTGCCCTGATGAACAGGAACTGCAAATGTCATCACACAGGCTCTTTGGAGTGGTGTTTTTTCTCTGGCTCTTGCTCTCATGTGTCCCAGTAGCAACATTTTTCAGGTCACTTTCCAGATTTGTATTGGACAATTAACCTGGAGTGGGAGGCATGGCGGGATCACGGCTGCCTTTCACAGGGCTGGTGCTGTGTTCTGGGCACTCACCAGCTTCTCTCCAGAGAAGGAGGTGTTGGCTGGCTGGGCCATCACCCTGACAAAGGCACACACACCCTTAACACACAGGCTATGCTGAGGCCCAGCTGACTCACTGAGAGCTGAAATTTGGTCTGGATCAGCTCAGGGCAGTTTCATTGCTAATAACACCAGCAAAAGAAATCTCTCTCTTTGGTTTTGTGATGGTTTGCGATAGCAGTGTGACAGAAGCATGAGCCTGGACACTGGGCACCTCCAGCTGCATGCTGCAGTTCACAGTGGATTTCCCCTTCATTTCCCTTCAGCCCTACAGGCTTTTGCTGGAGGAAAGCAGCAAAATGAAAGTCAAGAAATAGTAAGTAAGCCAGGCTTTTACTCAAATGTCTGTCTTTTGCATGGCTGTTTGATTTTTCCTGAGCTCCTCCATTGCTGTGCTGCTGCTCTTCCCATCTACCCACAAGATCAGTCTGAGACTCCAGTGGGGGTTATCAAGGTCTTATCTCGACACTGTGGATTAAAGAATGCAGTGCTGTGTGCATTGGCAGATAAATGTACCTACGCTGATCTGTGGCTGAAGCGAGTCCTGGCAAGGAGTGTACGATGCTCTGGTGGCTCCTCTGCTGCGTGGAAGGGACAGGTTTAAAACCTAAAAAATCAGAAGCAGGTCCTGGGCAGCCCTTTGTGGGCACTGAGGGGGAGAGAGCAGGCCGTACAGATCTCCATGAGAAGCGCCGCTCGCTCGGCAGGGAGAGTGGAGCAGGCTATGCCTGTGGTTCACATCTCTTTGTCAATGGCATCCAGCCCCTGGCCTTGGGAACTGACTGGCGGCAGTTTGCAAATGTATGTGCTTGGCTGGGAGCCTGCAGTTCCCTTTGTCCCGGCGGCACAGGGGGGCTAATAGGGAAGCCGGAGCGTGTCATCCCTGACTGCCAGAGCCTCCAAGCAGTAACATGACGGGCAACTTTTCAGACAATATCCAACATGAACATTCAAGGCTGAGCCTATTCTTCTTCTAGACACTGGTACTGACTGATTCCACATGCTGTTTTCCAGACTCTGTTGCAGTAACAAGCTCCAGTCCTGAGTATGGACCATCCTCCCAGTGAAAAGCCCTGTTAAATCTGAAGGAGTAGAAACTGTTTGGGATAATAAAAAGTTGAATGTCTCTGAACATCATGTATAATGCTGTAGATGTAAACAAGTAAAGTATTTGTAGACAGTCTCATATAATGTACACAAAATTATTCGTATTTGCTCCACTCCAAAGTGTGCTTTGCACACTTTGCTCCTGATTCTTGTATGTCATTTGCATGAATGTGTGTGCAATTAAATTGTGCTGTGCTGGACCTTTCCTTAAGATAAAGTAACTACAAGTCAGAGAGTGTTTAAGATGGGAGTGATAATGGAGGAAATACGCTCCTCCTTTTCACTCCTGGGAAAATCTGAATCAGGCGGCTGTAGGGAGAAATCTTTTGGAGCTTCCATTGACCTTCCAGCTTAAGGTAAGAAGTTTTGTTTTCCTGGAAGGCTAATTCCGTTGGGATTTGCTAATGGGCAAACCATGTGCTGGTGGATTTTATGACAGGGAAGTAAGGCAAATGGAAATGTCCATAAAGACCCAGGTGGGCTGTGTACCTAATGGATGAGCCATATGTAGACTTACATTTAATCTTCTGAAGACTGGCACGATGGCCATGGCTGGCCTGATCCAGGGCTAGTGATGGTCCTGCTTTGAGCATGGGACTAGACAGCATGATCTCCAGGGATCCCTTGCAACCAGCTTTGCTCCACTCCACGTGTGAGGTGCCTACATTAGCAATACCTTGCAATTCCCTTAAACCAGCTACTACTTGTAAATAGCTTGGAAGTCCTGCTGAATTTGATGCTTTCTTGCTGCTTGTTTCCTTATTGCCAAAAGCTAAACATAAAAGCATCCCAAACAATTTATAACTGAAAGATTCAGTCATCTGAAAAATCAGCCTGAATTTCTTCATTGCATCCCTGGAAGCAAAGCTGTAATCTCATACCCCCGTCTGCAAATGCTGTCAGGCGGCTGTGAAAGACAGACGTTTTCCAGTACTGCGGTTACAGTTCCGTTTTCCTCTGCCAGAAATAGAGTAGCAGTGGCATGTGATTTGCAAATCTGGCATGCAGGCATCAGCCTGGTTCAAAACAATCAACAGAAGCCATTTCCTCAGTGCAAGTAAATATATTGACATGTGTTGACAATAAACTGATTTTGTGCACTTTTGGAAAGGCAGACAGCAGCTCACATGTTTTAACTGCTTAGTTCCTCTAAAGCAGTGTGCAGAAAAATATCTTTCATAAGTTATATTAGGCAGTTCATCTTCCACATCTCTGGAGCAGTCATGGTATCATCTAATTATAAAAATATAATTTTTACAGACTATTCATGCTGCACTGATCATGACAATAATAAGTTAAAAAGTAGGTGTAAAGCATATGTTTTAGGGTATGTGATGGAGTTAGGGTTGTTAAATAATAATTTTTATCCTGTTACTTCCACATAAAGTATTAGCAAAGGCTAATTTTAAAGAAACCATTTGCTATTTTTGTTGTGCCTTTAATGCATTTGTTCCTTGCTGAATAATCAGTCATTGTACAAATATCCTTCCGCCATTGTCAATAATCAAGAAATATGAGACTTTGTAATAACTGAGGCCCCAGTCCAACAAGGCCCTAAATCTCGTGTTTAATTATAGTGCTCTTGCTTTGAGACAGGCTGGCAGGCAGGCAGGCTCCACAGCATGGCACAGAATTCAGCTGGCAGCCCAGAATGGTGGGAAGTGCCCATTGCACCCGGCTCTGCCGGCAGCAGGCAAGCCCTGGCAGGGCAGCTGGGATGAGCCAGTTGCCCTCAGGAGCCAAACACCCAAACCCTGGCTCCTGGGACAGCACCTGAACTGCTATGCAGAGTCACACACCTCCCAGAACAGGATAGCCCCTGTGTGAGCACACCCACAGCCCCAGGGAGAGGCCAGCAATGCCCTGGCTTCGTATCATGCCAGTGAGAGGTGAGCAAGGCTGGACACCAAAATGCTCACCCTTTCCACAGGGGTGTTTTCAATCTGCAGCCTGGCAGCAGCCTGCTGAAGGGGAGGATGCCTTGTTAATCACGAGATGACCAGGAAAAAAAAATTCCAGTGCTAGATCTCAAACTGAGTCTGTCCAACCAAATGGTCACCTCCATGAAGGATTGTCTGGCTTCCTTGGGAATCAAAGATTTAGTGACCCATCAGGCAGATTAAAGAAGCAAATGCTAAGAGAGTGTCATGTGCTTGGATTTTGTGCTAAATATCTGACCAAAAAAAAGCCTGCTGGATCCTACCCAGATCTCTGCTGGAGTCGCAGGGGCACCTGCAGCCTTCCCAGGGGAAGCAGAACTTTGCTGCTCTAATTGCAGGCTTTTCCACCAGTATTCACCTGTCAGCACAAGGTTGTGCCTGCACATCTTCATTAAGTGGAGATTGGAACAAGTCCCTAAAATGGCACTTCTCTTCTGTAGGGATGTTGTGCCTGCATGCCTTTGGGTTCCCAGCTACTAAGCTGAAAGGGACCATAACAGTGATCTTTTTGAGGTGAAACTTCTGTTCTTTATGGCCACAGAATTATTCTTAAAACCAGCTGAAGCCTGGAATAAAGTTGGCTAGAAGGAATCTTGATGTGGGTAAAATGACCTGCCATGACAATGGAGAGGAGTCCTGGATCTGAGACACAGACTTTCAATGGCCCAGGATTTGGCTGCATCCCTCAGGCTCTGTGGATGTGAACATGTAGTAAAATGATGGGAAGAATTCTAAGGCTGCAACCAAAGTGCCCAGCTCTGGGTTTGGGCAGTGTTTGAACGTAAAGGGAGCAGACAGGGCATGTAGTCATGTATGATCTGAGACAGGCAGTCCCTCTGCAAACAGACTGTGATCTTGTCTCAATGATAAACATGGCACTGTTTGCTCATAAGCAGATATTCCAGTAAATCCCATTTTCTCCCTCTAGCTCCTACCAGGGTTCAAAGCTTTGGATCTGCAAGACTTTTTTTTAATGACAGCCTGGGAGGTTCTTCCCTCTTCTCTGCTCCAAAGAATGCAAAAACTTCTTCACCAGGGTAAAACAGATTTGTTTGATCCACTTTCACTTCTCTGTTCTAAAACTTTCTTTTTAGCATGGACATTATTAACCTCTCAGTGAAATTCTCACTCGCAAAAAGAAGTGATCCTATGGCAATCCTGTGCTGCAGCTGTTCCTGTCCAGGCACAGGGCTCCCCAAGCAGTGGCTGCTGCACTTGAATGCACTTGCTGAGACAAAGACCTAATGTCAGCCTCCACTTTGGAAGCCAGGGATTTGGTGGCTGCTGTGTCAGAGAGACGTGTATTTAAATAAAACAGTACCTCAAACACAAGCTTTTCACTCCTGCATAAGCCCGATGTAATGACAGCTTATAGCACTACCGCACAGAAGGGGAGCTTAATGCTGCCCTCGTCGACACCTTTAGAAGATTTTTACCTCATCACCTCAATCAGTACTGCCACGGGCAGTCAAATCTGCACCCATTGTAATTGTATTTACTCCTCTAGCTGTTAATATTGCCTGGAGAGATCTGTGAAGGAAACAGACCCTGAGTGTGCAGACAGGCTATTTGCTAAAGGCATTAATTTAGTAATTAATGAAGTGTCAATGCAGCTATTTAGCATTGCATTTAGGCTTTATTTAGCTTTGCACTTGTGCTTCAGCCATTTGATGTCAAGGATGCTGCTAATGCCGCGCTGCCACCTAAAACTGGAGTAAGCAGCCCTGCAGTGGGGTTTCAGGCTACTCTGCACAGGCTACTGCCCTTTGAACAACAAGAAGCATTTTCAAAAAACTTGTGCAAATTTTGGCCACTAATATCTTGGGCTGTGTTTCACAAATGAGTTAAGATAGATATTTTTCAACAGAGTTGAGAGGAATATGTCAGCTATTTTTCTTTGTGGGTTTTTTTTCCCCTTTTCTCATTTCTGGCAAAATTTGCAGTGTTTTAGGCTTCTGTTGTCATTACAGAACTAAAACTAAAACAGTAAATGACTCATTTTTCAAAAAAGCAGCTTCAAGTAAACATTTTTACTCTAGATAAAAACCAAATAAATTGACCAAAAAAGGAAAATCTCACAGACATTATTGAACAGCTTGCATTTTCTTCCATTAAAAAAAAAAACTGAAAAAAACTTTTTGCGCAGTAACTTTATGGCTAAGAATCAGTTCTCATTTGAATGACTCTTTGAAAAAGGAAAAATTCAGCCAGCTTTCATTTCAAGCTGCCTGAGAACAAGTTGCTCACAGAAGGGAAAAGAAGAAAAAAAAGTGCCTTTGAAGCACCAAGCTGAGGGGAATAATGGCACTTCCAGTCATCTCTAAAGGTCTTCCCCAGAGATTATGCTTTAATTTAGGAGAATTTCACAGGGTGTACTCACTCTCATCTCTAAAGCCTCTCCTTAAAACTACCCAGTTTATCTCATCTAACTGCACTCTGAAAATCATAATATACTCACTGATGGCATCTTTTCATCAGTACAGCCCTGACCTGCCCCGATGTACCAGAGAAGTGCATGGCAGTCTGTTTAAAGACAGGGTTGGGCTGTAGCAAGCAGTTTAAAAATTATGAATGGTACACTTTCTGCTCACATTTAACAGAAAATAATTGTGGAAATACTTCATTTGCCTGCACGTTTCCAAAGCATTTTGCATTGTTTTAGCTTATATTTGCCATTAAAATAATTGGCTTAAATGTTGCAAAACTCATTAAAAAATATTTTTAAAACACACCAAAAAAAAAAGCCCAGCTAGAAACATTTAAAATATTTCACTGTGACTCTGCTTTTCTGTGGAACTAAGGGACAAAATTCCATCCAAGGTGCATGGACCTGGGCTCAACAGCCCAAGAGCTCAACAGCCATTGCAGACTAGTAGAAATCCCAGTATTTTTTGCTATGTATTCTTATTACCATGCAGTTTAATATAAATTAATCTCTGTTATCATTTTCTCAGAGCTCGCACTAAGTGGAGAAAAACGACAATAATATTAGAATGAGTCAGAATTTAGCATGAGCTTGTTTTTATAAACAAGAGGGAGAAAAAGATCCTGAATTTTTGTTTTCCATAAACCCTTAACTCCCCCAGATTACAGCGATAGCTGTTTTCTTTTGGTTCCATTGGCAGACACATTTAGCCTTACCCACACTGCAGCTCAAACGATGCAAGAGACTTTCCCCAGCTATTTGCAAAGTGCACCAAACATTGCGAGCGATGTGCTTTTACTATCGGCATGATTGAATTCTTTTCCAGCACAAGAAAGCAACTAGTTATTTTACCGTGCCAGAAGATTGGTAACTATTTATTTACACATTTATTATCTGCTTCACTCTGAGAATAAAGAATGAGCCTGAACTACAAAAGCTGAGCCTGCATGAAGGCCCATCAGTCTCTCCACACTTCTGCTGTCAACCCTATTATGGAGGAAACATTATTCAAACTGCAGGCTCCAAACTCCCAGGTAACTAGAGACAGCAGGAAGCTCTGTTTGATATCAAGTATATTCTTTATCAACCTTTTTGTTGTGATGGGAAGAAATGATCGAACTTTACTTTCATCTTGCTCTGTCCTCACATCACCCAGTAGGTGAATTGCTTTATTGGTGAGCCTTGGCCAAAAGCTCTTTGATATACGCTGCCCTTTGCAGCCATAAATTTTCCATCTTTCAGACAAGGTTTGAGACTTTCCCTGTCCTGCTATTCTACCCCTAAGTGATTAGATGCTCTTTTCAAAATGAAAGATGAGCTTTCAGGGAAACTCTTGGCCCTCTCCTAGGTACCATAAAATAGCCATAATTTGATTTTCCTAGCACTGATGAAAGTTGCGGGTTTCAGACCAAGGCCCATCACGTGGATGCTGAGCCTCACGCCAGCACGGCTGCAACGTGGAGGGACACTGAGCTTCTCCCTGAGGCTTGTGCAAACTGAGAACCTGGGGTGTGCTGAACATGGCCCTGTGCTGAGCACAGTGTCCTCAGGCCAAGCCCTGGCCAGCCCCCCAGCTCTCGCAGTGCCTCTGTCCCATGCCAACAGCTTGGCTCTCTAACACACCCCCTCAGGCAGAACTGATCAGAAGCCTGGATAACAACCATGCTGCATAAGATCGGAAGAGCG
>JAYDZK010000169.1:49556814-49579607 GCA_034509185.1 Euphonia xanthogaster
CTGCATATTTGGTTGCTTTTGGAGTGACACGAGGCAGGGAACTACACCCAGCCCAAAGAAAACAGATGGAGGAGGGTCAGTGGTCCCTGCCATGGGGAACAGAAAGCAGCCAAGACAAGGCTTCAAAGAGAGGATCACCTGTTCTGGCACAGAGACGTGCCATGCTGCCTTGAGCAAGTCTCTTAAAAATCCAGCAGCAGCCTCCAGGTCTTCAAAGGTGTGAGCTCTGTGCATCCAGACACTTCATGCTCTGCTCTAATATACCTTTGTGACACGGGGAATATGGCAACTGACTGCTTCCTCGTCTGCTGTCTGGAGGGGTCAACTATGTGGGCAGTGTCTGTACGGGAGCAGCCCCTGCTTGTAGCAGGTTCTGAGCACCAGAGAGTTATTTCCCAGGGACATCAAGAGAGGAACCAGTGAAGAGCTGACAGAACCTGCCTTCACAATTTAAAAAAGAAAACTGGGGAACTTTTATTTATTTCTCCCCTAGAAAAGACTAATGAAAGCAGTTTTTCTCTGCCTTGCCAAAATATTTCTTTGACAGCTTTTGAATTTTCATTGAAAATGAAAACGTAAAATGTTTCATGAAAACTAAGCATAACAGACTTTCAGTACAACAGTACTAATGTAATGTTCAGACAATAGTACTAATGTGTGAACATTTCTGCTTAGTCAGGAGGTTTTAAAGAAAGCACAAGGCCAAGCACCAACAGCATTATGCCCCAGACTGACTCAGAAGAGCTGTCACAGCCCAGCCTGTCCCGCAGGCTGACCTGTTCTTTCTCTGTGGTTTCACCCTTGCTGTGACCCAACTTGGTGGTGGCTGGGTGCTATATGCAAGTGAGGTGGTCCCAAGTTAGGCTGTGTACTCCTCTGCTCCAGGGCTGGCTGTGCACCGCGTGGATCCCTTCCAGAGAAGCCCAAAATCTGCTCCCAATTGTGGTGCCTGCCAGTCCTTCTTGAGACTGTAAAGATGATACAGAAATAAATATGCTCACACGTCTTTCAGCACTGGCATCAGAGAACTAGGTGATCTGCTTGTCTCTGTGGTGCTGAAAATCCTCCTAGTGTCAGGGACTGTGGAACTGGATAACTGGATTCACCAGCTATTACCTGGTGGTGGTGGTGAGGATTACTCTAGGCCTTTACTACTGAATCCTTACATTCTTAAGCAGAAGAATTCAGTGATTAAAAATGATATTAATTTAGTGAAATAGAAACCCCACATGCTCAGGAAAGGTCAGTTTTTTGGCTGACTACACTTGAGATGAATTGTCTTTAAATAAAAGGGGTCAGATTTTTTCCCTGCATAGCCTCTGACAGCCAACAACTGAAATACCTGCACAACCTGCTCAGCTAGCACTCTGTCTCCCACAATGTGCCACTTCAGCCCCTCCTTTCCCCAGTTCCTGAGCACTGTTTCAGTTTCCATGAAAATGCAGACCCTGCCCTCTGTCCCCATGAGATGCCAATGTCCTGTCAAAATTAACCTATTAGTTGATTATTCACTTTTGAATGGGAAAGGAGTAGGAATGTCATTCAGTGTTTCCAAGCCAGAGTGGCAGAAAGGGTGCTTTCTGGATGAATGGAGAGCTTTGTGCACAATCTCTGGCATGAGGCTGAGCATACACGTCGGGAACCGTAAACTGACCTCCTTTGCTGTAAGAATGAGGGCCAGCCCCTTTGCTCAGGGGTGCTGATGGAGACTATCATACTTATAGCTTCTGCTTTTCCTAGAAGATGTGGCTTTGATCTTGGTTCTGGCAATTTGATGCTGAGATTAGTTCCGGCTGAGTCTGGTGTTGGTGCTGGAGTAGAACAGGATGGAGGGGACCAGAGTGAGCCCGTCAATTGCCTGTGCAAAACCCAGCCTTTTTGGCAAATAAGCTGCTGCTCAGAGGATGCTGGCTGTCATCTGGCTGTGCTCAGCCGGGATGGCCGAGCTGACCCCGGGCATGCTGCGAGGACTGGGGACCAGAAGGCTGCCCAGTGCCAGTGGCAACCGGGCTAAGAGCTCTGGCCAGAGCCCTCAAGAATGGAGTGGGTCCTTCAAAAGGCGGCCAACCTTCGACCTGCAGTCATCATTTTGGCCATCAGGTCAACAGTTGTTCCACAGAACATCGGCAATTGTCTTTCTCCTTGTGTCAGGAGGCTCTTGAAACATTATACGAGGATAATTAAGTGGTGAATAAGGGTCAGCATGGACAAATAAATCAAACTGATAGTTTGAACACAGACTGATTGAGCAAAAACAAGGAATTGTGCCATGCCTGTTAGCGCTGCTCTTGATGTTAACTGACTTTGTTAACATTACATCCAAAGGCAGCAAGTGGGAAAGCTTTGTGAGGAATCAAAAGCTGAGCAAAGAGACATGGGCTTTAATTGTTCAGCTTTATTTTTGAAATAAAGACATGCAGTGCATCAATTTAGCTGACTTTAATGGACCACAAAACTGAACCTATTCTTTAAAATGCTAATTGAGTTTGAAGATTCTCGCCTCTTGCAGAAGAGGGATGCAAGAAATGCCAGTGCCACATTCAGACGTGTCGGGAGCTGTCGGACAGTTTCATTCAAAGCAAGTGGGTGAAGCGCATACCATCGGGCAAGAAGAATGTGTGCACGTAACAGGAGAATCTATCCACAGAGAAGATAGCATCCAGGCAAACAACATGTCTGTAAATACAGACTCATAGAGAGGAGTGTGTCTTTATATGTACTATAATGCAAAATTTATTTGTGGGTCTTTAATTTGCTGTATGGCAAAACCTCCCAGGTGAATGAAAACTTTCACTCTCAAATTCACAAAAATAAAGGTCATTAGCATATTTTAAGAAGTAAAAAGAACCAGTCAGTACTTAAAAACTTTGTTAAGTGAAACAATGTGTTCACAAGTTCATGTGTTTCTAAGGGAAAAAATGCAGTTAGACATGGGGATACAGAATTTGCATTTTACTCTGTCCTCCCTAAAAAGAGTGCTGAGTACAAACCTTACTGGTTTTGACTCCCAGGATCGAGGTGATGCATTCAAAGAAGGAAGCTCATCTTTTCATACATGCTTGTAATATTCTTATAGAAACTAGTCTATGTCTTTCCACACTGCTGTATTTCCTTATCTGCACACCTAACTATTATTTCACTGAGTTATTAATACTGGCAAAGATAAATTCTGAAATTAAAAATAAAGATTTAAATAATATGCTTTTCTGTTTTATGCAACCTTAATCCTCTCTAAAGCAGAGTTTAATCCTCTCTAAAACAGCCAACGTTAATAATGCCGTTATTATGTTCTTTCCTACTCATATGGTACTGTGCATGGCACACTGAAAATGCATAAAATGTGTCTGCCCTAAATATTTCACAGTCTAGCTCAGACGAATTTAAAATATGGACCTCGTGTAATAAAGTTCACAGCTTTCATGTGTTTGGGGTCTCTTATTTTTCCACTGCAGGTCATTATATAGCATCTTTGCATGTATTTATTTCTGTGCTGCAGAAACTTTCCTTCTGACTGGGTTCCCACAAATTTATTCTTGCTGGGTTTTCACGCTGCAAGATGCAGAATTACTTCTTAGGCAGGACGCTATGAATGCTTCAGCATGGGGAACTGACACTTCACGTCGCAACTGGACCATACAAAGGCAAGTAAGTTATAAGAGATAAATTTAATGATAAGCATGTAAAAAAATTCTATGGGAAATGTATCTGTGCGGCTACATGAATTACGAGGGTTTGCCAAGAAAGGTGTAATGGATTATGGTGGAAGATGAAGGGGAGCTCCCACCATATCCAATCAGCCTTTTACTTAAAGGTCAGGACATTCTGTCTGGGTCCACTTGAGTTTTTGATTCTGCCGTTTCACTATTCAGTGGCACAATGTAACTGTCAGTCTCAACAACGGTTCCTCGAGCCACTGGCTCCACTGCTCGCAGGGCACCACACAATATTTCACAGCCACAAAACAATTCACTGTCTGCATAGGCAAACCATATGATTTCCATGGGGAGCAATATTGACACACCCTACTGAGCGCTCTTAAGGGGACTCTTAAAAGAGTTACATCTTAAAAAAAAAAAAAAAGAAAGAAAAAGAGCCTATGGCTCTACTATTCTTCTCTATGACTAAGTTACCAAATAGCATTTTAATGTTCTGTCTCCATGAGACAAAGTTAAATGCAAATATTCTCTATGCCTTCTACACCCTTTCTCATTTTACCAAAGGGAGACAGTTTTAGTGCTCTGCAAAGTCTTTCTGGACAGTAAGTAGTGTTATGATAGATACTAGGAGAAAATGTAGCACATTAATGACATTCTGTTTGGATTTTCCCTAGTGAGTATTTATTATGTTATATTTCTCATTTCCAGGTCTAAGATAAATCCAGAGACTGGTACGAATTTATAAAGACTGAGGACCCTGCTGATGACATGTGAAGCACTATGACGCTGGGGCTCTGCTCTGCTCCTTGCCTTCTTTGGAGGAAGTTACCTGCAGGAAGATGTGTGAGCACTGGGGGGGATTTACTGTGATACAGCAGAAGGATTGCCCTGAAAATTGAGAGAGAGGAACAAAACATGGAAGTAAAGAGTAGAGGCATGGAGAGATGAAGAATCACTGCAGAAATTCATGGGCTCAGCTGCTCTTTGGAAACTTAAGCAGGCATTGTTTTAAACTCTTGTACCTTGCTTATTACAAGCACGATGTGTTAGGAAGGGTGTAGTGCCACCTGTCCCCACCCACCAGCAGACCACTACCTGGGCTGGTTTTCTGCCTGACACTCCCGACACTGCCAGATCTTTTTATAAAAGAATTTTCTCTCATTGTCCCTGTAGCACTCTCAGCTCTATTCAGATCATGCAGCCAACTGCAAAATGAAAACAGCATCAGACTATTGTCAATGTCTCACTCTGGCCCCTGATTTCAGGGAAAGCAACATCCCGGTGCTCCAGAGAAAGGAGAGGGGTCGAGGGCTGCCTCACCGAGACAGAGGAGCAGAGTGCTGCATTGCCACGGGGTGAGATCCTGGGCACTGCGCAGGCTGCAGACACTTGGCTGCCAGAGCAGTTCAAGGGGGGCAGGCTCGCCTGATGCCAGGTCTGCTACCCTTGGTGGGCCACCACTGCGGTGTCCGTGTGGGCTGCCATGCCTGTGAGCATTACAAAGAGACATTTCTTGGAAGAACTGCACTTGGGTGGTAACCCTGACTTGGCAAGTACCTTTCCGAGCCTTGCACAAGGGTGTCTGTGCCAGCACGAGGCGCAGCTCAGCAGAGGCTGGCTGCCATGATGGGAGGTGAGGCTGGAGCCCAGCATGGCCTGGGCTGCCAGGCCCGTGTTGGCTGAGCACATTCCCAGTGGCCCTGAGATGCCTCCCCCAGGTCGCTTCACTCAGAGCTGGGAAGTCACCTTGCCAAAAGGACAGGTAACCTAGATGACCTGGAGCTTCTTGGGCCCCCAGTCCTGGATGATATCCCCCTGCCAGCTGCGTCCCTGACAGCTTAAACACCAGCTCAGCCACCTGGAGAGGCACATTGTGCCGCACAGCTCCATGAGCAGTGGCAATCCACGGCTCCTCTGAGGACATACAGCTTTGAAGCAGCATGGTTTGAGCCTTCAGCAAAACCCTGACCCACTTGAGTGCCCCCCACCAACAGCACTGAGCTATCCTATGGCTGAAAAGCTTCCCACTGTTAAAAGGGGGTATGAAACAGTGTGGCAGCTGCCAAGACCCCAAGGGACCCTGATTTGTGTTTAAAACACCATGTTCTGATGCTTCCAAAGGAAAATATTGCAGGGTCGGATTTTCATTTTCTCTTGCTGGTAAAGCTCTGTATGGAGTTTCAGGATTTCCTGGGTTTTAGTTGCTTTTATTTTCTTTTTTTTTTTTTTTTTTTTTTTTTAATTTTTACTCTGGACTATTATTATAAAGCAGATTTTTTTTTTTTCCTGATGAGCCTCACTTGCATGTCAGCCATCTGTTGCCTGGGCAGTCCCAGCCAGGGCTGGTGGCGGCGTGATATAAAGGTCCCTTCTGGCCTTCAAAGCTCTGAAACCGATGTGGCAGAGTTTTGCTCAGCAGCAAGAGCAGGACAAACATATGCAAGCTCCACTGCTGCTTCTTTGGTCATGCTGGACTGCTGATGGCCAGCACACACTGACCTTCCTCGGCATCTCAGTTCAAGCTATATAATGTGATCATTTTGCTTCAAGCAGCAACTTGATCCCTAATGATTGCACCAAAAATGGGACTGCAGACACTACTGCAACAAATATGATTTAATCATCTGCAGATATTTCTTTTAATGTTCCTCCCACTCGCAGGGGACACTGAAGTGCACCACAGTACCTCCTTTCCTTCACATTGGAAAGGGTTTGGCATGAGGGAAGAGAGTTCTACACTTGCTTTGCATTGGTTTTCAGGTGAGATGTACTCAGTTTATAAGAAAAAGGAAATGCTCATTTTCCTTTGCAATCTATGAAATAATGTAAAAGGCTGACTTCACAGTCACCCACAGATTTCCACCAGTACCACAGAAATTCCCTACAAGCCTCCCTTGCTAAACAGCTCTCTTTGATGCACAGAATTCCACCTCATCTCCCTGGGCTGTGCTAGTTCTGCACTGTGAATGGGGGTCAAGCAGAGATCTTTCTATTCAGTAAAGTCAAGAGTGTTTGCTGTTTAAAAGTGGTACTTGGTACCCTTATGCTACTGTTAGATGTGGAACATACAGTCTGTGGCTGAATATAGCCTGTGATTCATCTCATCTAGCCCATCATCAGCTGGAAGAACCCCTCTGCTGACCACTGCCAGAACAGTGTAAATTAGATTAATCCACAGGCTGCACTAAATTTAGCTGGGAGCCGAGAGTCAGCAAGTCTTGGGGATGAGCAAAAGCATCTGAGATCTGGCAGTAACTCCCTAACACCTGCCCTTTTCCACTGTGTGTAATTCTATCAGAACAAAAAATCTCACTTTACTCTGCAGTCACCCAGGATTACAGTGTTTGCTATCAAGCAGTCACACGCTGCTGTTGTCAGAGAAGAGATGTATTTCAATAAGCATTGAGGTCTGAATGCTTATAAAACTTCTTACAGCAATTACAATAAACTTAGAAGTTCCCTGTGCCACTTCTGTAGTGGTAGGAAAAGGGGGAAAAAAAAGGATAATAAATAACACTAGAAGCCAAATACACATGTGCGTGCACTGTAGCAAGGGCTAAGTTATTTATGAAAAGAAGCTAGCTGTAAATAGACTTGTTTCTTGTCAGGAAGGGTATGGTCAAAATATCTCCTACAAGATGGGAAAACTTGCATGTGCAGCAGTCCATGACAGGCACATGTTGTGCTAGACAGCTCCGTGCTGGAACAGTGCTTGCCTGATGGACATCCAACGTTGGAGTGATTTGTGATGGTAATGGCTCTGTCTGCTGCCTTCAAGCCCAGGCAGCAAGAGACAGATAGTGTCTCCAAGTGCTGTAACTTACTTCTTGTCAGCTGGGAGCTGCTCAGCCATGCTGGCTTGGCCTCAGGGCTCTCCTCCCACTCAGGTGGGTCCCACGGTTTTGCCTGGCAGAGGAGGAAGGTGATATGTGTAAATCTAGATTAAAAATTGCTCTAACACACCTCAGAGGCTACAATAACACAGATGCTGTGAGACTTGCTTCAAATAGCAACTACCTAAGCTTTCCTCGATTAGTAGCTATCAGACCAAAAAGGGTATCAAGCCCTCCATGTATTTTTGGAGTGAATATTGCCCCATGGCCACAATCCTGAGGCACCTCACAACCTGATGTATATTTTCACTTACAGCTACCCTGCAGTGGTGTAGGACTTTTCTTTCTGGTTCACAAGCAAAGAAACCAGGGCTAAGCCTACACTACCAGCTAGACCCAGGGCTGAGCCCCAGGTTGCCCCATTGCTGGGGTCTCTGGAAGAGAGGCTCAGAGTTGTTTTTTATCCTGAGAGCAGAACTGAGCACAAATCTGCACATGTGTCTTTTCACAATAATTTTTTAAATGCACATTGATGCTGTATGGTGCAGGGCCCTTTCTGTAGGTGTTGGCTAGGGATTTCCTCAGCACATTTGGCCTTCAGAGTGTCACAGATATGCAGGAATGGTGAAAAATAATAAATTAGACACATGGCAATGCTCTTTTTAAAGCCCTCTTCATGTTAGTTCTTGTGACACCTTCTTCCAGCAAAAAGACAGAAGCAAGCATGCACTGGGCAGTTTCTTTTCCTCTTCATGTGCCTGTTCATTAAAACCAGCCTAGACTTTAAAAATTCTCTAAAACTTTAAATGGCAGAAGTCAGAGAAGAGGAAGAGGAAGGGTAGGAAACTCTCTGGGAGAAAAGCATCAGTTCTTCACAGCTTCACATGTTCAGCCTCAGTGGCACGTTAAACTCTTTCATTTATACTTCCAAGCCAGGTAAGTGAGGAGCTGCCATGCAGCAGTCTAGTCACTGGGCAGCACTTCAGCTGGTACTGTAACTGCAGTATTGGCTCTGGGAAGGCTGGAATGACAAATAATATCCTATTTCAAAAAGTGTTTTATCTCTCATACCTGTATTCCCCTCCCCAGAACACACTTAACACCTCTATGAAGTAAAATGTGGTGATGAAGTATGTTGATCTGGAAAAACTGGAAGCTCTGATTTGCATTATCAGATGTATTCATTTGGTTTTTATTATTTCTGTGCTGAATTAGATATATGTTTGCTCTGTCCTTTTGATTTAAACATATGATTTTTATATACACTAAGGACACATTAGATCACTCTGAAAACACAGAGGGGCCTTAATATGAGAGTAAATTACTTTTTATACCCACTTTAAGGTCTATTTATTCAAATTGAGTAAAATCCTAACTCTACTCTGAATGGGTGGGAATTCTGCCATTGATTTCAGAGTCTCCAGGATTTTGCCCAAGCACAGTATAAAATGATTTATACAGAAGTGGCCAGCAGTCTTTTTTTCTGGAAATTGTGATCTAAAAGTGCAAAAATCCCCCAAGACTTGCACTTCATTCTTTTTATTCAGTACTAGAGCATTCACTGTTTCCTGCTCAAAAAGAACCCCCAAAATAAATCAATTAAATTTCAGAGTATTAGCACATTTTCCTTTTGCCCAGGGGGACATGGGGATGGGTGGGAGGTGAGAGAATCTTGTTTGCTGCTTGCATCAGTAGGTATTCAGTGTACCAAACTGCACAGGAGAGAATTTTAAAAAAGAAGTCAAATCTACCCCGTAACATGGTAGAGAAGACAATGTCTCCCTGGGGTACCTCTTTGCCAGGCTGCAGAGTGCCATCCCTGGGCTCTAACAGATGCCCAGCAGAGAAGTTCCAGGCCCTAAACCTCACCATAGTCTCTTGTGTTAATGAGGACTCTTGATGCAGTTTAAGGTACACTGGTGAGCGGCCCTAAATCAGAGCTCATCCTGCTCGGGAAGCATCCCGGCGGCTGCGGAGGCGGCTCTGTTTGCATTCCAGATGTGGTGCCTCCAGCCTGCCTCTGACCAGCATTCATTTCTGCACTCCACAGCTGGTCCATGTAAATGTGCCATATTGCAGCCCATCTGCTCAGAGAGTGCACAGTGGCACATCTCTCTCTGACAGTGGACCATTTTATTGAACGCTATAAATATTGAAATTCATAGGCATGAAGCAGCAGATTTTTAATGTTACTTAGAGAGACATTTGAGCCACAACCTTTGGCAGCAGCACACGCTGCTAGTATCTCAGTACACTGCACGCCATTTGGTTCAGGCTCATGAACAACTTTTCCAGAGATTTCATGGCTCTCCAATCCCAGGTAAAATGGAGTACAGACCCTGTGGGATGATATTTAGTGTGAATGTCACCCTGCATACAATGTGCATTTGGGATATGGACTTTCCAGCCCTGCGCTGTGTTAAACCATATGTTAATGTTTTCATACTCAGAAAAGATTAGATCAGGGACCAATAAAGTTTCAAAACTACAAATAATAGGCTAACCAAAATGAAATGTGAGGTATTCCTAAGCCTGAGTGTTGTTTTTTTTTTCTCCCAAAGTCTCCGCAGTTTTTGTTTTCAAATGGAAATGCTGTTTTTTACAGTAAGAAATGGGCACATTCATATTTTATAAGCTAATACATGTAAATTTTGTATTAGAGAGTAAACATCTCTATTAATTTGAAATTCATGGCATCTGATCTGGAGCAGAAGCAAAACACCACTCTGCAGTTTTCTATTTGTCAAGTAGTCCCTAGTAAGTGTTCAGTGAGTTGTAAAAAGCCAAACCCCAAACTAAGATAAACATATATATTATTTTTTTATGGATTTTTTTTTCCTCTTGCCAAGCCATCCGTTTCTGCAGAGCATCAGGAACCAGCCTTTTCCCTTTTGGAACCAAAAGGAATTTTTTCATCTACATCAATTAGAGAAGGATCAGGACCTTAATGAAAGAAACTGCACTAAAAATGGAGAACATATTTAAAATTCTCCAAAATGCTTTGAAAAAAAATGTTCATTTTTATGTGAGGTGTTGAGCCTGCCATGACATCCACAATGGTTTCCTCTCCTGGATTTGTTTGGGCAGTAAATAGCATCGTGCTGGCTGAGCAGTGGCTCAGGGAGTGAAACAGGGCATTTGCTTTAGTTAGAGGTGTGGATCCCAGCTCCTGTGACAAGCAGGCTAAAAAGTTTTCTGAGCATGTGGAGTAAAGTGGGGACTGGGGGAAAAATAAGCAAAGCAGAAAAGACCTGCTGAGGATATTAACTTGGCACGTGCATTTCTCAAAACTGCACTGCTTTTTAAGTTTGCTTCAGTATCTTTTTTGCAGTGGCTCTATTGTCTTCATTATAATTTAAAAAGAGGCAGGGAAGACAGCATCTTTAATAGTGAAGTCGTACTGTTTGGACAATGAGCTGTGTCACTGCTCAAGCCAGTCCCCCAGTTCCCAATCAGCAGTGTTATGTAAGGTGGCAGGTTAATAAATGCGACACACTGAAATCATTTGTACCAGATTATCTCTCCTTCCAAACTCTGACAGATGCTAAGTCCAGCTGGTAAAAAAAGTTTATAGGCGAGTTGGATCTGGGGCCTTCATACACTCCACAATGTTGGCTACCAATGCTTGTTTTAATGAGTCACGAATTGCCTGTTTATCTTCTGCTCCCTGCTGTTTCTGCATTTTCTCTTCCAGAACAATCCTAGAAACACATGCTGCTACAGACGCTGGAGCAATGTGTGTAGACATTTGAGCCAAATTATTATAAAGAACTCTTTCTTCTTGGATATTAAAAAAAAAAAAGGCGAGAATTGCACATTGCCTAGCAAATCGTTATCTCAGATGTTCGCTGTGACATCCTCAATATGGCCTACCAGAGAAAGTTGGAGACATTTGAAACCTTAACAACTACACAAAATGACACTGTAATTGGCGGGTTTTGTTGTTCATGTTCTGGCTCTGTGAAAACTGCTCTAAACACTTTGTTTAATGATGTTACATTATGACAACACATGGCTTCTATAGAGCAAGTCATCACGTCGAACATGCGACATCACAGGAAGGGGAGTGGGGGGCCAGTGGGGCTCAGTGTCCCCTCAGAAGGGGAGGGTGCCCAGGCATGCCAGCACACAGCTGTGTACATGTGGGGAAAGGGGCAGGTCTAGGGAGGACGCCCTCCCATAGACAGGCTCCTGGGCACACCCAGGAGAACTGCTGGCTGTGGGATGCAAGGGGGCACTGACCCCTTGCCATGCAGCAGCCTCCATCACCCTCTGACTCTTCTGCTGTTGCAACCATAGCCCTCGTATTTGGACAGGCCAGGCTGGTTTGGCAGAGCACTGCCCTGATATACAGCTGGGCTGGGAGCAGCTTGCTCCAGACATGACTGTCTCCCAGAGATAGCCAGGCTTCAGAGCAAGAGATCGCATGGCACTTCTCTGTGGGTTGTGTTGCCCTGCAATATAATCTGTCACTAGATATCTAGTTGTGATGATCCTGTTTAAAAGAGATTCGTCTTGCTCTCTCTGAAACAGTGTGCGTGCATGGTGCAGGTGCGAGACATCCCCACATCCACAGAGAGGGCCTGTGTAACTATATGGAGAGGCCCAGGATAACTGACCTGAGCCCCTCAGCAAGGGGGGGCTCCTCTCATGCAGTATGGCGAGATCTTGTATTCCTTTTATCCTGAAATACACCTTCTGTCCAAAGGGATTCAGTGGCAAGGGGTATGTGCAGGAGGTAAAGGCACAGAGTATGCCCAGAAGAGCTGGCTGGGCTTCAGGTACATTTTTGTGGTGCAGAAATGGACAGGTAGGGATCATTCATCACACCTTACAGCCCAGTTCTGTAGCACATCCATTTTGTCTGTGTGTGCTGAGCACTCAGGGCTTTGTGGAAAGGGGGCCCAATGCTGGGAACCTTGACACAGCCTCAGCTTGTTTGGGCATGCTGGAAACGCCTGGTTGGAGCATCTCCTCAGTGGCACAGGAACCTGTGACCAGCTCTGTCTGTTGCATTTAGCATTGCTTTGCAAGAGGTGCAGCAGTGGCTCCTCCATTTGCAGGTTTTCCAAGGTTTCTTTGTGTGTCAGCAGCCTGGCTGAATGGCTTCCCTGACACCTGCAGAAAGGAAACAGCGAGGAACCCATTTTTTGCCAGTGCTTCTGATTATTAATAGAATGTTTCAAATTCGTCTATTCTTTGCACATGGGAAACTGTATGGTCATTTGACAGATGTTGAAACTCACTGATTTTATACCCAGCAGCTAAGAAAAACAATGGATGTCACACTCTGACAAAATGTATGCTGGGCAGAGTCCATCCTCTGTGCTAGCAAAGTGAATCTTACTCCTCCCAATCGCTCACTGTCACGAAGCTGAAGGAACCACTGTAATGCCATAAGATGATTTGTTTGCAGCAGTAGCTTTCACCTAAAAGGGTCCAGCTCTCCTGTATAGCCAAGATGCAGTTATTGCCAGTGCTGCCTTACATCTGCCTTCTCTTTCTATCTAGCTGCTTTAGGAATATGCTAATGACAGGAAGAAAACATACATATAAAATATTGCAAGCATCAAGACATGGAAGGAGAAGGTAAATTTGACTCCCAACCATGAAATCTTATTCTGCAGTTGCCTTCTTAATGGCATCTCTTGAGGTCAGTGGCTTTGAATTCTCCCGATTGTATAGGGTCACTCTGGCAGCATTGACCAAGTAGAAAAGATTCAGCCAGAGGAAACAATGGCAGAAGTCACCCTTTAAATGTCCTGCCTTCTATATCATGCAATTGATTCCAAGGCTCCCCACCACGATGTCACTGTTTGACCAGTTTGCTTTAAAACAGCTTAATTAGCTGAAAGAAAAGCTATGTCTGAGCATGTTTGTGAGAAAAAAACAAAAAGCTCTTGCCTTTCAGAAAGCTCATGCTCTGTCTTGTCGGAAATCTCTGGTTCTGAAATGAAACAACATTCCTTTCATACAGAGTTAAGTCCCTGACAACAAATTTTCCTGGATCAGGGAAACAACCGATCGTGCCACATGCTGATGTTGGTAGATCGGGTTTGGTTTGGTTTGAGGGGGCTGAGAGCTCTGCACCTCTGTTAACTTCAGAGACACTGCGGGAGGAGATCGTGAGAGGCATACACAGCTCAATGGCTCCTGGTCTGAGAGGCAGTCGAGGCTGACTGCTTCAGTATATCGGTGCCACTTGTGTGTAAACATCCAGGCTGCCAGTTGGAGAGGGTGTGAAAACACAAGAAGGAACAACAGAAGACTTGCAGTGCTTGAAACCAGATTTTCTTATGGAGTTCTCTGTTTTCCCAACTATCAGGTGCAAGCAAGTGAGTGGGAAGCAAACTGATAGGAGACGGAGGCAAGGCTTCTGGTGTCTGTTGGGAAGAAAACGAAACCAGAGGTCCCAGTCCTGCCTCCCTTAGGACAACCCATAAAAAATGATGATGCCTTGAGATCTAGCAGCATTAAAATACTACTGCAACAAGTGATGCAGCTTCTGAAGTAAAACACACAGACAGATTATGCTGCATTGCCTTTGGTTTCCTCATCTGCTCTCTAAGGTATAGCATTTGCAGGGAGAACATCAAAATACAGCCTTTGTCCCACTTCATGTTCTCTCCAGCAAACTAATCTCTCCTGAAGGAAAGAATCTTAGCACTGAGGGTCTTTGTTTTGTGGCAGCTTGTCAGCATTATCAGGCTGCTGAGCAGCTCTGTAAGAACTGATGCCCCTCCTGAGTGGTAGAGAGAGGTGTGAGTAATTTGCACATGGCTTTAGGAAAAATCAGTTTCAGGGCTGGATCTACTATGCAAAAAACAAAGGCACGTTCTTTTGGTTCAGCCTATTAATCCACAGTTCTTTATCAGGCATTTTTTTTGTGTGTATTTACATGTTGTGCCTAGCACCGGAACTGATGGAAAATAGGGGAACCCAACATCAGGGGTGCATGGGGAAACGAGGCACATAATGCCAGAGGGTTCAGTGAAATTATGTGCTTAAGGTATTTATAAACAGGAGGAAAACTTTGCAAAACCAAGCTCATAGTGTTCTTTTAACATTAGCGTTACTACATTTTGACAGCCTCTCATCCATATCATCTATTTTCCTGGGCATTTATGAAAAAATTCAGTCTATTGTGGCTCATTTGTTCATGTCCAGAACAGGAAAAGTATTTTTAAATAATTTTGCTTTCATTTCATGAAGGATTCTCACTGGAAACTGAAGTAAAGATAGCCTCATTGCTGAATCATAAGTTTTAGTTAAAATATTTTCTACATAACTGTTTTTTTCCAAAAAAAACCCCAAACATCTTTTAATTCATGTGCTTATATTTGAAACAATATCCTGGTGAAGATGAGGTGTTTATCAGGGCTTTTTTTCCCTTCTAAGCTTTACAGAAAGGTGAACGAAAGGATGATTAAACCAGAAACAAAGTCAGTAATTAGCAGTATAAATCTCTCAGTGATTTCAGTAGGTCACGAAATTAACTGGTACAGGCTTCGGACACATCTGCTCTTTTGGCAAGTGGTGCCCTCCATGAGGCTGCTCATTGGCTCTCACTAACCACACGATGGGTCTCGGGGAACTTATTTGCAGTCCCCAAGCTAAACAGAGCGCAGTGATGAAACCCGGCTGTTTCTGCAATGCTGCAGCACGCACCAGGGCTGAGCACGCCCGCTAACTGAGAGGCAGTCTCACAGGGTTTGGGGGTGCTGGGCCATCCTGGGATCCCTGGAGGGAGGGGGGACAGGAGAGTTTGTTATGAGTGGCCAAACGCTGCTTTGCAAGGTTCACACTGAGGAAATTATTTGGAAGGTTATGGAAGAGGGACGTGGCTGCCATGCCACAGGCTATCAGGAAGGTGGCTATGCCCACCAGCCAGTGACGAGAGCCCCAGCACCCGAGTTACAGCTTGGTTTTTATCTTGACCACAGCTTCGCTCTTCTGATGGCAGAACAGCAGAGGAGTAGAAGCTAAGTGCCAGAAGTACGGAAATGGAGGGCGGGAAAAGGGAGGAAACAACAGTTTTGTGTCCCTTCAGCCCCAGAATGTACGGGAGCAATGCAGAGTTGTATTGCAGCAAATCTAGTTGGCCGTGGAGTCAGGCCAGAGGCCAGAGGTCAAGTGCCCACTGCAGGCACTTCTCTGGGCTGCTAGTCTCAAGCAAAGCCTTCACCTCTCTGGCTGTGGGCAGGCAGGAAAACGCAGCACAAAAGCTCTCAGTGTGCTTGCCTTTCTGTAGCTATCCTTGCTGAAGGAATTCTTCGGTTCTGTCTTGACTACTCAGCCCACTTTGGAGGATGGACACTGACCTGCTTTTCCAAGGCACTGCAGGTGGGATCCTGGTCCCTTTTTTCACTATTTCATTTCAACTTACAATTATGACTGGGCTGTGTCACAGTACCCAGAAACAGCAGAAGTGTCTGCAGCCTTCAGAGCAGAAGGGGCTGGTTCTGTCTGGGCTGCCTCCTAATTCATAAAGCAGATTCATCTGGAAGCTTGGATATTCTCACATTTGTGTAGAAAACCCAGAATTACATAAATTATGGAATTTGTAGCTGTGTCTCCAAATACATGTGCTTTATATGCAGCAACCTTAGATCTAGGCTGGGCTCCTGTACTTTGGGCAGCCTTCTAGAGAAGACATTGTAGCAGTAAGGGAGTACATGAGACTCTTGGAAAATCAGCAGTGTTTGTTACCTTGCTAATTCCACTGCAAACCTCTAAGTGCTAAGGCCATCGATGTAAAGGCTCTGAGGGAGGCCTGCAGAGCCATTGTTGCACCAACATTAACCTATTCCAGAAGGAAAAGAAAATGAGAACAGAATCACAAAGGTCTTCTCTTTTTGAAAGCTCTCCTCATATTTTACCATTTGGTTTGAGCTCACTTTCTTTCCCTCTTTTTCTCTCTCTTTCTTTCTTTCATAGCTGGCATGATGTTGTGTCCTGCTACCATTTCTTCTGCTTTAGAGTTTAGGGCATAAAAGTTGTCTGTGTTACAGAACTTGATGCAAACTTAGTGTATTTATACCTCAGCATCCACGTCATAGGATTTTTTTGCTTTGTGTAAGTAGTGTTTGATTTCATGCATATTTAAAACATGTCTTTTGACACTGGTCTTAAAAGCTTTTTGCATTCAAAATGTAGTTTCTTCGTGTTGGAACTTGACAACATATTAGAGCCAAAGAAGGCAAAATTATTATCCTGAGCCAAATATATTTTTCTATAACGGAAAAACTGGGCCTCCAGATCTGCTTGTGAACTTTTTACATGTAAATATCTCCTATTTTTTGAAATAGGAGATATTTCCCTTTGAATTGTATCAGTACAAAATAGCTGGTGATAGCCTTTTAATTCCTGGTTAGCATCTTATTCCACTGGATGGAGGCACTGGATGCTGTACTATATGCCTTGACAATAGCATAGAATGTACAGAATCCACGTGGTCACCAGACTCATCATTGTCCTAACAGTTCCCGTTGTTACTGCACCAGTGAAAGGTAGTTGACTGATGTGGGTGAAGTTTATTGAATTTCAGCTCTCCATAGCACAGGACAGACAAGACAGTGATTTGGAAGGATTAGTAAGCTGGAGAAGGTGAGAGCTTTCATCCAGTGCTGTGGTGAGGAGATGTGAATGCAATATTTTGGCTCGAAGTACCCTGAGATGCTCAGTTATGTTTGGGGATTGTATTGCACCGCGCAGCATCACTGTTTTAACAATCCCACACCTACTCAGCAATAGGCTGCTAGCTGGGGTATCATCCAGGTCCTGTAATACTTTTTATGGCCCTGTAATACTTTTAAGGTTGCTCCAAGGGCCTTAAAAAGTAAGAAAGTCCCAGGAAATCCAGTTTTGCTGACAAGCTATACTGCTGTATTCTTTTGGCCATGCCAGCAAGTCTCAAAAATTACTTGATCACTAAAGAGAAACAAGTAGATTGACTGGAAGTGAATTAGAGAGCTCTGTAATAACATGTATTTGGGTTATTTTTCTGTCTTGGAGATCTGGTAAATGAGATCTTAATGGAGCCATTATAGCAAAGCACAGCATTTGTTTCCCAAGGCTATTAGGCACTTTACAGATTCCATCCCCTGGGGAGCAGAGCTGGCTACTTAACCATCTGCAGAGCTGCCGAGACACACGCCCCTGCTTCTGCTGGGCTTGGGATTGGAGGCCAGAGGGCTGTGGGCTATCACTTGGGTGCCCTCTCACCAAGTTGCTCTTGACAGTGAAAGTGTGTCCCTGACTGGCTCTGGGAACACAGCTGTAGAGGCACAGACTGTGAACTCCATCTTACTGCTGTGCCCCTGGGAAGTTTGCACCCTCTGCTCCAGCCAGCCCCTGGCTCATGCCAATGGAGCCAGACTGTGTTTCACAGCACCTTGCAGTGCTCACAGCCCTCCCTGGGCTCCCACAGGCGGGAAAGGTGCCCTGTCCCACTCTGCCTTTCGGTTCTCAAGACCTGGACGTGAAGTTGGCGACGGCCTGGGCCCGCCTTGCGCGGTTCAAAGGGAGGCGGTTCGCAGGGGAGCCCCTCGGCTTTCTCCTGCACCGCGGCCATTGTGCGAGTGTCAAAGGAGCATCCCTCTCATCTCCCAGATTGATGGCATCGTCTAGGACTTCCAGCATAGACAAGATAAGCCAAAGGCTTCTGCAGACAGGTATGTAACTGTGGAGACAGCAGCACTGCAGAAGAGGCCTCCGATCAGGGGAGGGTTTGTCCCACAGTCGACTCTCTGGCATAGCGGTCACCTTTGACATGACTTGCTGAATAGGAGTTTGTTTTCTAATTTCCATGGTTCAGCCACAGGCCATGCAAAGTAAATACAAGTAAACGGGCAATAGTGGGTTCAAAGGAACACAAGACAAGTATTTGCCCCCTTGGAAGACAGTTCGGGTAGTGTTCACATGTGAATCAATCTGGTTTGGGTCTTTGAAGTGATTTTGTTTAAGAAGAGTGTGGCAGAGTACTGAAAACTGATGGGGTCAACAAAAGATTGCCCATCTTTTGGGGCATACTCTGGAGGGGAACGGCTGGCATGCCAGTGCAGGGCTGCCAGTGATACTGCTGTGCAGATGCAAACTCCTGAATCATTTAATAAGAGAGGCAAGAGGCCTCCCCTGGCACCAGCACTGTGCCCGGACAGCCCAGGAAGGGAATGCTGTCAGGTCACTGCTTGCTGTCATGTTCTTGTCAGGCCTTTTCCCTTATGCTCATCTCTGAAAGTGACAGTGCTGTGTCATCAGGCATAGGTCAGATCAGTGGGTTTAAGTGACTTCAAGCTGTTCTTAATACATAAAGAACTTCACTCCCTGCTTGAGTGCACTGCTACAAGTTGTCAATCTCTTCCACACAATTCAGGATCAAAATAAACTTACCAGGCAGAAACTGAGACTGGTGGTTTTGGAAGGTGTCCTTTTGCAGGTTGCTTGAGTTGCAAAGGGAAGCCTTGGCCAGCAGCTTATTCCAGCTCCAGACAACGCCCAGACTGGCTGTCCTGTGAAGAAGGGCTGGTTTTCTTTATTTGTTTGCTGTTCTCCTGGTTTTACTATTAGATACAACTTTCTTCCTCCCTCCAGGACACAGCATATCTCCTTCAGGGAGCTATCTGGTAAGCAAAGTGTGTTGTGATTGATATGGTCACTGAAGTTAAGAGTGTGTTAAACCCATAGAAAAAGTAAAGTCAAAAGGAGTGAAATGTTTGAGATGAGACAAGATGTGGGTCCCAAGAGTGACTGGTCAGTTATCATTCCATAAAAGATGTCACAGCACAACGTGTTGAGTGACTTCAGGAAAGAGAACAAGTAAACTCATTGCTAACTTGTTTGTCTATAGTAGTTCTTTATTTCCTGTGTTCAGCAGCAATAGCTAAGTGGAGACTGTGCATATAATTTCAGATTTTTAAAAGGTTTTAATATCTCAGAATAAAAGCAATGGCCTGAATGTAATGAATCCTTGCTTTAAAATAGGCAAATTCTGAAAAGCTGCAGGTGAAAAAAATTTCCATAGCTGTCCATCATCGTGCCTTGAAGGCTCATATGGAAAAGTAGAGGCTGGTCAAGGTGAGGATGTGCTGGTTTTGCAATGCAAGGAAACTCAGTGTGCAAATGAGCAGGCAAGTGCAGGCACTTTCATAGTGGAGCCCCTGAAATCTTGCTGAAAAAGCCTCAGTGTAGCCATTAAGTTGTTCATAGTCAGCCTCACTACTGAAAAGCTGCTTCTGAGATGACAGAAATGCACTTGGTTGATTTTGATTTTTTTTTCTTTTGTCCATTTTAAAGATGGACATAAAGCTGTTGATGCCAACCCTGAAACCCAGCTGCCATCTGAAATTGGGGTAGTGCCTGACCGCACCTGAAGAAACAGGGCAGGAGCTGGCATAGGCACATCCCTGTAGCTGCTGAGACCAGAGCCTTGATCTCCCTATGAATGAGCCCAACCTTCACTGTATGAGCAGAAAACCAGGTAGAGATAAGCCATGGGGAGAAGTAGGCATCCATGTGTTTTATCTCAGTGAAAATACAGAGCCTTCTCCAAGAGTCTGCACTCTGCAAAACCCCCAGGAAGGCCGACTCTCGAGGCTGACCTTAGCAGACTGCTCACACATGCCCACACGTGCAGACACACCTGTACAGCACACACTCCTCCCTGATGCTCCTCTCACTGCCCAGCAAGCGAGTGTGGGATAATGCATTGACAAAGGCAGCTGCAACCAGAGGAAAAAGACAAGCAGGAACAAACCAAGCCCCTGGGCTGGCTTCTCAGTGGCCAGGGCACAGATGTGCTCTGTCTGCTGTCTCATCCTTTGTTAGCTCCATCTCCTGCCCCTTTAAACCTCATTAATTGGTTACAGAAGAGAGGGCACCAATTATTGCTCCAAGTGATAATCCAATTTCTTGGGAAAATAAAGTGCCTGTGTCTTTCTACAGCAGAGTTTGGAGCAACTACTGCTGGTTGGAAAAGTGAAAGAAGTCCACTGAGAAAAAAATTGCAAAAACACTCCCAAGACTTTTCCCCCTTCCCTGGCCCACAGGATTGGTTTCCAGCCCCTAACCAGTCCTAACTCCTGCTCATAGTGCCCATCTTAGCCTCCTCTGAAGCCCATCCCCTCTCCCAGCACAGACCCCTGACATTCCTGACTAACATCAGAAAGGGCCCAGGAAAGGAAAACAATGGTGAGAGAGAGATAGAGCACACAGACTTGGGGGAGAGGACAGCAGGAGAGACCCTCCAGTTACTGCTGAGGTGGGCCTCTTGCCATGTGCTTATTCCTGCAGTGTTTTGTCTCCAGCGACTGCAGACCCCCTCAAGGTGCCCAAAGCTGAATTTACTGGGTGTAGACTATAAATGCTATAAATGGAATTTATTCTCCAACATGGACAAGACAAATTTTAATTCAGAATGGTGAGGGAACTTATCCCATGGCTAATTGCATTGCCCACAGGCCCAGGCATTGAAAGTGACCCTGGAAGAACCCTTGTCTCTTCTCATAAAAACAAGTACTGATCTACTGTTATGTAAGATGCCATTTCAGATACCAATGTTCTGACACCAAACCAGGACATCAGACTGGTTTGTCTTATAAAGCAGTAATTCTTTGCGTGTCTTCAGAAAGGTTTTTGCATGTCTTCATATGAGGATGCGGAAAAAAAGCGAAGTAAGATGATTTATCCATTCCAAAACAGCTTTGCAGATACATTCCTGTGATGCTACTGTACAAAAAAAAAGTCTGTATAAAGTCCCAGTTGAAGGAGTCCAGTTTCTAAGGAAGATGAGTGGCACTTGCTTATTTTGCTTTTGGCTTTCTCCGGAGGACAGAAAATTGTGAGGAGGGTGTAAGTTTGGTGAACACTGGGGTTGCAGGAGTGATGGGAGGGCACAAAGGGTTCATTGTTGGGCTAGCAATCTGTCATGGGAAGGACTGTCACAGGAGTCTCCAAGGGGCTGGCAATGAAACGCTATTGCTGAGCAGAGGGAGGCTTTGCCTCACCTTGGGCTGCCCAGCTCCCCTCCCCAGGCCAGACCACCTGCCAGCAGCGCTTGGGCAGGTTGACCCAGCGCCCTAAATCACAGGCAGAGGCAGAGCAGCACGCAGGGAGAGAGATTAGATTTATAACTATACAGTGTTTCTCTCTTTTGAAAATGAAATGGCATGTTTGAGAAAATAAAAGAATGGTGATGGGAGGGGCTGAGCCCATGCACGGCCAGTTCAGCCTCCAGGGCTGATCGTACACTGCTTTAAGTACAGCAATAAGTCACTGTAGTGGAGGAGAACAGCTACACCATGAAGGGCAATCTTGATTTCTGTGGGTCTCTGGTGAATTTTCTGTCCTGAAAATTCTGTTCTGACGTGGTCACCTATGGAGCAGGGTGCCAGTCGTATCAGTGACCCTTCTGTCCTCTTCTACCCACAGCACAACATGGACAGGGATAACATCTGGCATCCACCGATGCTCGGGCCCTTGGAGCAGCTTTCCCAGCTGCCTGGGGGGACACCAGCCCTTGGGCTTCACATGTGAAAGAGGCTGAGTCAGGTTTTGTGTCTACAAAAACAGTGAAAGCTTTGAGTTTTCATCAATACCTGTGCAGCTGGCTTTTTGGTTGCTTGTAAGGAAGCATTTGGTGGTGATTTACTTCGGTAAAACACACTTCATCCCTGGGATGGAAAATGGATATGTAGGCTAAAATGAAGGCAAGAAGGCCATGCTGAACCTTGGAGCCCTGCCTAAATGTTGGGGCCACTGTCAGTGGATGTAAAGCAGCATGAGTTTGTGAAAGACAATCCTGTAGTGACCGATTTACATCAGCTGAGGATCCAGGCTTTAATGTCATTAAAGACTTAGTAGAAAAAAATGTGTTGTAAATGAAGGATCCTTTGGCTAAAAAGTGCCAACAAGTTCGCTCTTTATTCTTTATCAGTGAAGTCTGCACACAATGAAAACATGGACAAGGGAAATTTGCACAGCATTTAACTTAGGTCAAAAAAACAAGTAATTTGTTAAGTGGCAAGGGCACCAACGCGTGCCATGTCACGCTGGATTTTCTTTAAAAATAAAAAAAAATAACAAAGTTAAACTTTCAGTCAACCTGAAAATATCTGCTTTTTATGGGGGCAGTGCGGAACGAATGGGACAGCAAATCTTTCTTTGGTTGCTCCTTTACAGAGACTGAAAAGCTCTATAGAGACAGTGGGAAAAGAAGGAAAAAGGAGGGGTTGTAGAGAGGGAGGGAAGGAGAGAAAGAAAGAAAGAAAGAAAAAGAAAGAAAGAAAGAAAGAAAGAAAGAAAGAAA
>JAYDZK010000169.1:49579724-49628162 GCA_034509185.1 Euphonia xanthogaster
GGGGAGGGGAGGGGGGGAGAGGAGAGGAGAGGAGAGGAGAGGAGAGGAGAGGAGAGGAGAGGAGAGAAAGGATATGCTCTGAGGTTGTTAATAGAGGTAGTTATGAAAGGCAGTTAGAAAATACACCAGACTGAGAAAACAAAGCCCTTGGACTTGCCGATGCATTTCTTGATGACTAGAGAGGAATCTCTTACAAGAACAGAGACTGCAGGAAAAGACTCTGATCAGGAGATCAGATAGAAGAGGAAACATGAAATTTTCCCAGGAAAGAAAGCAGGAGCTCACTAGAGGGAGAAGAGGGAAACCCTGATGCCCATGAAGCAATATACAGGTATAAATTCAAGCTCTGAAGTGCCAGGAATTCTTCCTAATTATTCCAGTTTAGCTGATTTACTCCTGTTTGAAAAATATTACAGATGATCAACGAGGGAACTCTCAGAGGGACTGGTGGCTGGCCATTGCAAATGTGTTGTTTTATTGAACTCATCTGACCTCATGTAAAAGGTAGAACCATCAAAACATATACTCTCATATTTTGGTGTTCTTTTTCTCCTTTCTGGTACTATCCCAGAGACGTGAAAAATTTCTCTTCCCCTTTCAAATATGCATACCCTGACCTTCATAATTAAAAATCTTGTTTCTGAGATTTGGATTTCTTCTGTAGTTTTTCAGAATTTTTTTAATCTCATCTCCCTCACTGACAACAGACTCATCCAGGAGAGATTTCTATTTATTTACATTTTTTATTTTTTTGTTCCCCTTCCCTTTCTGAATGCAAATTCAGAAAGCCAAACAGCTCTTACTGCCTACCTATTGGAATGTGAAATCCCATTTTATCTGCACAGTTGCACAGAATCACTGTACTTTAAGATAGCGAGGGTGTATCTCTGTTTCCATGTCTGCATCTGTCCTCATCATCTCTGTTTCTGTATAAAACATACTTATGCATTTTCCCAGTGCTTTTGAAATGTGTTTCATATTATGAATGACTGTGCAAAATGAGGAAGTAAAACAACAGTGTGGTGTAGTCTTGTACTGCCTTCTTGTTCACCCCGTGGCACACACAGGAGCACACACACAGAACTGTGTAGGGAGGGCAGGAATGCAGGCAAGTTTTGACCTTCGGTGTCCGCACAATGAGCCGCGGACGATGCAGAAGGTTGGCTGCCTCTATACAGACCTGCTTTTGTGCTCTTGTCCAGGGCTTGATCCTTGGAGCCCTGTGTGCTCAGTAGACGCCAGAGAGATAGATGTGATCTGTTAGCCTCATCCAGTGCCGGCAGCTGAGCCATTTTCACACAGGCAGGCAGGTATGGCAAAGCCTGGGTAACAGATGAGAACTCATGGGGAGCTCTTGACTATGGAGAATGAAAAATCAAAAGAAACCATATTGGACACAGATACAAAAGGAGTCCCCTGTTCCTTTTCTATCCTTCCTTGTTTCTTTTCTCTTCTTCCTTACCAGGCTGTAATGAATGTGGAAAAACAGCTTCCCCCCTCAAAGTATTTGAGGACGTGTAGATTCCAGATGCTATTCTATGCAAATACTTCCACCCTTCCCTGCCCACAGCATCCTGAGTTAACCCTTCTGTCTAGCTCTTTGCTGCCTGTCACTTTCCATGCTGCAATAGGAAAGAAAAATATACTTGTTAGAAAACCCTTAATCATTATTCTCAAAGGAGAGATTTACACCCTAAGTAGTGTATTTGGGCTCAGCACAGCTGGAGGCACAAAGCAGCAGTTAACACATTTCTGGCACTGAAGTTAGTTTGATGTTTTAATCATGTAACGTCTTGAAAAAAGAGGTTAATTTCTAATAGCATTAACACTGAGCTCTTTCTTGAAATCACTGTTTCTAGCCTGCCCAGAGTCAGACATTTGTCTCAATGAAAACAGGCTGTAGAAGACTTTTAGCATAAATGCATGCAATTTAGAGGAAATTAAAAGAGCATACTTAAAGCACAGGAACCCTAAGGATCTGTTCCCTGGACATCTGTGAGTCTTTTGTCTCCCACAGGCAGATTTTCTTCACACCAGCCATAATGCAAAATGTTAGGGTATTAGGAATTAGGATACTCCTAGTTCTGCTGCTTGCGTATGAGCCTTATGAAAAACATTTCCATACCCAAAAAGAAAAGAGACGTGGAGAGTAACAGAAAAAGCTAATCTAACTGAATTACTTTTCTTCCAAAGGAAAAGAAAAACCTCTCATGAGATTTCATCCCCTGAGATGCTTCTACCATCTAAATTGCTTTCATGGGCTTCCTTTCTGTAATCCCTGAACTCATGGGCAGGTCTCTCTGGGTGCACACACCCCAGGATCACCCTAATAGCAGCAGTGAGGCTTTAGGGTTTAGATCAGTATGAACTGCAATTTGATTTAGTTCCTCCCTGAAGTTAAAAATGGATCACTTACTTCTGTTTTGACAGATTGATGGTGAGATTTGAGAGATTATGGTAAGAGAGAGAGAGGTCTCAGGTGTGAGCAGAGAAGGCTCAAACATTCAGACATTTATTGATAGAAAGACAGATACAGTCTCTTACATAAAATAAATATGCTTTTTGTGTGGCTCTCACACACTGTGCTTCCCAGCAGTAACCCTCTGCATCTGGTCATGTGGGAACGAGACACTTATGAGGATGTTTTGTTAGCATTTCATCAGGCTTCTCAGGGTTTCCTTAAGTTGCAGACCATATTCTGCTCCACTAAATATGCTTTATCTAATTTGCAGTTGAGATCCTACATAGAGGTGATGTGGACTATCTGCATGATTTGCACTAGATGTCAAGACCACACAATACTCCTTTATGAACTTTATTTTGATCATACAATTTAAATGCATCTTAAAATTTGGGGGGTTACCTCTTTGGTTGTAACTCTTCCCTTTCCTCTTGCCTTGCCTTGCCCTGCTGCTTGCTTTGCCCCTTGCTTTGCCCCTTGCCTTTTGCCTCTGCCTTTCCCTTTCTTCTAAAACCCCATGCATTTGGGAGTGGGGTAGGTGGCTATACATGTGGCTTTGCCTCTGCAGGTGGTAATATGTGCCAGAGTTTGCTAGCATTTAAATTTCCTCTAGGAACTGTCTTTTAACAGAGAGGATTTACTGCTCTGAGTACCATTTCTCACCTCAACTTTGAATGCTACAATGAGAGCTTAGTATTTTACCTGGAAATCTGTAACTGCCATGCAAAGGCTTCTGTAACAATCTCCATACGCTCTCCATACCTCCATTTGTTGTCCAGGCTCCCTGCCTTGGGATATATAAGTCCTTCCAGGCTGCAGCTTCTTTCCCTTCAGAGACTCTCTGTTGTGTTCTTTCTATATGGTTTTGGGATTTATCTTATGATTGTTCTTGAACTTCTGAAAATCTGCTAAACTTTGAAGTTATTCAGCCCCTAATGACTGCCTTGATGGCCCAGACTTGTAGGAAAGCTGTCCTTCCAAGCTTCACTGTAGAGGTTATCACACCAAGGTCTTTCCTGGATGTGCTACTTTCTAGCGACAAACATAAAAAATTTCAGACACTGACCTTGGAACTTGGCAGATCACTAAATCACTAAAAATTCATAATTAAAAGGTCACCCACCAGACTCAGTTGATGAACAAGGGGATCATCAAATCACATGGCACGTGGACTCTGTGTTTCAGATGCTGCTACAGCAAAGATGGGTGAGTCAATAAGTAAAGTGGGACATCAGAAGGATGAATGAAAATCACTGAAAATAGCCATGTGAGAAATTTTCTATTCTCTTTGGAAAGATGTGCAATTTCATGAACAAAATTCATGAGCTTCACCAGAGCTTCACAGCTTTTCCAAAGTTTCTGAGCTAGACAGTCCCCAGCCTGAGAGTGGGCCAGTGCACAGATATTCAGTGTGCCTAAAAGACACTGTGTTCCACAGAAATAAAATCTATTGGCCATAAATGCAAAGTAGCACATATAAGAGGCAGGCTTTACTGGAAGTCTGTTTATGGAAGAAGCTTGTTGAAACCTTCTACTTTTCAAAGTGCTTCAGTTTTTAAGACTTAGCCATTCAAAGATACGAAAACAGTCCAGTATTTACCATATTTGAATGTGTCAACATCATAAAAGGTAATGGAGAGTTCGTTGAATCTAATATAGTCAGTTTTTCCATATGTCTTGGCATAAAATGCTATGAAAGAATCTGAGAAATAGGAATCAAAAATACTGCGAGACAGGAAACAAAGAATAAATGTCATTTTGTCATTCAAGCTAACAATGGTGTCTCCTAAGGTTACACACATTATGTTTCACGTTGCAAAGCTACTTAGACAAACACTGTGTGGGGACTAAACAGCTCCCCAAAAGTAACATATCCACAAGATCTAATCAATTGAATTTGAAAAAAAATCTGAGAAAGATAAATTCTGTCAATATTTGATGTGAATTATTTGGAAATGAAATATGCATCTTGCATTTGAAAATATTTTCTTTAAAAAAATAAAGATTTGTCTTCAAATGTTATATTGTTTTATATTATGTCTTATCAGTAGAAAAAAAAATGTGAAATTGAAATATCGTTTGTGTAGATAAAGTGTTTTAGGTAAGCCAAATGATTCTTCTTCTGTAATTTTCCTTTTTAGACAATTTCAAAATAGAAGCCCATGCATGATAATATATAGCATATTGGCAAAAGAACTGTGGTGGCAAGAATTGAAAAGTTTATTAAAGGAAAAAATGTTAGACATATTAGAAGAAAAATAACCATGTGTTACTGCAGTCAAAAAAACACTATTAAGGTGCAATGAAAAATTATAATATATATTTATATATAAAGCCATAATACTGAGACCAGTGTTGGATCCCATTTTTATAACAAAAGAGATAACAATAAGCTAAAAAAGTCTGGATCACCTGATTTAGAAAGGTAATTGAGCCCGATCACCCATAATAGACTAGACAGATCTGGTGTGTCATCTGATAAGGTACTTCTGGAGTGACAGAGCCAAAGCAGTAGCTCTAGTGAAACTTGCCTTAGAGAGAATCTGCCTTAGAGAGATAGCATGACATGACTTTGACCAATGGCTGTGATTTGAGGATTTGTGTATTAGAAACCCCTGGTGCTATTTTGCAAACTGCTGGGCTGGGGTGGGTCTGATGGAGGGAAAAACTGGTTTATGAAGAAGCGAGATTGATTCACTAAGGAAAAGCAAATCAGCCAATGGAACAGGACGTTACCAATTTGTTCAGACACTAAGATGCTTGCCCATGTGTCCCAGCATTTTGATCCTCACTTGTTCTCTGGGGCCATCTCAGACCAGCTCTGCCAGTGCTGCCATCCTGGTGGCTTTGATGAGTGTTAAGAGCACTCCAAAACAAAACGTAGCACTGGTAGATTTAAAAGACAAGATTGGTTTACTTATATATTTTATTATTGACAGCTCACTTCTTTTTCCCCTTTCCTGTCTATAATTTCTCTGCAGAATTATTTTATTATATATTGTTGCATCAACCTTTATATATCAAGTGCAGGAAATGTCTCCCTTCGTGATCTGGTGGCTGAAAAGAACTGCAACTTCATGTTGGATTCACCTGCTGAGCAAATTCCCTTTCTAAATCTGCACAACAGCAGCAACAAAAAAGGTCTTGGAACTCCTCAGCATAGGGGGCAGTTTAATTACAGGCTTGGGATTAATTATAAGTAAGAAAATAATTTTAAATGTTCCATTTAGGAAACATGAGGCCTCCCTTTGTGCTTCACAGGAGTGTTTAGAAAGGCTTCTGATTAAACAAGGAGGAGACATTGTTAGTGTTGTGCTGTCACATAACGAGTCACTTCCTTCATTAGTCCAGCAACAGCCCACGTAACCAAAGCACATTCAGAGTTCGATATAAGCTTTGTGTAAGATTAGTCAAGTTTTCCTGGTTTTCCATATTTTATGTTTAGTTCAGAGCAAACTGGAGTCCCATGCTTGCAGGCTGACTTGTCCCACGAGTAAAAGAAGAAAAACAGCAATTATGGGAGATTGTTGTTCCAAGTTCTGCAAGGTACACATGGAAAATCATGTCCAGAGCACTGCAACCCATGTCCTGCCCTGCATGGTGTCATCTGTGGGCTGGGCAAAATAATTTAATTTCTCTCAGACCCCATACATTGCAGTTGTTATTTATGGCATTTTGATCTGCACTTCTCCACCAATCTATCAGCATTAAAGAAATGGTTTCTCATCATTATGGTGCCTTGTGACAAAAAGGATGGTGCTGAAGTGGCTGACATCACCTCTCCTTGCTCTGCAACATATGAGGTCATTTACTCATCGTATTCATTCTCCTGGAAAACATATAACCAGCAGCTCCCATTACAGCCTGTTTTGGGAGTTCTTCCTTACCCAGGTTGTATTCTGAGCATGAACTGGATAAACTCAATCAATGCAAAAAAGGCTCATTGTTGTCAAACTGGCAGTTCCTAGTCCCAGATGTGTCATGCTCAGTTAGTGAATAACAGAGTGTCAAATAAAGCAATAAATCTTCTTACTTGCTGACTGCTATGCAGGGCTGTCATGAGAACACCCTCACATGCTCAGTAATTCTGTGTGATGAGTGAGCCTGGCTGCATCCCCATAATTTCCAGAGGCCAGCAGAGAGGTGCAAACATATTGAGTTGGGATGAGCGCTGGATCAGTATCCCTTTCTCAGCACCCAGAGGCCACAGCTGGAAATTTGACAGCAGTATGCCATGGAAACACTGTCAATTTTAAGCTGCATTTCAGCAAGGCTGTTTGGGGTGCAAGGTAGTGCCTAGAGCAAGAAGGAATTGTACAGATGGGCTGCGTATTTCCCAAATAGTTGACATTGTTCTCACTTCTTAGCAAATATTCTTATTAGCAAATATTCACTCTGGAGTGCTCTGGGAAAAGGGTGGTGACAGACAGGGCTCAGAGAGGAACTCCAGTATGGACCACACAAAGTCCCTCAACCATGTCTGGGTGAACCCTACCAAAAGAAAAGGGAACTCAATATGTGGGGCCTATCGATCTTTGAGGATTGTGTTGAATCCCTGCATAAGAAAGCTGAGCTTATAGGACTGTTAGGCAAAAGTCACTGATTCACAACAGACAAAAGGCTGCCAAAGAAGTCCCTGAGTAAAAGCATGAGAGCAAGGAGTCTTGAGTTCCTTAGGGACATTTCAGTAGGAAAGCAAAACCCCAACAGGTTGCTGCACATTTGGTATCACATGGCAATGACTCCTGGTTGACAGTGGACTGCCGGATCCTGACTGATGTCCATTTCTGCTATTCAAACTCCAAAACTGGTTGTGTTAGGACTGTCAATTGAGAGACTTCGAGAAACTCTCACAACATGCAAGGACACTGGGCATCAGAGCTGGAACCCACCAAAAATGAGGCCATAACTTTTTCTAGTGTAACGTGTAGGCAGAAGTTCATGTAGATAAATCAATGTGAACATCTTCAAGATTGAAAACTTGAGTTTTAATAATTGCTGGCTTTTTAAGCCCCTTGCTGCAGTGTGTTTTGCCTGTGTCCATGCCTGTATGTGGTAGGTGGGCTATGCTCTATGTATTTCAGTGACAAATGTCAGACTTGCCCCACATTATACTTTGCTCCTCTGCTCAGTTTGGGTAAATTATGCTGCAGATTCACCATCTCCTTTTCATCTCCTTTTTTCTGTTGTCTAAGACCTGAGTCAATTTAACACTGTACTTGAGAAAAGAAGCAATGATGGAGGCAGAGAAAAAACATAGTTTTTAAGTTCCCTGGAGCTGGTCAATACTTAATGTCTCTGAGGACCCAGAATTACCACTGGCATGAAGTGTCAGTGCTTGAAAGTAAATACTAACAATTAGCAAGATAAAATCAGGCTGCACATTTTTTTTTCTTTCAAATAATTACTGTAGCTTCCATTCACGAAAAGCACTTGATTCTATGCCTCATTTTAAAGCTTCATTTAAAAAAATTAATCTAACAGGATGTTGGTAGATACACTTAAGCTGGAACAGAAGTAAGAACCCTGCTGGGCAGGGCTGGGCACAACTGCACCCTGTGGCCAGCACCAGTGGGGTTGGAGGGCTTGGGCAGTCTGATGCTCTCTTATGATGGGCCTGGTAGATTATGGGGGTGTTCTGCTGTTAATGATAGCACAGGAAGAAGAGAGACAACAATGCAACCCAGAAAGGCTTAGGTTTGTCCCTGGAAGCATTTACAATTTGGCTCTCTCTACTAACTGAAATATGTTGTCACTTTAAAGGAGGTAAATGGGAAAATAGAGGGAAAAAATGAGGAAAAGCAGCAAAGGCTTTGATTTGTCAGTGGCATAAAACTGGATTATAATGTCATTTGCTAACTGACAGATCATTTAGTGTCCTGGAAGAGTCTGTTTTCACACCGCTGAAGCTCTCACAGGGGAATTCTGTGTGGGCTCCTTATTGTCAGAGCTATTTTTCACCCAATTTGTTTCCAAATGATGTCTAACCTGAGGTCTTCCCACTGAGAGGGCTTTAAGCAATGATTAATGAGAAGTGTTTTGCCAGACCCACCTGGGGAATGGCCCATCTGCGAACTCAGGTAAGATGGAGCTGCCTACAAGGCTCTGGCTTGTGAATGGCAGGCAGCTTCCCACGGCTTGAGGCACAGCTCACAGCAAAGGCAAGGTGCACTCTGTTTGTGTCTCAGTGATTCATGAAAGGACTGGAGATAAATGTCACTCACTCTACCATTAACATCTCGTTTGAAGAAACAATCTCCCTCTCTGGGGACTGATCCCCTTTCTGTCCCATGTTCAGTTATTTTATGCATTCAGCATGTTTACAGCACATACCTGGGATAAATCTGGGATACATTTGAAATGGTCTGAGACCTTCAGACATGCTAAGACTATTTAAAGATGGCAAGTTAAAACAGGCACAGCTCCACATGACTACCTGGCTTTCAAATACTTTTCTTAATTGAGCAGCAAGCCCTTATCCCTTCCCTTCAGTGGTGGCTCTGTGTGCAGCTACCCATTCACCCCTACCTACCCTATGCAGCATGGTAAAGCAAGGGGGGAAGCAGTGATGTTTAGTCTGCTTTCATTTTGTCAATTGGACAGGTTTTTTCCACCAGAAAATCCAATTATCCCTGACCTCCAAAACAGAGATCTTTTCACACTTCACCCTCTTAGTAAGATGTAGATGGGACAACCTTATCTTTTACTTTCCTGAGAGACTTCGCTTGTGCATAACATTACTAATAGTGAACGTGAATTTCTTGGTAGCTGCCTAAAATAATCATTAAAATGCTCACATAAAAGTGAAGAAGCCCCGAAAATTTGGTTTCTCTCTGTATTTATGGGGCTGAAATCTGAACATATTTCTTACAGAATAATTTTCCTCCCCTGATTTATGTGGAAGCTCCAGGCTCAGTTATCATCTGGAAATACATTCCTGTACAGTCTGTGTCATTTAAATGCAGCATCCTACTGTCCCGTCTGTCAAGACCAAAACATAATGGGTCCAACTGTCTATGAATAAAACAGATTGTTTGTAGGGAATATTTATAGCTGATAAAGAGCAAGAGCTTATATTGGCAAAAGCCGTCCTTCTTGCAAATAGCTGGAGGCTCCCAACATCCCCTGACTTTCAGCAGCGTTTATTCTGTTGAATGTGGATCAAAAACATTCCTCACTCACGGCTTGGCAAGATGAGTTTGACAACGGTTTTCTAACCAACTGTTGTGACACCAGCAGTGCATTTTGCCTGAAATTTCACCTGCAAAGCAATGTCCCACTTTCTTTAACTACTTCTCATGCCAACAACATGTTTACCATGATTTAGATGTCTATTATACGCATGAACGACTTGTCTACATAATTTCATCAAAAAAATGAACCCTCATAAGTGGCACAGATGCTGGTATGATGGTAATCAAATTAGTTTTTGGACAGGTTTATGGCCACTTGCTGTCAGTTAAGCTCTCTTTGGCTATCTTCACTCCTAATACAGTTTTGATGGTGATTAATGGCTCCATTAATACACTGTTTGTGCTGTGATAGACACCACATTATGGTCTTGTTTGCTGACCACAGCTGAGCATGTATTTTTGTAAACTCAGTTCTGAAGAAAATATTAATCATATTTAATATGTCACCGTTACATATTGCCAGGCAGAGGTCACACAGGGAGACCTTGTCCTTCTACTTTCCTCACCATGGATGAGCTTCTGGGCTGCTAAGAGAGGCAGAAGACCCATGAAGAATGTGGTTGGATTAAATGTTCATCAAGTTTCCTTATGCTGGGAACATGCCAAGGGTCTCACTACAATGTTTTACCTTTTCTGTGCTGCCATGCTGCTCATCCTCCTTTTCTCTCTTGCATCCTCCCAACTTAATTTCCTTGTCTTGAGATACAGGAAGGATGTCTTGGGTTTTTCAGAGGGTTGGTTTGTTGGGGCATTTTTTTTTTTTTGGTAGTTTCATTTTTTCACCTTTTCTAGATCTGATCTCTACTCATTTTAACATTCTCTTCTCAATTCTTTCCCTTTCACTGGCTTTTCTGAGCCATTTACAATCAACAAGTGAGTCTGGTCAAACCATTTTTAAGTCATTTTGATCTATTTCCACTCTGCCACTAACTCTGTGGAAACAGGGTAGAAACTGATAATTCATTTGGAGTGTATAACACGGTAAGTTGTTGGTCACAGTAGTGATGGACAAGTTATACCCAGAAGGTGACTGTGAAAGGTAGAAACTGCTACTGAATTTCCTATCATCCATTCTGGGACTCAGTGCAAGAGCAATGTCTGGGTGAAGTTCTGTTACTAAAAAAGCTGTAGCTATCTTTTACCCTGAGTATCATTGTGGAGCAGACGTTATCTGAAAACAGTGCTGTAGCCCCTGGCATTTTGCCATTCACCCTCAGATCCCTGCATACCCACAGAAGCACACATGTATACTCTCAAACTATTTGCTTGCAAATGAAATAGTGCATAGCTCTGGAACTAACCCACAAGCTTGTTTTTTTTCAGTCAGTGAGGAACAGAAAGAAATCTATGACCCTGGAATGAGGCAAATGAGCTAATCAGAATATTTACACTAATTATTTTAAGTAATTGAAGAAATATGTGTCTGCACACTTTGGTTGTTGGTGGTTTTTTTGTTTTCCTCCTGTAATTAAGCCCAGTTTCTTTCCAGCCATATTTGATTTTTATGTTCATCTGTGCACTCGCCTAAACCCCACCCACTTGCTCCTCTGCAAATATTTATTATGCAAATGGTTTGTTTTGAATTGAGTGATCTGAGCAGCTGCCCAATTCGGCATAACTGTTCTTTAGGAAAATTGCAGACTAGCTGGGTAACATATTACTGAACTAGTTAAATAGTTATGATTGGTGTTGAATTGCTATAAATGCTCCTTGTAGAGTTCTGTTTTCCAGCAGTGATGTTTAGATTTTTTTCTGCCTACAGTTACCTCAACCCATATCCCACTCTTGGGCCAGCATCTGTGATTCTCCAGCTCTTTTCCTGAAGTAATGGCTGTGCCCACTTTCTTTAAATCCAATAAATCTGGAATATCCTTTTGCAGAGTCAACGAGGGTCCCATTGGGCACTGAAATGTTTTGAACTTATATTGACATTATCTCTAATAATGAAAATCTTTATTAAAAGCTCTTACTAAATGTCCCTTCCTCTACAAAGTCTAAATCCTGTCTGTCCCCCATGCTTAATTTCCTGATGAGTACAGGAGAAAAATCATGGAAAAATGGAGAACTTCTGTGCTTGGAAGAGGCAGAACTGAAGGATGTGATGGGACAGCTTTCATAGCACAGCCATCTAGATGGAGCACAGGAAAGTGTCCAGATAAGGCAGTGGAGAAGAAATACTAGAGTCACGTAGATGAGATGACTCATTTCATTTGCTGATATTAAAGGCAACCTAAGAGATTACTGAATCTCTTTTGCATGCAGACACACAGATCAGCATATGAAAATGTGCCTACACAAGCACAGACAAACACACACTTGTGCATGTGTGTTCTTACATATAAAGATACACAGTTTCTGCTGGACTGCTACCTCACGGGCTTTCTTGGGCCTCTCTGTCACCCAGTTCTCCCTTCCTTTGTTCCTCCTTAGCTTTTGCTAAGGTAGTCACATATTTCTTCATTTTTTCAAAGTGCTACATGAAAACCATAACTCCAGAAAATATCCTCCAGTTTGTCTGATACAGCACTGTTATGAAATCAGGGGAAATAACCCGAAGCCAAAGTTATGCCACAGGCTGTTCTTCGTTATCCTGCTACACTGGTGGCTCTCCCTGCCTATTACTTGCCATGCACAGACCTGTCATGAGATCTTGGCATTTTTTCTTAAATTTTGTTTAAAAAATGAGAGAGATCTTGTTCTTCCTTTCTGCAGTGGGGTCCCCTTCCCACTTTTCATCCCTTGGCCCTAAAATAGATATTATTAGTGCATTGTAAAACCACTTCTTCTGTGTAAGAACAAACATTTTTCAGTCTGTTACAGTCTCAGCTATGAAAATCAGTGTTGTTTAAGTGAAATGATACATATTGATATATTGTTTGAGAGTTCCATCCTAACAAGCCATATGTGACTGAATATAACAGAAAAAAGTCTTTTAATTTTAATTAAGTGATTGAATACAACCAATATTTAACTATTTCTTAATAATTGCATTTGGGCAATATGCTGCTCATAACAAATAGCAAAACCACCAAGAGTTCAGAATTTTCAGTTTCTGTATGAATATATAAATTAGCTTACCTTACTTTATTTGTATATTTCTTGGTCACTATATTTACTTCTTCTTTCACCTTTTAAGTGGAGAGATTGTATGTGCTACATATACACACATACAGTGCAGACATAGATGCACACAAATGGTCACACATATTTACATACTTCTGCTCATAAACTCCTTCATGAAAAAATCATTTAACTCATGTTTGCTGATGGCTTTTGTCACCTCCATGTAGAAAGACTGGCTGATGGGATAAAATATTCCAGTATAACCCAATATTTAAGAATTTTCCGAGAGTTAAAATTCAGCTAAAACTACACATAAATACATAGCCCATGTTTACAGGTAGGTATACACATACCTAAAGGAAAAAAGTCTGATTGTTTCTTGCCACACATGCATATAATATGAGACAGGGAAGAGTCTGTAGCCTCTTTCTACCTTGGATGTCCAAGGAGACAGTATAAAGAATCCCTGGCACTGTTATCTTTGACAAAAGTTGGTGAAATACTTTACATGAAAGAGTTCAAAATCTGCCTGATGTCTCCACAGCTTTCTGTTTTACACACACACATAAACATACAAAAGATAGGTCTGTGGAAAGAAGCTTTTTGGTGTCATTTTGGGAGGATGGGGATAAGAAAAAAGAAAAACAGTCAACAATTCATACCAGGTCAGAACTGACTGGGGGTGTTTTGAGTCCTCAGAGAAAATGTGTTTCTCCCCAATGACACCAAAATCCAGTGGTCTCCCTTGTGCGTGGCTGTGCTGGAAACAGGCATTGCAGGTGGTGCACACCAGCCACCCCAGTGCTGGTTTTCCTGCTGAGCTCTGCAGTCCTGCATTCTGAGCCCACAAGGAGCACCTCCACCTGAGGCACCATGCGCATCTGCGCTGTCACCAAAACAGGCTCCCAGGTTCGTGCAATTGGAGATGGAATAGAGCCATTAGCTGCTCTGGTTTGACCCCTGCTCCCAGGCCCTCATATTTCACCCAGTTATTCTTCTATTCAACCAACTGACTGTGTCTGGGTTGAGCACAGGTCTTGTTCGGCTACAGCTTACTCGTTATCCAATGTCATGGAGCATCTCTTAAAATTTAAGAGACAAAAATCTTCTTGTCTAGGATACAGATTTAGCATGGAGAAACAGGCATCCAAATTACCACTGGTAGCTGTCCCTTTAAAATCAGGCCTTCCTGAGCACACAAATAAAGGGCCAATAAAGACATACAGATAAAAACTCACCAGATCCTTGAAGGGTGTATTTCAGTTCTGAAGAAAAGGGCTATAACAGGTGAGCACGCCATGAACTTGTCAACAAACTTCATTGAAAGACTGGTCAATTTTTCTCACTAAAGTAGCTTTTGAATGGAAAACCACGGGTTTTGACCAAACATTTGTGAAAATGTTTTCGTTTCCTATAATACATCCAGCTTTTAATAAAACCTTTTGCATGAGCGCAGACTAATTTTTAGGCCTTAAAACTCAGTTTCCTAGAGGAAAAGAAATCAAAATGAATTCTATGAGATTCAATAAATAAATTATTATTGCTATGTTATTTTATTAAGACTGATCTGTCCTCTACATTGACCTATGTGAACTACATGGAGTCTATTCAAAAGCAGAATAACTCAATAATCCTTTTAACATCCCATTGCTTTTGCTGTTATTCTGAGACACCCTTTCATCACCTTTTTGTAGAATGGAAGAGGGAGAAAATACTGTGGTATAACTCAGTTTTTCTCCCTTCTCACATCCAGACTCCAGTGTTTGCCAGAGGCTGTTCCGGTACATTGATATCATTTTAGCCCCTGAGATGCACTACTGTGCTGTGTTATTTTCTCAGTTTACTCATGCTCATTGTGCAGGAAATCCTTCATCTGACTGAAGTTTCTAGCTGATCAGGTCAGCAGAAACCTGTGGGAGGTTTCTAGCTGTGGGATCAGCAGGCTTCATGGAACGGCAGAGCTCACCAGATTTCACAAGAGGCAGTGGGGACACATTTACCCTGTTTGCCATTCACTGTGCTGTGACCTAACCCAGAGGTGGGGTGCAGCCTTACTATGGACTTCAATGCAGGCTGGAAATAGCACACCTAGCACAGGGCACCGACTTGGCTTCTGCCAAGAACAAGGCATGGCTAGTCTATGGCTATGAATGTTATGGAAATTATAGGTCTGCAGCCCTCTTTGCTTCAATTTTGCACATTCACAGGCTGTGGCACATTGTGGTTCTTCTCCGCAGAGCTAAACAGATTTTCTTGTTCTGGCAGGAGGAAAAGTCATTATTACAAGTCTTCAGAAGACAAGAATAATCTTCAGAGTTAAAGCACCATCATACTTACTGCTAAGGGTGGTGATATTGTTTGCCTGGCCATTTCAAACCATTTTTTCAGATTGTGTCAAAGTAAAATAGTTTTCTATGATGAAACACATAGTAAATGGATGTTGGGGCTGGGGGGGAGCTGGAAGAAAGAGGAATCAAATTACATTTGGAAACAAAAGCTTTAACTTCTGGCAACTAGACAGTTAGTTTTTCTTTCTGTTGTTGGTCCTCGTGGTTTCATCTGTAATATGTATGGTGATTGTTTGCAGCCTGGCAACAGTGTGAAGTTGTGTGGGGGAGGGAAATCTCTAGCCCTTGTTAGCTGCAATCCAAACTTCAAAGGCTTTGGGGACATTGAGCAGACAGGTTTCAGCCGCCGTTAAGGCAGACATGGGAACAAAAGGCCTCCTTCCATTGCTGTGGAGCAGAGGTGACTTTTTGGCCCATTTTTGTTGTTTTAATTTTGTCAGGAGTGAGGGGGAGGAAAGCCCCTGGCACCAGGGACGATGCTTTCTGCCCATGACTGCGTGCCCTTCTCCTTTCCATGTCAGAAGCAGATATGGGCATTTATGGCCCCATAAATCACGGGCTAAACCATACATGAGCAGCTGGTACATGTGCTAATAACTATAATTATTAATCATGTCGATTTCACACCCTTCAAATTTCTGCGCGGGGCTTTCTGCCGGAGAGGCAGCCCCGGCGCCTTGAGCTGCTTATGGTATGAAAATATGATGAGCTGATGGGCTTTGATGATTGTCCTATGACAGTATTGATCTCCCTACAATTGGGTTTGTGGGGTATCGCTACCCAACAAAAGTGGCTCTCCTCGCCTCCTGGTATATATCATTGTCACACATGCCCCATTGTTATCGAGGGGAGTGAATTACTTTCAGTATTCGTCCCAGTCTTTAGCTACTAGGTCACCATTATTCTAGCCTTATGTCAGTGTGGGGACATTTACTTTGATGTTTTCTTTTGTATCTTTCTTAGGGTGAAAGCATTTGGCTATATAGAGCTGCTCAAAAAAAAAAAAAAAAGAAAAAGAAAGAAGAAAAAAGTCAGCAGTTCAGGTTGGGGTGCCTGGTGGGAGCCAGGGAAATATTCCTCACAAGCACAGCCATCTGACCTCCCCAGTCCTTGGTGCTGGCTGCCTTTGCCACTGAGAGCTTCACCCCAGCAGCAGCATAAGCACTGTATCCAGCCCCAGCTAGGGCCCTGGCTGGTGACTCTTCAGCCACCAAGGAGGACAGAAAGTGAAGCAATGTCCTCCCAGCCTCACACCGATGGCAAACTCTTTCCGCTGTAGGGCTTTGCCCTCACTTGTGCTTGGCTCTTTAGCGGAAGCACAGACAGTGAAATGTGGCGATGCACCAGAATCAGCTTTATGGGTGACATTGCTGTAGGACCGAAAATGGTAGAGACAACAATAACCTCCCTTGAAGCCAAATAATCCTTTCAAGGTGGTGGGAGCACACCTCAGGCTAATCTCCTTGATAACGTGACACTGTGGAGGCCAATCATCTCCCACTGGCCTGAACAAGGGCATGGGACTCTCCCCACTTGTTCCGAAATCTGCATGGCCCCCATCAGGCAGCTTCTAAATTGCTCCTGCTGTCTTTACAGCTGCTCCGTTCCACTGACCCCCAGAAGGGCCCAGGGATTGTCAGGAAAAATTTCTATTAATCAGGCACAAACAGACTGTTACAATTTCACACTTTTTCTCCTGTCATTTCACCCATTTAATGAATTTCGGGGTCTGCTACTTTCAGTAGAGTTACTCTCAAGGCCACAGCAAAAAAAAAAAAAAAAATTAATTGAAATTATGTACAAAAATAAGATACTGAGGAAAACAAACATACTCACCCACGCACATGAGACTGACAGCACCAGGACAGGGAGCACTGCTTCCAAAGCATTGCTTAAACAGACCTGGAAAAGTGCTGAAGGGGAATATGGTGCAATCCAGGTGGCAGATTCCCGCTTCTTCTGGGCTGGATCTTGCCCTGTTTTTAACAAGAGGAATTTTGCATTTCACATCAGTGTGAGCTAAATAGGCTGGGAGTCAGTTACGGATGAAGCACATAAACCTTGTTTGCTTCAGGGCTGGCGCCCACTCGCAATTACCCAGGATTAAATGACAGCCCACTGTGTCAAGAGGTTGCATGATCGCACAGCTGGTTCATGTAAGGTCTTTTGCTCTTTTTCCTGGGGGTATAAACACACCATGGCTGCCAGTGATTGGGGTGCCCAGACTGGGCAGCAAGTGCCACCTCCTGGACCATCACTTTCACTCCATACGGTTGTGCTGGAGTCTGCTGGGAAGTGGTGGCTGGGAAGAAGGAAAGCAATGTGAGAGCATGTCAGGCTTCACAGACGTGGAGGCTGAGTTTCACTATCCTTATGTTCAGCCTTGCGCGTGCTACACAGGCTGGTAACTTCCATCTTCGGGTCTCTAAAGCTACTCTAAGAGTTTATCTTTACAAAGGTCATCAGAGAGGCCAAGAAAATGTCTTGAGTTCTCATCCCTCTGGACTGAGGCTAGAAGAAGCACCTCCCCTGACTTTGACATCTTCTCTAGCTATATGAGACATAATGCTCCTGAGCTCTGCCCATGACATCCTGTACATCTTCTCTTTCCATTTTCCTTCTGTAAGTCCAATGTATTGCAGGAAGTAAGCAGCAGAAAGGAGTATAAACATTTAACCACAAAAATTGTCATCTAGTATAGAGAGCAGTATAAATCAGTCAAACCTCCAACAAATAAGATTATAGTGGTTGGACATCCATTAACAACTGCAGCCCTCCAACATCACCATTTCTGTGCCCACGTGTTCTCTCCCCATGGCCTCTGCCTGCTGCTCTCCCCTTGTTACCAGGCACCATGAGGCAGGCATACACTACTCAGTGCACCTCAGGCACTACAAGAGAAACAAGCACAGGGGTGAGTGCACTGAGTCTGGGACAAGCACTGAGTCTGGGACACGATATCCCTAAGCCTTCACTGAGTGCTGCAGGTTGTTGAATTCACCCTGTTATTTAGCAGGCAAATGGACTTGACAGCTAACCAGTGCCACCTATGCAGTGAAGTCTCAGCCTGATGTACTTGGAAGATATGAGCAGACAGAGGTGCTCAGAGCCCATCTGGAACCACTGCATCCATCTCATCAGTGAGACAGCTTGCAAGAATAGCTAAGCTCGAGGAACTCAGACCAGCAATGAGAGGAGACTCTTTGCTTTCCAAGGGTTACCAGAGATTAGCAGGATTTTATTTTGTGTCATGTTGATCAGTGTTGAGTACCTTAGGCTCAACACAATACCTCTGGATTTCCTTTGTGGAAATATATGCTTTTTGAGATTTCTCATATATCTAGCAGGGCACCACTTCTGATTCTTCCTTGGAAAAAGTGGGCAACCCTCTAAAACATTAAACCCTTCACTAAGCAGTGCCCTATCGGGGGCTGGAGTCAGCAGAGTCTTAAATCCCTGCTCTGAATCAGCCACACAACCTCACACATGGGTTATTGCCCAATTCATGTTCCAGCTCCTCTGTCCTTTGGCAATCTGACCAAGAAACCTGTATGGCCAGTCTAACCCTTTCATAACAAGTTTGTCGTGTACTAAATCTGTGGTTTCCAATCATAATTCTGAGCTCACTTGTGTTTTTGCTTAACTGAATTATTTGCCGTCTCCTAATTCTTGGCATACTGGCCTGAAAATCTCTGGAAGGAGTCTTTCAAGTGCAGCAGATGAATCCATAGTTCCATTACATTGCTTTGCAAGGAGGAAGTTTTCTCTTGGCCAGCCAGCTATCATCTCTTGATGCCTCTACATGGGCACTCTTTATTTTACTCCTCTGTGTGGCAGCTGTCTGTATCGGAGGCTGGGTGGCCGTGACTGAACTGGTAACGATGATCAGAGTGTGTCTCAGGCACCCCCACCATGGTCACCCCCAGCCCCGGATCGTAGCTCGTACCTGCCTCAGCAAAGCTCTGTTTGAGTTAGGCAGCGCTCACCTAGGCACGCCTCCCTTCAGAGCACAGCGTGAAGCACAGATTTCCCTGGAGGGTGCTGTGGGCTGGGTCATGGGGAGAAGAGAGTTTAGTCCTAAGGACATGAGCCTCATCTGCCACCTGCAGCCCTCCTGTGAGCTCCTATCCCTGCTGCATGTAAACAACCTAGAGCTCAGTTTCAACCTGGTGAGCCACAGAAATTGCCCAGATGTCCAATGTCTCAGGAAAATCATTCTGCCTTGGCTTTACCAGATTATTCTTGTTTCCTCTCATCTACACTACCTTCGTATTGCAAATGGAAGGCAATGTGGATGCTCCCCCCATAGCAATTCCAACCCACCCCCATCTCCTGACTCTCACCAGCTGGACAGAACAAAGGACCCTCTGGAAACCCCCTGGCAGAAAGGGAACAAAAGAGGCCCTGGTGATGAGCTGAGAGCACAACCCAAATTTCTGCACAGCTCAAGTTACTGCAGGTCAGAATCTCCCCTTAAGTGCACATCCTACTCAGCCTGATAGACATCCTTCCTAAAATTCCTGTTGCAAACCAAGATGGTGGAGATCTTCTCTTTGTGTTTCTTTTCAAGTTGCATCACCATGTTCAGCCCAGTACCCCCATCCCTGCCCTCCCAAGGTGCCCCCATTAAGAATATCCCAAGTATCCCCCGTGCTCGCTGATCACTGGCTGTGCCATTACAGACACTTCTTACAAGGATGCTCAGTACCCTTGACTAGACTACTTCTGAGGTGTGACACTGAGGGAAGGAAGAGTTTAACTAAGTTTAGAACAGCCTGAAGTGGATAGGCATCCTGGTCCCTATCCATTTAGGCAGTACAGAAAGCCAGATCTCTCTGGAGGGATAAGTGATGGTTCTGGGAGTGTCTAAAATTAGACACAGTACATTTGGGCACTATTGAACCTTTATCCAAGGTACAGTGAATCCCCACTTCCTGAACATAACTTTATTGCCAATGTCTATAGCTAAAATGCCCCACAGCTGGTTTCCTGAATAGAAAAGGCATCTATACATTATCCTTTCATGGATGACAGTACTCCTGGAATGTGTAAAAATTTGCCTAGTGGTCTTTGTCTCCTAGTCTGCAGTCTGCCTCACACTCACACTACCCCAGATTTCTGATGCTGCCATCTCTGGACTTCCACATACAGCAAAGTGGGTTCATTTGGGATTTCTCTGGCAGAAAACTGCAAGCGCTACATTTGCACCAGTGGTCTGCCTGGTGCCTTTCCCTGGCAGCATCCCTTCCAGGCTGAGGGATCAAAGTGGGTTCATTTGCTGTACTTCTGCCACAGCTTCTTGGTGCTGTGTCATGGAGGTGAGGCAACGGTGTTAATGTGTTACACAGATCAGACTAAGTTTTTGTATTAGGAATCTTTTCTTATTGGGGTTTTGCTGTTGTTTTGCTAGGTTCCTTTTTGTTTTGCTTTGCTTTGGTTTTTGGTTGTGTTTTTATTTTAAGAAATCGGACAACCCATTGTCTGAAAAAGGAAATTATTGCATGTGGTTTTGGTCTGTGTATGAGAGGGAAGTTTCTGAGTTGCTACTACATTGTTTCAGGACTTTCAGTCTTTGGCTATCAGTCCTTTCCTATTCCCACACTGCTTGTTTGCTTTCTGTGTCTCTCCTCCATCCTCCTATTTTTTCCTCATACATGTGGTGTTGCAAGGAAAAAAAAAAAGCCCAAAAGGAAGGGGAGGGGAAGATGGAAAATAAATAATAGGGAGAGAAAAAGCCAAGATTTTAAAATGCAATCTTTGTCAGGCTTTCTCTCTAGACTTTCAAGGAGATTAAATCCCCTGACTTTAGAAACCCAGTCTCTTCTATCATTAGCTTTGGGGAGGTGGATCAAGATGCTTGTGCATGAGAAGGGTGCTTCATTGCCACTCGCCACCTCCACAGTGACTAACTGTTCCAGTTCCTCTATAGCCCTCAATAGCACTATCCCAACAGTGACAGTCACAGCAGCCATGCTGCTCTCCTCTCACTTCTGCCCTCCTGAATCTACATTTTCACTTTCACCACACAAATAATCAGTGAGGGCAATTAGACAGCAGTCGTTCTCTACTTTTGGAGGTTTTCCACCCTCCCCATTAAGAAATGGACTGGCTCCTCTTGCCTGGGAGCAGGGTTTCAGAAATGCTTGCAAGGGAGCTGTGGCTCACAAACCGGGGCTGTCATTTTTATTTGCCCACCGCTTCCGTGGGGTAGGAAACAACAAAACGCCGGGAGCAGGAGCGGGGCCGGGTGAATGGGTTTCCTGGAGGCTGGCTGGCCCCAGGGTGCAGTAGGTGTATAAAATGCCATTCAAGCAATTCAGGCCAAGAGGGTGCGGCGGACGGGCAAGGCTGCTCCCTTTGAAGATGCTTCTGTCGGGCTGGAAATACAGGAGAAAAGCACAGCTTCTTTCAGCTGTCCCCTTTTGTGTGCTTTCCCATACGAAACTATGTTGCCACCGCTGCTCAGCACTTTGTTATTATGACAGGAAAAAATGAATTTCTAATGAGGTATCTGTGCCAGCTGCAAGCACCTTGTGGATCTCCGTGGCCCAGGAGCTTTGTCAGCCGCCCCTTGCTAAATGTGAACCAGCCCGGGGGAGGACGAGACTGTCAAAGCACAGCCCCTGTGAAAAACCCTTTTCTGTACAAATCCGAACAAACGGAAACACCCTGGTTCCCCTAATAAGCTATGCTGTGACATGTCCTCATTTCACAGTGATCGGCTCCAGGGACAGAAAGGGCTCCGGGAGGCTTTAACAATGTGCAGGGAGCCCTGATTTTTAAAGGCAAGGAATGGTACATGTAAAATTGATTAATACCCTCTGATTCCCAGAAGGCTTTTCATATGCAATGCAGAAAATGTTTTGCTCAGCCCCTAAAATGCAGCTGCATTTCCCAAAGCCTGTGTCAGCTCTCAGGAAAGCTGCAGGAGCACAACCACTTCGGAAAATTCTGACGAGAGGGTACCACATCCACCATCTGCTTCGAGCTGCTGGGCAGGCTGAGGGAGCTCATGGCTGTTTCCAAAGAGGATTTCAGCAGCCAGTTCAGAGACTGAAGTTATAGAAGTTGTTCAGATGTTAGCACTGGCTTAGCCAAGCAGCGCTGTAATGTGTTTGCTTTCTTGTGGGCTGTCCCACACAAGTGGCTCCCCTGTCCCATACAAGGTGCTCTTCAGTGTGCCTGGGGCAGTGCAGGGCCACTGAGGCCAGCAGCACTCTCTCCAGCAGTGGCAGGGCATGTGGGCTTTGCTGGGCATCCCACTTTCCCTGCATTTGCTGATCTGGCACGTTCAGCCAGTGGTGTAGTGAGTGATTCACTGCAGGGAGGGGAAACTGAGGAGTTTTGTAGGAGACCTAAGAGTGAGTTTGATCCAGGTCTTCAAAAGAGACCACTGTGTTTCTCTTTGATGATAAAACTCTCCTGAAATACAGCTTTTGTGTCTTTCTCCACCCAAAGGAACTGCATTTTGCACTGATTAATCCCTAGTAGCCTTGGGCATTTGCATGGTGAGTACAACACTGTACCTGACCTCCTAAGGGCTTCTTTATGCTTAAACTAAGCTCAAAGACCAACTTGCCTTAGTCACCAAATGGTCTTCAGTACCTCCACTGCCTTAAACAAACCTCAAGAATCTTACCAGTTCTGATAGTGACTACTGACATCCTCTCCTTCTGCTCATGTTGATGGACAGAAATGAGCAACCCAGTGAGTGAGTGACTGGGGGTAATGCCTCTGCAGGTGGTGGTGACATTGATGGAGTATGATGGATGAGGGTGACAGGGCCCCACCCCACCCACTTGCTCATGTGCATGACAGAAGGTCCTGCAAGCCAGCCCCTGATCTCTGAACAATGCCTCCAAGTACGTATTTGGAAGTGTAAAAACAATGGGTTTGGCTCCAGCAGTGATTGTGCTACAAGTTTGGAACCATTTAATGAGTTGCTAATGTGAAAATAATTTTCTTTTCTGACTTCAGAATGGAGGGAATAAAGACAGATGGCCCCAAATGCAGGGAAATGCAGCCATAGAATTGGTAATGGCTCTGCCAAGACTTGAAAGGCAGCTCATCAGGAAGAGGGGATGTTTCTGCCACTGTCAGAAGTTGACAGAAACCCTCTGACTTCTTCCCTTCTTACGTCTCTGGTTAGGGCATTCCTGCCATTCTTCACCAGACATCATCGGGCTGGTGATACAATTGCAAAGGCTAAGCTGCTGTTTCAAGTTGAAACGCATCCTGTAGAGGGGAGGGGAAGATGTTCCTGGCACATGCCGGAGAACACAACTGATTGCTAATCCAGATACAGGGGGAAGTATTCAGTGATTGATCACTGGATCTCAAGTGCCAAAAGGAAAAAACTGCAGCTCTTGGGGGACCACAGGAATAGCAAAAATGTCTGCAAGGAATGTCTGTGTCTTGAATAGTTTTTTTGTTTTAGATGCAGATTGGAGTTAGGAGGAGACATTTGGCATTTAAATGGGAGCTGTCAGTTTTGTCACGTGGTCTAAGCTCTCTCACACACACACACACCAAAAAAAAAAAAAAAAAAACTGCCAAAAAAGTTCCCAGAGAAAAAGAAATCTCATAATTTTATAAATAAACACCACTGAAATTGTCATTCAGGGAAGAAAAGTCAATGTAATTTAGTGTTAAAGGTGACTGTAAAAGGTTGACACATTCTTGGGGAGCAGTAAGTTGTGTATCCAGATTCATCTGCAATAACAAATCTGATAACATCTGATTTCCACGGGATTCCAGGTCCTTGCCAGCTATGAATGAGCAGAACCACATGACAAGTAATTTTTACTGTCAATGTTCCTTTCAGGAAAGCTCTTTTTGGGCTGTCATTCCTCTTAAAATTCAGGGGCTGGATTTCAAAAGTAATGGATGGTTTCCAGTTCCTGGTCTGACCTGACACAAGCAAAATGTGAAATTGTCTTCATTTTCAGAGATGAAGTGCTTAATGTTTCTGAAACCCAGATGTCAAGGTAAAATTGAGGTTGATGTAAAATCCAGAACTGAAGGACTGGCAAACACTGTGAATGCCAAGCACTAAACAAGCTCTGAAACTCCGCTCAGAAGTATAGGAGCATTAACAGTTTGCCTTTTACCCTCAAAAGCTCCAGGCTTTATTCTCTCACTCTTACTTACACAAGCTCCTAGAGAAGATATGACAGGTGCTTTCTGCAGGGCTGGGACAGTGGTACCTCCACTGTCTCCAGCCACACTGAAGCCCGCTCAAAACCAAAAGCACAGTAGTCACACTCTCCCTGAGCACAAACATGTGTTGATGTCTACTGAACTACACAGTACATATTTCTTTTGAAAATATCTAAGATTATTCCTACAGTTCTGTTATTGTTATACAATGTATGAGTGTATGAGTTCGCATTATAAATCTTCCTTATCATAGCTTTTCTCTTCTCAGATGAAGAGGACATGAGTAAACAGAGACAGGACTGCCTGCACCTCTGCTTTTGGACACCTTGGTCAGGATCTATAAGATGCTTTAGCTGAGAAGATTGATATTTGCTCAATATCTTCAGAGGCCATTCGTGTTATAGCAGAGATGGGCCTTTGCCCATGAAAAAGCCCAAGTCCTGTGCTGGGAGATGAAGAGGTCACACAGGAGAGACAGCTCCCATCTATCTGAAACTGAAACCGCATTAGTCACCATCTGAAAAGAGAAAGAGCAGACCTGGTTTGGCAGTGCTGAAAACAGGGCAGAAACAGGAGGAGCCCTGTGCTCTGTGGCCAGCACTGGCAGTGATAGAGCCCACTCTGCAGATATGACTCTCTTAGAACAAGCCACAAGCAGCATGGCTCACAGATATATTCATCTTATATTAAGCAGCAGTTATATTTAATTCTGTGACCATCTTCTATTCCACTTCTGACTTACTTTAGGCAAGGTCCCTGATCTTCTTTGCCCACCCACCAGGCTGATTACCTAGCCAGGTTTGATTCCTGCACAAAACCTAAACCACAGCCACATTATCCCTCCAAGCTATGGCACAGTACAAAGTGCTGCAGCTGGCAGCAGTGCTGGTGGCAGTGCTCTTAGCTGAGGCTTAGCTGCAAATCCCTGTCTTTTCAAGCAAGCTTAATATAAACAATTAGAGAGGTGTAAGATAATCCTGTAAGGCTAGATCGTGGCCAGACCTGGTCTGAGAGCACAACACATAACAGCAAGAGAAGGGTCTGCCTTGCTTCTTTCTCTGAATTCCTCCTGTCTGCACCCCCTGGGCTCTGGAGAGCAGTTTAAGACTTTCTCTGCAAAGCTCCTGGGGGACAACATTCCCACCCCATTCCTTCCTACCCACTTTGCCAGTTAAACCTTTGCAGCTGCAAAATTCTGCAGGGAAATAGTCAGTACTTTGCAGAGCAGCATCCCTATTAATGATCTGTGTGGAGACAGCCACCAGTGATTTGATCCATTGCATGACTAGCTTTCACTCACTCCTTCATGTTGGAACAAAATGAAGGGCTGTGAATCTAAGGCATACAAGTCATGGAAATGCTCCTCATGAATGCAAATATTCCTCAAGCTGAGGAAAGGGGCTGTAGCATCACCAGATAGATGTGTGGAATAGGCACTGACCAGCAGCCCCCTGTCTTATAAATGGATGAGAGCCATGCTCCTGCTCCTGGGGAGCTCGCTTGGCGGAGCTGGTCTCCAGAGAGCCAACGTCTACAAAGCGCTAACATCTGGTGCCCATTATTTCACCAGCTCTGTTGTGATTAGTCCATATGATAAGTCTGGCCAATTGCTACTGGTGAGGGATTGCTCCACTCCCTCCACCAGCCTCCTTGAGCTGTCACTTCTGGTTTGTGGCCCCTGCTAATTTGCCACTGCGATTTCCAATATTTGCTCAAATCCCATAAGGAAATCTCCCTGCCTTTCAGACAGAAGGGTAGCACTGATAATAAAAAGGGAAGGTTTATCAATTAACTCAAACTGCTCTATTGAATCCGGCTCAAATCCCCTCCTATTTCAATTATGTGAGACTCAAAAAATGTGCTGGAAAAACTTTTGCTCAGGCAAGCGTTTCATGACAGAGCTAGTGGGATTTACACAGGCTTTAACAAGTTAGAGAAGAGGTTAAAAAAAGAACTCTTCCTGCTTCCCAACGGCTTTTTCAGTCATTGTGCTAGCTGGATTGTGCCCACCTGACAGAAAGCCTGTTTCTCAGCAGTGTATGAGTGGGAATTGGGACCTTCAGGCAAAGGCTTCCCCATAATTTTTCTATTCCTGTCTCTTTTGTTCCTTTGCTTGCTCATTTCCTCATGCATCCTTTCCTTCTTCCCTTCTTTCTTTTGTTTTCCAAATGCTACCTGCCACACTAGAACACTTGTACTATTACTTGTATTAGTACTAGTACTAGAACACTTGAACTAGGAAATTTCCATTACACACATTTCACATGAGTGGAGATAGACTAAAATGAGTAAGTCACTAGGGAACAGAATGGGAATTGCTGGCTTACACAGACTTCTGCCCAAATATGTGAAACTATTCAATAAATGAATCAGAGGGCTTTGCATGTTATGAAGGTTGCTTGAGAAGATATGAAAGAAAAAACCTAACACAAACAGGCCTAAATAACTCACAACAATGCAAGGATCAAATTTTAAATCTTGTTAATAGGCATGTAATATTTGTTTGGTTAAATAATTGCTATTCTTTCCCACTTTTCTTTTTTATCATTTTTGTATTAAGGAATTTTCATAGGACAGAGCTCCAAAAGGTGAGCTCCAGAAATGAATTCAGCAAAAGCATTAGCTCCAGGCAGTGCCTCGTGTTTGCAACTTTATTACATGTATAATACACTTTGCTCCTGAAATGTTCCGTTCAGGGCATTCGTTTCCCATCTTTAACTTCCATCATAAACTCATGCCTTTCAGCAGTGGGTGATGTTTAAGCATAAATCAGATGCCAAACATGACAACACTCCATGCTTTTGTGGAGATGGCAGCACTCCATTTTTCTTCTGCTGAAGTCCTTGCAGTGCTGAGGTGATAAGCACCACTCAACTGAGAGGGAAAGAAGTTAATGTGCTTCCCAAATGAGTCACAAAAGCGGAGGCCACAAATTCCCTAAGATTAGCACTGCCTCTCCGGACACTTTCAACATATGATTTGGGCTGAGCTAGTCGCTTCTCATTGACTAAGATTTGACCTATAGCATGTTCTGTGCTCTGCCATCAATGGCCACGGCATTTCATTCTAACAGTGCTCTGAGGAAGCAAGGATAGTCCTGTTTAGTAGGTGTAGAAACAAGGTACAGAAGAGTAAAGTGAAATGGCCAACATCGAGAGGAGAGTCACTGCTCCTAGTACAGCCTCAGACTTCTCACTCTCTAAGCATTCCAGTATCTCTGTTTTGTGGTCAAAATGCATAGCTTGTCTGAGTGAACACGTATGTGCACACACCTGTGTGTGGATGTACGCAGCTCTATGTATCACGCACGTACACCAAATTCTTGTGATGTTCAGAGATCAGTGAGACTGAAAGGGAGGCTTAACCACAAAGGGTGCCATGTTCCAGATAATGGTCCCCAGCGAAACTTCTATGAGCCATCTTGCAGGGATAGCAGCAGGTCTCTTCCCTTTGCTCCTGGTGACGGTGTGAGACAGAGCAATCTTGAGCAGAACACAAAAGGATGTGCTCAGAATCCTTCATTAAACCTCTTGTTTTCCGCATTTGTCATGCTCAAAAGTCTATATAGATTAAAATGCAGATCTGCAGATGTGGATGCAAAACTGTAGAAGAAGCCTACATATAGATCCATAAATTTAATACATACTTAGCTATGCTTCCTTTACAAGCAGGACACTTTGCTTTCTTATGTCAGTACAACAACAGCTCCTCATGAAAGATCTGGGGAAGGCCTTAGAGAACTAACAAGTGTTGGCCAGCTGTCTCACTTTGCTAAAGGGTTTGGTCTCTAATGTTTACAAATTCTCTCATCAGACTTTAAAACATACCCAAACATTTTCATCTTCCTTTGGAAGAGGGCTAAGTATGTGAACCTCAGGGACACAGAGAGGGAGACAGTGAAGAGATATGTTTGGTTTGGAGAAGAATAGAGGAAGGATGCAATGGAAGGAGTTACCAGAAAATTTTTGCATTTGTGTTACTTAGGGTATAAGAAACTGGAGACCTGTATTTGCTAGAAAAGTCACTCCAAAGTGTAGCAGAGACCTTCTGGCCCCAGAAGATGGGCCATGGCCTCAGGTTTGTCTGAGTCCTCAGCCTGGCCCTGGAGCTGGCCCATGTTGCAGGACTTGGATGATTGCTTTGCACAGTCATTTTCATATGTAAAATATTAACAGTAACTCATATTTACATAACTCCTGAGAAGCTGAGAAAATAACTTTGTTCTTACAAAAGACCAACCATAAAATTGTAATATGCTATGGTGATGCAGTTTGAACTTTATGTTTCCCTTCTTGGTTACAGGAGTGGCCCTTTCTGGTATTGCTAATGATCCTTTTTGCTTTTTCAGAAATGTTCCTTGCCAGCTTGCAGAAAAGCGTTCAGGTCCCTTTAAGAAGTCAGGAACAGAGGCCTACAAGAGCTTTGTTTTACCGTTTTACTGGAGTTTGGGCAGCTCTTACCTACTCTGAGCTCAGCTGCACCAGGCTAATTTCCGTAAGCATCATGTGGTGTTACAGAAACCACATTTTGCCAAGCTGTCAACTGTACAGCCTTCTCTTTGCTAAACAGACTCCCATTAAAACTGTCTGCACAATTTGTCAGTTAAATGAGGTACAAGAGGGACGCTCTATTTGCCCCTAATTAGCTGTGCAGACTACCTTTGTCTGTTTGATTAAGTATTCACATTATCAATTTTGTTTAATCTGATTCATTTCACACACCTCCCCAGGGACTCAGCCCATACGGTTAACTAATCTCTGATATCATCTCTCATATCAGCCCGCAGTAGTCTCCCACGGCATGCTCTACCCACACACTCACTGCTCACCAAAATCTTTCCTGGGAAAGATTCTTCCCAACCCATGAACCCAACACTGTCTCCCTGGAGCTGAGGGCTTCTACCTTTGAGGGGAAACAGTAAAAGCCAGTATTGTGCTTGCTATGTTTCCTGGGGACGTCTGCAATGGCTTTTTTAATCCCAGAAGCTTTTCAGCTGCAGCCAGCTGACTCCAGTGAGGTGTGATACGTGTCCTGCCCCGGCACACCCCTTCCCACGCCTCACAGATGCCTGCGGTGCAAGCTGCTCAACTCTTCAGCAGGTCCCTGAGTTTGACAGGAGGCAACACCAGTGTCCCTATCACACTGTAAAATAGCACATAATAATGAGGGATGGACTTGAACCAGGAGGACCTGCCCAGTCCAGCGTTGTTTAAGAGAGAAAAAGAACCACAGGTATTCATAGATTATCCATTTGCAAGCTTGCAAGTGTCCAACTAACTGCACCTTTGAGAGAACACAACCCATTTTAAGAGAGAGAAAAATTCTCCTGAGGAAAAAATGGACTGAAAAGGTGCTCTCAAAGCCACTTCTGTGGTTTTGCTCAAAACAGGACCACAAATAGCTGGGGAGAAGCAAACAGACCTCAGCAGAGACCAGACAATGGCTAGGAATGAAGAAGTATTGCCTCAGCTTCACTGGATGGGTTATTCCACCACAAAATTTGATGCCCATCTGCATGCACACTGAGTGCATTCCCATGCACACACAAACTACAAACATTTATACACTTGCTTGTGCATTAGCATGAATGCCATTGAAAATATTTCCAGCAAAATTTTTAAACATTCTAAATTTGAGATATTATTACTCTGGCTTCTGTTAAAAGTTTTCTCAGAAGACGTTAGTCTAAATCTTGCCATTGGTCATACTTCTGATAGAAATAAAGCTTTCATAATTTTGCAGTGACAAGTTTTAAGTGAACAAAAATCAAACTTTGCAATCAGTCAGTGTACAAACCTTGACCCACATCTTTTTGGTGTATTTCAGTGTGGAAGAGTTTGGCTCATAATACTTTTCAGAGCTGCAATTTTCCATTTCTCTGTTTTAAAGGAAGAGTGGGATGCAACTTGGATTTCAGTAGGTCAACTACCCCAAATTCCTTTCCTTGTGCTACTAATATTGCATGCTTACATGAGCAAAAGAAGCAAGGTGATGCACACAACAGTCAGTGCCACCCTTCTTTGGGTCAGGTTTCCTCATGGCAGTATATGGAAAAGACCTTTCCAAACTCTGATCTGACTCTGCCCTAGGTAAGCACTGTCAGACAGAATACAGGCAGGCAAACATTGCTGTTGCTCTTAGGCTACCCAGAACACCCAAGGCTCCATGTACTGAAATTGGCATTAGAAAATAATTGTAAATGCTAGATTGCAATATGAAAATCTATAGAATAATGTAGATTGGAAAAGCCATGTACCACTATATTTCACTGAGTTTCATTAGTATAATTCAAAAAAAGCTTATTTTACAAATCCCCTGCTGACCCTGGGAGAGTGGTTTACAGCTAAAAAGCTCCTCAAAATGCTTTGCAAAATATCCTTCCCTTTGTTGCTCAAATTGTTATTTTCAAGAGTGCAAACTGTTTTATGGTTAGTGCAAAAATTTAATGCCAAGATCCAACCTTGTGAATCACTTGGCTGCTCTTCCCTGCATTAAACTTCGGTGAATAGATACAACTCAGGGGACTAAAAACCAGCAAAGAACATCTGGCTTTTGGTGCTAATAAAATTAGACTTAACTTTTTTTTTTCTTTCTTTTTATTTGTGGGAAAGAAAAAAGGCTCATAAAATACTTTGGTTTTGTTTTTTCTACAGATCTAAGAAGAAACAAAACAAGTTTTGAGCAATAACTGTAGAGAAAAAATGGCATGAAATGTCAATTAAATACCAAATTGAGAAAGCATTCATATTTGGAAGACTATTTGAATTTAAACACAGGCAAAAATACAGTCCTGAACTACAATAAAAATGAGCAAGTATTTAGCTGAGTGCATAAACAGGCCCGAAGGCAGGAAGCTGAAGAAATTACATGGTGAAGGAGTAATAGTTAATCTTTTAATTAATATTTAAATCAATTAGTCCCTGGCATCTACAGCAATAAATCGAGGAAGTAAAATTTCTGCTAGGATTCTGTTGCATTTCCCCATACTCTGTTCTGTGATGTCAGTGTCAATACATATGCTCATTGGCATTGCCATAATTTTTGTACCAATCTAATGAGTCACTCTGCATAGACAGAGCTCTAATTAAAAGTGGCATTGACTATGAGGGAATATAGTTTTACTCCCAGTTGTACCAGTCAGCTCAAGAATCACAACCAGTTAGGAAAGAATGACTGGACTGGAGTGCTCAAGGATTCTGAGCACCAAGGAGGAAGTGCCAAAAGTATTTTCACTAAAGGAAAGAAGATGAACATTCTTAGAGTGGTGGAAAACTGAGTTTGAAGACTAAGAAGATTTTGATCTATGAAAATGGATGAATGGAAATGAAGAAAACTAAGGTCTCATTCCTTTAACTATGGCCTGCCCTATACATACATCTTTGCATACATCTGATGCAAGACTTTCAGGTTCCTGAAGAATTAACAGTAGCATAGGAATCATTTTCACCATCATTATTCAATAGTAATGGCAACTACAGAGTAGTACTGAGGAGTCTGAATCATGGGCCACAAATATTTGGCATCAACACCTTAGAAATACAGGGCTGCAGGAGAATCAGTGCACCAAGGCACGTACATCTCCTGCTTAGAGTCTCCTAACTCATTGTCACATGAAGTGACATATCGGCCCAATTAAAATGAGTATCAATACTGGGCTTTACTCTGGGGTTATTTCGAGTTTTGTGTTTTAGCAACTCACTGAAACATAGGTTTGCTTTAAAATTAATTGAAACCATAAGACCTTGGTTTATGCAAGTCAAATACTTGGATTATAATAATGTCTATCTTTGGAAAATTACTGCAAAACAGAAGTTCTGAAAAGCATTTATATCACTTACATCCTAATCCAAGTTGTACTGTCTGGGTGGACACTTCAAGGGAGAGTGCTACTTTTCTTTCTCAGTTCTCTTAAACTCTGTTGTTGAGCTCTGTGTTTGCTGAAGATGGTTTGCCTGCAGAAATTTTTCCCATAAAAGTACTTGTAGAATGAGGCTGATGAGATTCTGAACTTCCTTCAAGTTCCTCTTCTGCTGCTGCTCTCAGTTGTACAGATGAAAGCAGGGCAAGGTGCAATAAATCTGTGGACAGGAGGTTATCTGTTCAATCACATTATGAGTCTGGACATACACATCAGGATGCAGTGAAGGAAGAGATGTAAAATTTAAATCTCAGAGCTTCATTAGCCAGCATCCTATAACTGAACTGAGGAAAACAGAGGGTAACACATCTGCACATAATGGGACATACTCCTTAGGTTTAACAATATCAGCTTTTGTTTGCTGTATACAGTGAAAAACTTGGTTGAACATGTGTGAGCTGGTCAGAATATAACTGCACCAATAACATCAGCATGATCATTGTTGTAACTGGTGTCATGACTGAAAATGGCAGGCGGTTGGCATTTCTGATTCATGTCTCCTCTGCAAAGTGCCATTCTTTGGGAGATCTGGTGCTGCTGTCAACCACATCCTTTCGGCTCTTCTAAGTTTATTTTATCTTGTTGGGAAAAAATCTTACATTTTTTGGTGGAAACATGACACTCATCTGCTGCCCTGGAAATATCTATAGGCTCTGGCTGGCAAATGCTTTATATTGAGACTAATGGATTTTGAAGAGGTAAACTGTCACTATTCTATGTTCTAGAGTACAAATTTTCAGCCCAGTGTTTTTCAATGCATTGAAAATTCAAATACCATTATTCCTTCACAAAGCTTCCCAAATGCCTCAGGTTCAAGGTGCAAGCACCTATACAAATTATTCCATCAAGTCTGAGGCAAAACAGGAAAATGGAATCTTTTGACCAATTGATGACTTTCAAGGGGTTTGGGACCAAATTTTAGGGAGGCCAAGAATTAGCAGACGTGGTTACTGGGAAATTCATGAGTTGCTAAGTTGCTTTTGCTATTTCCAAGAAACAGTGATAACTCTGGGGGAATGCAGTCATGGTTACTTAGCACAGCCAGAGCCTTTCGCTGGCATGTCGCCGTCTCCGAAACTTTGCCAAAAGTCTGAAGGATCCAGTGATGACCACCAAGTGTCTGACAGGCCTTGGCAAGTTCCCCTAATTAACTTGAGAGCCCTTGCAGAGCTTCTGTGCCTCGTAGTAAGTCCAGTCAACCAAAGCCATGTTGCAAAGCAGATCTCCTCAGTCCCCAAAGGGGTTCCCCTTAATCTCCTCAGCCCCACCGAGATCTCCAGCTGGAGAAACTCTGGCAGAAGGCAAATGCTGCAAGGAATTTTTGATTCTTAGAGGGACTCTTGCAGGGGTCTGAGGCAGATCTGGTCAGGTTAACAAGGTTTCCAAAGATCCCATGAGTAGCTTGGGAAAAAGAAAAGAAAAAAAAAAGGAAAAATACAAACTTTGGGTCCAGTTGCAGCAAGCAGGAGCCCAAGATATGCTAATTAACACAGCTGCCATCAAGGATGTAATCTAATTTACATACTTGCTAGTGAATAAATGCTTCCATATGGCACAGTACCAGAATTTTTCCTTGACAACTTTATCAAAAAGCTAATAGAATTTGCATGCAAAAGAAAACTTTTTCCAGCTTGACTAAAGACGACAAACCCAGTAAAAATACTGAGAGAAATGCAGAGGGAAAAGATGAAGTTAAGCAAGGTAGATATTAGCAAGCTAAGAAACTATGGTTTAAATATTTTCTAATGGAGCAGTAGGAAAACTCAGAAATGCTCTACAATGTTCCCCAATTAACTTGTTTCCTCATCTTCTTGTCCCAACCAAATCCATGAAATGGCCTTATGCTTGTTCATCCTGTACATCCACCACTGCCAACTTGAGGCAGATGCTCAAATGCTCAGGTGCCCAAAATGAGCCAGATGCTCAGATGCTGTACTACTGGACTTCCTGATGCGTGTAAGCCCACAAATCCATCCCTGCCTTCAGAGTCCTGGACTAGCACATGATTCACTGTGTGTGGCAGCAGAGCTCCCCATAGTGCATGAGAGCATTGCAGACTGCCTCAACAGTCGTGTCATCTTCCTGGTGCAGGCCATCTCTCTTCATCAAATTCGTGACTTCCCAAACTCTGTGCATACCTTGCATTCAGTGAGAGGAACCAACTTTATTGACCATGGCAGCTGGCTGTTGAAGGTGGCTTTTCAGTGATGTGCCACAAAACAGACCACACTGCTCTGAAGTGGCTTTATTTTTTGGACTATATTGACCTCTGGTTTGGAAGTGTTTAATAAATCACAGGCTGACCGCTGAAGTGGCCACTGTGTTATCTCTGAGCATCAGAGGTCTTAGCCAAAGTCAATAATGTGAAGATTGAAGAGTGACAGCATATTTAAATCATAGATAATGTTTCCTGAAAGCCCTGGTCAACAGTGTGAAGAGTAAAGATAGTGACTCAGGGGAGCGGTTTTCCCTAAGCATGAATTCCTTTCACACTGAAGCAGGAAGTGCTGGTTTGGGAAGATGTAAACTCACACGGCCATATGCATTCTCCAGCCTTTCAGACAATTGCTGTGCTTTCCCAAGGGAAAGAAGAAAACATCAGTGGTATGTTCTGAAAACATCTACAAAGCAAATTCTGCCCCTGTGGACTTTCCCAAAAGGGAATGCCCTCTGTTCGGAAGATGCTGGACTCTCTGAGATTTTCAACAGCCTTTTCTTTTGGGATCTTTGCCTGAAGCAGAGCTGCCTGAGAAATGGCTACTCAATTTGTTGTATATGGCCCTTCACTATGGCCCTAAAAAAAGAAACTGAAGATATTGGGCATGTTTATCATTAAGTTACTCATAATCTATCTGTAAATGGTCAAGGATATGATCTTCACACTCACATGCCCAGTACATGCACAAACACAGTAACATACCTAAGCAAACCAAAGTCAGGACTAAATGACCTAGCAGGTAGTGGTGTAAGCTGAGCTGGGTTTAAATGTACCCTTATAAGGAGCCATACAACTGCTCTTAGCCAGATCCTATAAATTTTCCCAACTGAAATGTTGTAAGAATATTCATACATGTGCTTAACCATAGATATTTGTGCTGTTTTACTCAGACTTTGTGCTTGAACACATTGCTGGATGCAAGCCAGGGCACAAGGCCCCTACTGAGGATCAGACTTGGCCTAGTCATCGTTCTCCTTTTGCACTCATTCTGATCTGTCATGGAACAGATACTTCATAATCCTCACGGGGCACCTGAGTTAAGGTTGCACTGCATTCTGCAGGTAGCCTTGCCTCCTCTATGTTCTTCATTTATCCCAGAAAAATCTTTGTAGTCAAAGGAGAACAGAAACAGACTTATTCATATATGGAAAATCAAAATAAAAAATTAGTGTTGAAACTCAGGGAAAATGAAAAATTGCTATATCATTATAGATTTTAAGCAACAGGGCCATGATTGGAGACTTTATTTTCTGCCTTCCTTGTAGATTCCACTTTCAATAGTCTTTAAAAATCTCTTTTGTTGAAGTAGTTGAAATTTAATTTCAAATATGATTCCAATGAAGCAAAATTTTTGTGGATCAAAATGTTCATTGGAAATCAATATTTGTACTTTCAACTATTTAATAATTTAATGCTTTTTATTTTTAACATCAGTTCAGTGAAAAAAATATGCAAGCTGAAGCAAAGCAATCCTGATTTTTTAGGAAATGTCACTTCAGATGGATCATTCTGATATTTTCCAAAGTAGTCATGATTTCTGTTTTGAAGGACTTAAATTCTTGGTTAATCTTTTTCTCTCAGATAGATACATTTAGGATGAAAAAGAATTCTACAATATTATAATTATTCTACAATCTGTACTTTGTGAAAGGGAAATTCTGAAAATGGGCTTTCTCTAAAAATCTTCCAGCGGGTCAGAACTAGAGCAGGAAAATTGCTGTCTATAGTAACTGGCACAGATACAACCTGCCTTTCTACTGACCAATGCAGGAATTTTTTCTACGTAAGACTGATACATGCAATTCTTGACATATGTGAAAACTGGAGCACTGGAATGTCCCCTATCACCAGATCCCTTTGGCAGCAGTGCCATGCAGGAGTAACACACACCCCCTCTTCCAGATGCACCTGGAGGGGACCCCTGCCCTGGCTAAGGCAGGTGAGGCCAGTCAACTTTACCAGCCCAGACACCACCTGGAATTTTAAACAGAAATTGCTGTACACGCAGGAGGACCCTGAGGTAGCTGCAATGGAGAGCCTTCAGATTTGCTCCATGGACTCATCTTTAAGACTTCTGTTGAAATAAAGTACTTGGAGTTGTAGCTGCAAGTGTTTAAAATGTGGATGTGCACCATTAATGTAATGACTGCCACTACAAGTCGCTGCAATGTTTCCAAAACTGTTTTCCAAATGCAGATGTATTTGGTCTCCATCTCTGTTGTCTCTCTTCCTCCCATGCCTCCCATTTCTGGCTTCTGGGACAAGGGAGCAGTCACAGCAGATGCTGGGCTGCCTGGCTGCCTTCTCCTCATGCCTGGGTAGACAGCAGCAAACCTGGCTGGTGCACTGGGACCTTTAGCCCATCAAATGCTTTTTTCCTGCTACAGGGCAACTTCACCAAAGGTCATATTTTTCTCATTCCTAACACTGGTCAAGAGAAATCTAAACTGAGCTTAGGAAAGCTGTAAATGCCATGCAAAATCCTGACACCATGAGAGGGCTGTGCTTGTATCCCCACTTTACAGCAGAGGTCAATATTTGCTGTGGTAAAGGCAGCTTCTGCTCTGTAACCAGCACTCACTGCCTCAAACCAGAGCTGAAGAAACATCATCTGAGCCAGCATGGCCCTTATTTCTTTCATATCCCCCTTGTCAACAGTTTGAAAATGAGATAGCTAATTTTGTGCCTGACAAGAAAGGACGGATCATTTTCTCAGATGCTGCTATCAGCAGAGTCAGTGCTGGTACACTCTCCGAGGGAGTCCCCAAACTACAGGTTACTGGCAGGCAGACAAACGCTCGCTGACAGCCATTTGTGACCAACTATGAAACACCATCTGCTGTAGTTGGAGGGAAGGAACATATCCAGCAAGTGATACCACTGTGAGAAATGATTTTGTGTGTTGACACACAGCAGTCTTTAGATAGCCCCAAAGAATAAGCCTACTTTGTTTTTCCAGATTTGTGTATGGGGGAAGAAACATTTTCTCTTTTGGGGGGTCCATGGGTGAGACTTCCTGGATCTATTTGGATTGGAGCCAGAAAAATAAAGGGTTTGATATGTCTGTATTAACAGGTGTACTAAATTCAACTGTGAACTGAGCCAAATGCATCTTTAGCAATGTCATTTTGGGGGGTGAAGCACTATCTGACAGCTAAAACACCCGCTGGAGTGTGAATCTGCCATAGACTTGCTTGTGACGTTGAGCAAGCCTCATCCCTTCTTTTAGGAATTGGCTCTCAGTTTTGAGGAGCAGCAATAACACTTTTCTTCAAGGTAGTGTTTGTTCAGCCCTTTGAAATCCCTGGAGAAAGGAGATAAGCAAATTTTATTTAACTTCAGAGAACGTTGTCTGGTTCAGAGGCTGTTAAGTGGACAAACACAAAGGCTTTACCTTCAGGATGTGGAGGGGGGAGAAAAAGCACAATGAAACAAGACATTTTCAGAGTTGTAAAGACATTCTTGAAAGTTTAAGTGGCTCAAGTGCACAAAAAGTACCCACATGTGTCCAAAATGCTGTCGAAAAGCAAAAGACTTCCCTTAGTAACTAACTCAGGCAGCAGATCCCAGAAGTGTCAGGAGAAGGGATGCTCAGCTCCTTCGCAGGGGGAAGGAATCTTACTCGCTCATTAACGTAAATAAGGCATGCAGCCAAAGGCATATGCCAACTCTTCCCTCTATGGTCAGAGAAAAAGGCTTTCATTTTTAAGAGTCTTAATAGTCCTGTGTCTCATGATTAAGTAATGAGAGCTGGCATCCAAAGTATCTGAAGTTCAGCTGATCTTGCATTATCCTTCTAGGCCTGGCAGACTATAAACCAAAATATTTCCAAGTAAAATATGCAGATGCAAAAATAAATAAAAGATCCACCTTTAAACAGCTGATCAGTCTTAAGGCAGAGAAATATCAAATTATGGCAGATTGTCACCTTATTTCTTTGAATTCTAGCAAAATTTTTGAAAGCTGATACATATATAGATGATTTTGTATTTTTATATGTGGTTTTGTTTGTATACACACACATAGATACATGCATGTTTTTCATACCACCTCTTTCTGATCTGGCCTGCATTTCCGTGAAATTGCAATGATAGTGATGTTTGTCATCAGAGGCTTGCAAGGATTAAACACTGTTTTACTGTAGAAACCCTTTCTGAAGGTTAGCATAGGATGTCTGGATTCAGTCTCTTTAAGCCCATATATATAGATGTATGTATATGTATGTATGTGTATGTATATATGTATGTATGTCACATTAAACCAGCTATGGCAAGGCTTGATCCAGACTCTGTTGAAGTTGGAAATGCGCTGTGTGCAGTGTCACCCAGATTGGAGCAGAAGGGTCTGGATCTGGATTTCCCTCTGGCTCAGGACTGGACCCAGAGGTGGCCTGTGGAAGCCCAAACCCTGCACGTCCCCGAGGCAGATATGGACAGGGAGCACAAGGGGGGCTGTAGCAGGGGCAGTGGAGGGGAGGCAAACCCACCTCCAGGGTCCAGCAGGCAAGGAGATGGGAGCACTGCCAGCCAGCTACAGGGGATGGAGAGAGAAAGTGGGATAGACGAGGGCTTTCGGGAAACCTTATTTATGATTTAAATATGCTGTCACTTGTGCCCATGCGATATGAAAACCAAATCTAAACATTTGTCTGTAGAATCAGGTGATGGCTGGCCCTCTACTGTCTCAAGGGGGGCAGGAAAATGGTCCATGCACCTGCCACCTAATTCAGTTTAAAACCTGACACATTTACCAAGAGTGGGCTGGCATAATGAACTTCATTCATGCTGTCAGTGGAGTCAATAACTTATCCCCAACTGCTTTTGTCTCCCTGGCGGCAGTGCCTCTGATCGGGCTGAGGTACTTATTCAAGTAAAATTTATTTTCAATTGCAGGCCATAATACTACTGGCACAAGCCTTGCTTTGACAGAAGCTTTTGCTCAAGGCTAAACTATTGTTAAAGTTTGTGCCCATTGTCCAGGGTCTTTGATCTGTCAAAGCTGCTTAACAAGCTGGTTAAAAACTGTTTCAGATAACAGGTGTGTCCTTTGAGGATGCAGGGCCATTTTTCAACTTCTTTAAAAGACTAGTCCAGTAGCTGACTAAAATTTACATGCTGGTTGGTGGTGATATATGTAAAGCACTTTTAAAGCAAGAAATTCGATTTAGGGGTTTATTTCCCTGGACTTCCTTGTGGTTTGTTGTTGGTTTTGTTCTGTTTTGTTTTGTGGTTTAGGGTTTTGGGTTTTTTTTTCCTGAGGAAGTAAAAAGATTTACAAGGTGTTTCTCTGTGGCCTTGGAAGTATTTAGTGGAAAAATGATTGAGGTGCTAAATCTACCTGTGGCACTACAGTGGCACCCAGGCACAGTAAAGTCATGTTTGGAGCAGCAAGCAGCAGTGAACGCATCTAGGAGAAAGCTTATGATGGAGAGGAGCAAAAGTGGGGTCACGTGGGGCGGGCTTGCAGGGGGGACACACTTCCCCTCCAAGCCAAAGCCTGCTACGGTGCCATTGTGCTGCTCCAACCCACCCCTGCCCCCCAGCTGGGTCTGCCACCAACCCTGAGAGCCTGCAGCATGGTTAGCACCTACAGGATCTGCTCTTGCTACATAGAAAGCCCAATTTCTGGGAGAAGATCCCCATAGTACCTTGGGTCCCCACTGTATAGGCCCAGCCATTCATGCATGACCAATGGCCTGAAAAAAATTTCCTTTGAATGGTCCATATGTCAGCTATATTCTTCAGGATGTGCAAAAAATGGTTCCTCCCCTTCACATATGTTTTAAAATACTGCTGAGGTCCTGAGGGATTTACCCAATTTTAACCCAACCTAGTTGGTTTTGTTTTTCTTGGAAAAAAAGTTAAAAACATGTCCACAGTAATTCTGAAATGCATGGAGCTGGCCTAAAAGTTTAGGGAGAAGGGGGAAGGGAAACTCACTGTATGTGCACTGTGTGTTTTAGGGAGGGTATGGAAGGAAGGGAGAATGAGCATCTTCAGGGGTCATTTCCCCCCCATCTTTGGATCAATACCACCTAATTCTGTAGCTGCTGCTACCGGGATTTTGGTCCAGACCAAAAATTTCTGTGCCTTTCCAAGTTCCAGTTGAGCACATACCCTGAGCAACCAATCAGTCATAACTTCCAAACCTGTGTGTATCTGCAAAGCCCTGTCAGAGGCCAAGGAGTGAACTGAGGTCAGCACTGCCATTAGAGGTGTCTCCTACACCCCCAGCCTGCTGGCTGCAGGCTGCCTCACAGCTACCCCAACTTCTCCACAGAGGTACAGAGGGTGCAGAGCCCTGGGAGCCTCACCTGCACCTCTGGCCAGGCAGCTCTGGTTGTACGGTGCATAGAGCATCTCTTTACGGGCAGTCCCTGCGGTCCCCAGTGCTGGTGGGCTGCAGGGTCTCCACAGGAGGGAGCAGAGAAGGGGAGGAGCAGACAGCATCCTCACAGGCAGCTCCATAGCCAGGAGCAGATCATGAATAAAATGTGGTGGCTAGGAAACACCTGCCCATCTCTGACCTGCCGGAAATAAGCACCTTCAGCAAGTGAGTGCAAGGTCATCTTCAACGGAAAAAAAAAAAAAAGAGCTGAAAGCTCCCTTTGTACAGCAGGAAAGCTCTGAGACTTGTTCCCCTCCTTCCCCTGAGCTGCACCCAGCAGCTCCCCTTGCTGGAGAAGCTTACGTTCCTTGAGAGATGAGCACAACAAACTGAAATGCCTTTGCTGGAAAAGTGAGCCTGCTTCCTAGGAACATTTTTCTCAAACAATCCCATCTGTACCAATAATCTGTCATCAGCTTGTTAGTAGGAAGCTGGTGAAGGAAACAAGCACTTTGTCAAACGTAGTAGTTTTATGAACATCCCTAAACTGAGTTGAGAATGAGAGGGGGAAAGCAAGGTTTCTCAAATACCACTCAGCTATGCTCACCATTAGGATCATCGCAACTGTTCAAAGATTACTTTGGCTTCTGTCTGTGCCATCAACTGGCTTCAGAGACATGTTTAGAGCAATTCATTTTCAGCATTAAAATGTAGCCAGAAAGATGTGAGATGGAGGACAAATTCCTGTTGCAAGGCTGCCTCTGAGCAAAGCTTCCCATGATTTTACTGGATGAAGCATCAACTTCATCAGCTGCTACATCAGCTACACAATGTTTTCAGCACTCTAGTGACCAAGTCGGTGTCTGTGGGCAGGTTAAAGGCCTCGGTGAGGTAATGACCTGTTGTTCACCAAACACAATGAGGCAAGTTTTCACTTTCTCCATAATCTAGATTAAAACATTTTCATCTCTGTGAAGAAGGATGTACAGAAATCTACTAGTCTCCCTTCTTCTCTGCATTTTTCTGAGGTAAATTATGAAATGTGATTGGTTTTAAAGGCTGAATTTCCCTTACCTGTTACAATCAGAGGGGAAGCTTCAATGCTGTGCTGAAGCATAGAATAAGGCCCTGTTGTGATCTCCCCAGTGGGAAGAGTATTACAGTTGTGAACAAGGGAAGTTGAATAACAGCAAACACTTATGGAGAAAATGTGAAAATTATACAAGGTAGCCCAAGGACTCAAACCACTTTAACATTACAGCCCTCCTTAATATTACTATCTAACTGTGGCTTGCAAAGTAAAATAAGAAGATGCTGTAAAGTGGCGAGTGTCCAGTGAGACCACTGGCCTATTACAGGAGGGTATCTGTAGCTATTATTTGTCACTAGCTGTTATTTATACTGCACATGATTCAACAGATGGCCAGGCAGATGCAATGGCAAGGTGAGACAACCACAGCAGCGAGGGCTGGAATAGAAGATGCTGCAGCTGGAGGAAGAGGGCTGCCCATGGAGAGAGATGGATGGAGCTGGTGGTTGGGTGAGGGGATGAGCAGGAGATGTTCAAGCAACTGAACCTGACGGTGTCAAAGAAAGGGTCACCTGCCGACTGTGGGGTGCTGCAAGATGTGGGACATGCTGGGGTCTTCATGGGGGCAGGCCAGGTAAAGGAGCCTGACCCAATACGACCAAGAGAGAAGGAACTGAAATTCTGATACTGCATTTACTGGAGAGCTGTCCTTCTGCTGTACTGCTGGAAATAGGGTAAACCCCTGAGATCTGGGGTAAAATCCACATGGGCAGAAGTGAAGAAGCAATCAGTGCTGATCTGGTTCAGGGTATTTAGTTAGTGCTGGCTTTGTCAGTAGGCAGGATTTGGGGCAGAAACCTCGGACACAAAGACGCTGTAAAAAAGTGCTGTGACTCAAAATCATGGATGGCGTGCTGCCAAACTGATTAAATGCATAAGTGGGAAGAAAAAAACCACTGCAACATTTTAGCAAACACCATAAAAAAGAGGAAAGTAAAGTTTTCTCTTTGGATTATAGCTTTGTATTGATAAGTGGAAATATGCTGAAACAAGTGAAGGATGGGGCACTAAGTACAGCTTGCCTGGTCTAAGCAGGTGGAAAGAGGAGACAAGTCCCAGGGGAAAGCCCTAAGCCTCTCATCCAGCCTGTGCCTGGAACCACTTCTCCCACAAGGTATGTGATTCCTACATAGCAGAAAGCCAAAGCTCTCTGCTTTCCCCAGCTGCTTACAAATTTGGGAGTGGATTCATTTTTCTTGGTGGAGATTTGATGATAGACGAGGATGGATTGTCTCTGGACATATGAAGAATTCTGATACTGAGGGCTATTTTATGTCTATGTGTCATATTTATGAACTGAAAAAGTGGCTGTCATGGGCATCTTTCGCCCCATGTTGATGTGAAACCCAGAAGAGAGGAAGGATTTCTTGCACATGGTGCAAAAGTATAAATAGACATTCTTTACAGTTTCATAGCTCAATAAACCAATCATGCACGACTGGGAAAAGCTAAAGAGAAAGCCAAAACGTAATGGAAACAAATCAAATACTGGGGACCTTGATCAGTTAATAATTCTGATAAATATCTCACTTCAGAAAGAAAATGTATTCTCCTGGTAATATGGAGAGAAAGAGATGACAGCAAGGCCAAAAGCTTTCTGTAAGGGAAAAAGACTGAAACTACATCTATACAAAACATGCCTGTGACCATTACCTAGCTCTGAAGCCAACTGGCACAGACTGGCGTGTGTCCACATTATTAAATTCTTGCTTTCCAGGCAGTGTGGCTGAACACAAATTGCCTGCTGGGATTGGCCTTTGGCCTATGCTATCCACAAACCATGCCTGGGAAATGTTCAGGAGAGTGCTAGCTGCCTGGAGCCAAAACATGCCAGGAACTGTTGTAACAATTTGACTCTATAAATAATTGAGCGACAATGCCTGAAAACATTATGTAGCACTGGTTAATTTACTAGGAGAGATGAAATCCATGATTCTAGCTTGGAATGGAAACATTGGATATCTTATAGAATGCAGAGAAATGGAAAACCCTAGAGCACCCAACAGACACAAGAGAGTTCTGACGTGAGGCAGGCAAGCATCTACAGCTGCACTTAAGTCAAATAAGAAAAAACTCATATCCTGGCACAAGTAATGGAAGTATGAAGTAGTGGAATGTACATCTACACCTCTGGAAAGGGCAAATGGACCATGCTGGAGCAGCAAGGGAAAAGCAAACCAGGAAGATCCTGAAGCTTTGCAAACACTGTGCTCAAGTGCTTTTGCAGAGCATACCTTGTCCTGCTTCAAAACTGAACACAACTAAACCTCCCAAAATTACTCAGTGAGAAAGAAAAAGGGGTACACGCACTGCTAACAGACATGGTCTCAAGGCCACAAGGAGCAGGCTAGTGTGGGCTGGAGCCTGCTCAGGAAGCTCCCTCCAAAACACATGGAGCCCGTTGGACCTGACCATGCCTGAAGGTTGCCTGGGCTTATGGGCACATCAGGAGAGCAAGGTCACAGCAGCCATTGAGAGAAGTGCACTGAGAGAAGGGGAGGCAGGGCAGGCAGCACACAGCAGGCTCACAGGAGGTCTGCTCCTGCAGGGCAGCAGGGACTCGGCTAGACCCATCCAGAGGCACAGAACAGCTGCCCCACAGTAACTGCTCCTAATTCCCTGCAAAGACAGCATGGATGTGCCAGGACTTCAGTGGCAAAGGTCTGGAAACTACTGCATCCATCTCCCATGGAAATGAAGCCTTCAGACCCTTCTAGTTTAGGTCCTTTGTCAATTTATGAGGCTCAGAGATGTTCAGACACTGGTAACAGTCCAGCCCTTTGCATGGAAGTGCACGCAAGGTTTCCATGGTTGCTAGCCCTGGCAGGTCTGTGTCTGGGATACTTGTAGCCTGCTGTAAGTATCAGCACATACATGGAGTGGTGTCCAACTCAATTCTCATTGTGCTCAAGCAAACCATCATGCCACCCATGGCCACTACTGTTGTGACTCATTACTGTCTCTTGCAGTTTCAGGAGGCAAGCCAAGTGCTGAAACTGGGGATAGAAAATCTCCCGGTAAATGTTTCAAGCTGCCTTTCTCTTAGCACCTGAAAATTCATTTGCTATGTGAAGATCTGACAACACAGGCCACAAAATCCACCATGGCCAACTCCCCTGCAAAGCATGAGGTAGGGCAGCACAAGGGACAAACTGCATGTTTAGTTGTCTACTTCCTGCATGGCACTTGATAGGTCTTTGCTTATCAACAAAAACAAAAGAGTCAGGAGAGAGGATGTTTCATGTGGTCATATTATTGTTCTTCCTCTGACCCCATGGATGAGGGCTTGCAACTCCCTCAGGTTGAAGGTCAGGTTTTGTAAAATAAGTTTTTATTAGTTGTGAAACATTTTTCTACTTTTTTAAAAAATACAGATTAAATCTCATGGTTTTTCAGAGAGACACCTAACGATTTACAGGTGAAACACAGCAAAATAGCACCAGGTGTGTGATTGTCAGAGCCTCTGGTTAGAAAGCAATTAAAAGAAAAATAAAATAAATTAAAAAGAAAAAAGTACACACACACACACAAGAAAAAAGCCCACAAAGAGTAAGTATGCAGACAAGTAATTTAGCATTTCCAAAAACACAATCCATTTTTTATTACACACACATCAACTTCCTTTCCTGAATAATTTTTAAATATTTCCTCTGGTGGTGTGACTAAGGCACTGTTGCACCCTCATGTACATCCCTGACATGGGAGAGGGTTTTTTGGAGGTGATAAATGCATTCAGAGACCACAGTTCCATTCCTCTCCTGTTTTGTGGAGACTCTGTTATCTGTGTCTTAAAAATTGAGTCTGACCTGCTTTTATTAGCTTACAGGGCATCAGGACCAGGCCCTGTGCAAGTCTCTTGTTTTTCAGGGGATCCATTAGTTTTTGAGTTGTAGGTCTCCACAAATCATCTTCACCCTAAACACTAAATTCTCTCATTTCTTGTCATTTTCCCCTTGCTCATCTGGCAGCCCCTGCTGCTGCTCTGCCAGGTAACTTTCAAGATGTACGTGTCAACAGGCAGAACACTTTGGGAAAAAGCAAACAAACATAAAAATATTAAATTAAAATATAGATCTACAGTTTTTTTTACCAAGGCTATATAGAACCCTATCCTGAACCTACCACAAGTTCAGAAACTTGGGGGATCTAGGCATAGATTTTGGCTGCATAGCCTCACTGATGACATTAATTTTTAAGAAGTTTTGCCCATCAGACAAACTTAACTCTTCTGTAGTTGCACTGTGCTTATCTATGTGCCTACTTCAATGTAATATCAAGCAAAGAGGGTTTGTTTCAACTTCAGAAGACAGAAATGAAAGGCATGAGATAGAAGGTTTGTTGGGGTAAGCAAGCTACAGGTACTTCCATTCACCCTTCTGGTGTCCTCAGTTCAGTGTCTCCAACTCAGCAGTTTTTGGATGCTGAGCAGTTGTTGGTTGGGAGCATAGATATGGATACAGCTCCATCAAAAACTGTATCATCTCCCTGATGTGATGTAAGATTGGCAATTTCTTCTTTTTTTATTCATTTGACCCTAAAACCTTTTATAGTTTTAATTGAACTGATTATTTGAAAAAACAGAGAGCACAAAATTATTAACAATTAAACTACAATTAACTTTCTTTGCTTAAAAAGTGGTTAAGCTGCTGGGAGAAGATCCTTCTGTAAAAGTTGGGGTGGTTTTGTTTTGTTATTTTTTCTCTTTGGTTTAAGTGTAGCTTTTTACTCAAAGATTCAAATATGCAGATTTTTTTTTTTTTTTTGAGACCATTTTGTTCTTACTCTGTTTCCCTATTCAAAATACAGTAAGGTGGGACTTAGGGACATGGTTTAGTGGTGAACTTGGCACTGTTAGAATTATGATTGGACTCAGTGGCCTAAAAGGTCTTTTTCAACTTATTTTTCCTACCATTCAATGATTGTAAGGCTCAATTCAGCCACTTCAACATAGGTATTTACTGCCTCTGAGATGCCCTAGGATGTCTCACCTGACCTGTCCTGCTGGTCCAGTAAAATACGAACGTTCAGCAGGTTCTGGATCAATTTTAGGCAGAACCATGTCGATGTCTCTAGGTGTCTCTAATACACTGAAAGCAAAGCAACAAACTCAAATCCTTCAATTCCACAGAATTTAGTATTTAGCTTCTATTTAGCTACTAGTGCTGCTTCTCTTTCAGACCTAAGAAGGGGATTTTGTGCCCCCGAAGTGCCCATTTCCTCCTCTCAATCTTGCCCTTTTGTTTTCCCTGGCAGCAGCATGATGTCATCTTGTGACAGCACTTTCCAGCTCAAATCCATGCCTGCCTGCTTCTTCAGGAGGGAAAGTGGAGCTTCAGAGAATAGAAAATACAACATTAAAAAAGTTAGACAGGAGCAAGTAGGAAAATACAAAAGAAAGGAGGAGGGAGGCAGAACAAGACATGGGCATTTTAAGAGACACACATCCTTAGTAAACTCCTTATTAAACTCAAAAGTTTTGCTTGGAGAGTAGGACACCAATCAGGGAAGATGGGCATGCAGATGAGGTCTGGATCTGAGGCCAGGGGTAGCAACCTATTTAAAAAATTACTCTTTTTTTTCTCATTTCTTTTTTTTTTTCCCATTTCTTTTTTATTTTTTCCTCTGTGACTTCAAAGAAAAACGATTTGCTCATTTGGTAATAACTGATGGCAACCATGAATTACTGAGCAAGGCCCCCAGTCTAGTGTTTATCTCCTCACCAATAAATCTCTAAACTGAAGCAATGAAGCTAAGTACTGCTGCTATTTCTGCATTTTATTTCCATATTAATCAAAACACAAGCCCACCCCCACCTCTTCCCTGGCCCCATGTAGCTGGAGAAGAGGCATGAGGGGACTGACTGGGTTGGACTTCAGGTGGGGATCTGGTGGGATGGGAAAGAGGGGAGAAAAGGAACCCCACAACTTGGAGAGTTCAGTACCAGTGCCTGGTGTTTTGGCTTCAAATTTGTGGCAGAGGAGGAGGCAAAGGCAGCAGGGTCCTCCTCCATGGGAACTAGGAAGCACTGGGAGGGAAGGGAGGGTTGTTGCTTTCCCCTGAGACAAGGAGCAGCACCTGCCTTCTCCACAGCACAGCTGTGCTGGGACCCAGTGGGCAGCAAGGGGATGTGCAAGTGAAAACCAGTGGTGTCCATCCACCTCTGATATATTTGTATTTGTATTTCTATTTCTTTAGTGTGTGTAGACATAAATGTATTTTATAAATGTGCACACAGATATTATTCGTTTTTGTGGTGGAAATGAAAGGAATTTCCTGAGAACACCAAGCTCCCCTCATCCATCCCAGAAGCTGGCTTAGCCAGGCTGTGCTGTGCCATAGCAAACCATGCTGCCACAGCTCCCATAGCAGGCAGAGACAAGCCCAGAGGGTGGACACTGCCAAGTTCTGCCACCATCAGATCTTCCCTCCTTTCCAATTTCTATCCCTCAGCCACCTTCCCCTCCCGGCTTTTTAAAAATTTCTGTTTTATTTATTTCTCATGTGTGTTTGTGAAGGGAAACCCTCCTAAAGAAAACCCACAGTTCCCCCTTTTGTCCCCATGGACAAGTCTCTGAAGTTGTTCAATTTTTGGTTGGTCAGTTGTTCTTCTTCCAGGGGAGGGGAGGGGAAGGGAAGGGAAGGGAAGGGAAGGGAAGGGAAG
>JAYDZK010000169.1:49634393-49646571 GCA_034509185.1 Euphonia xanthogaster
AAAGAAAAGAAAAGAAAAGAAAAGAAAAGAAAAGAAAAGAAAAGAAAAGAAAAGAAAAGAAAAGAAAAGAAAAGATGTAGTTTAGGAGAATATATCATAAGTGACTGAACGCGAGCTCGGCTTTATCACGCTTCCACCGTAAAAGCCATAAGCCGTCCTAGACGTCCTCAGCTGACAGGTTTGCCGGACATAAGGCAGGAAACTCGGCCGGGCCCGGCGTCCGCAGGGCCGTCCGAGCCCACAGAACCGGGCGCCACCGGTCTCCGCACCCTGCAGAGCCGCTCTCCTGGTGGCTCCTGGGGGCTGTCCGCTCCTCCCTGAGTCCTTTTCTCCCGTAGAGCTGGAGTGAAGCAAATGAACAAAAATCGATACGGTGTCGGCGACAGCGACAGAAAACCGCGCAGGATCGGGGGAAAGCCCCGGGTCCGGTTTGGAGGCTGTTCCAGGGGCTACAGCTGCCACCCTTCGTCCTCGCGTCTGCCGCTCCGGGGCAGACGTGAATCTTGGTGTGGGAAAATTCAAGTCCGACGGGGACAGAGAAGAGGAAGGCAAAAAGATGCCGTCGGGGGACAAGCAACAGGAGGGGTCCTGTCCTCACCTCGGTCAGGGCGAGCTGCTCCTGCGAGCCCCGCTCACCTCCGGGCTTGGGGTTTCCTCAGGATGGGGCCGGGGGACGATGCCGGACTACGGAGCCGCCGGTGCACCGCGGAGCGAGAGGGGCGGGAAGAAAAGGTGGACTTGTCCCTCGAAGGAATATTACTAACAATTTTCTCTCCCTTTCTCCGGGGACGTCGCTGCTTCCCAGCGCCCCTGTGTAGGCTGTGCGGGCCAGTCCCGCCTGCACTGCCGCAGCATCCCCCTCACGGGACGGGGCGGCTGGACTCGGCTCCGCTCGGGGTCGCCTTAGGGCAAAGGAAGGAGTTGGGAAAGATATGCAAGGTTAAATCCCGAGCTCAGGGAGTCTCGCCAGGAAAGTCGTTTGGGAAATCAGCAGCCCTTCTCCAGCACGATTGCTGGTCATAACACTCCCTGACGCATCCAGCCTTCGTCGCTGCTTTCCTTTGCAGCTCGACAGACAAAGATAGATGAGTAAAGGAGAGACACAGGAAGAGAGATAAAGGGGGAAAAATAAAGAGAAAGAAAGAGAGAAAGAGAGAGAGAAAAAGAGAGAGAGAGAGAAAGAAAGAAAGAAAAAAGAGAGATAGAAAAGAGATAGAGAGAAAGAGAGTGATAGGAAAAAGAGAGAAAGCGAAAGAGAAAGAGAGGAAGAAAGGAAGAAAGGAAGAAAGAAAAGAAGGAAAGAAGGAAAGAAGGAAAGAAGGAAAGAAGGAAAGAAAGGAGAAAGGAAAAAAATAAAGGCACAGCAGAGCGGTGCGTGGAAATTGTCACTCTTGGGTGCAGCCAAGTGGGAGAACACTCAGGACACTTTCTGGCTGAGCCGGCGGAGAGCGGCGGGGCCTCTCCGTCCCGTCCCGGTGGCGGGCGGGGGTCCGCGCTGCCTCGGGGCGCGCTGGCTGCGCTCGCCACTGTCGCTCCGCGCCGGACAAACGCCCGCCATCCTCCGGCCAGGGACTTTCGGGATAGGGCTGCGGAAAAGTCGCGGTTCAGTCAACAGCGAAACTGCCCCCGACGGCACAGCAACGAAATTAACTCCCAGGAGTCAAAACCCCAAATGTTTCACTATTCGGGAAGTCGGAGAGGGTGGAAAATACGTCTAGGTCGTAGCTGTATCAAATTAACGTGCTCTATGCCACCTTTTAATTTCTAATTTCATAAAGGCACAGAGGTCTGGTGAGGAAGGGAACGTGTTTTTTCTGGAAAGACAAACTGCTCGGGGAGACTCAGAGTATCAGGGGCAGGAGCGTCCCGTCCCGCACAGCGCCGGCACCGACCGTGGGGGATTCAACCCGCTACGTACCCTGCGGCAGCTCACGGGGAGGATTTTGGGTTTAGAGGGTACTCCGAACAGAAGTTGTGCCTTTTCAAATACTGGATTTTAGTTAATGGGTGCACTTAAAGGCAGTCTCCGATTTTGAATCATCATAGAGTTTGGTATGGAAATTGGATGTACTTTGCTCTTGCACAGTGTCACTATGACAGAATATTAAATCTTGTCTCCCCTTGACTTTATTGATCTGGCTGGCAACATAGAATATAATTAATGATACAAAAACTGCTTACACCAGTGTTATGTATTTTTCTTTTGAGTTTATTAGAAGCTTATTAGTTATTATGGTTTATTTCTATTAGTTTTCACTATCTCTCCTTAGTTTTAATTTATTTTTGACATTTGACAACCGTGCTTTCAGTATAAAAGTAGTTACATTTGAAAAAGCCAAGATCACTGCATTAAAAGAAAGCTCTCATCTGCTTCTCTGTGAGAGAAATGCTGCTACAAAGGGGTTGTGCTGCACTGCACTGGGTGCTAAAGCTGAAATTTGGTTGTCTCTAAACAGCGCACATTTTATTTTAGAGAGGACAGCTGAGATTCCCTAACTGCTTGATGCTTTTGCTCAACATGTACTAATGGATTTCATTTAGATTGACAGTATAATTCAGATTGATAGCATCTTGTCATCTGACACTTTGACATCGCCAAAGTGAATAGGCTGAAAGACTGTTTTAGTTCTTGTGTTCATCACGAATTCGCTTTCTGGTAGCAGGGCAATATGAGGGCAGTGACTGGGAAGGGAAAAGAAGGCTGTCCTGGCTGCTGCAGTCAAATTCTGCAGACAGATAGACCCAGAGATAAAATTCTTCTGCCTTGATAGAGAAAAATTCTTTTGCATTCATATAGTTTTAAATTCGTTGGCAACAAGGGTCGGAACAAATTCTCCCCATTCTTTAATTATGAAACTGGAGCACTTACTGATATCTTCAAAGTACTCTGCAGAAGACAGCAGGATTAGGTCCATACCAGGTACTGATTCTGGAAATAATTTAAACTTAAAGGAAATAACTGACAGGCATTCCAGTGCAATTAGTAAAGGATGACATTTTATTTTCTGTATTTAAATACTGATTTGCAAAGCTTCTGGATAAAATATGGCACAAAAGCTTAGTAATAAAATCTAAAAAGTCAAAGTCTAATTCATTAGAGATGTGCAAATTGTTAATCCTGTGATATATGACATTTTCTACTAAAACTATGAAATTAGTTTCTATAAATAATAAAAAACACTTAATCAACAGTTTGCATGTAATTCCTTTTTTTTTTTTTCCCTGTAGTGACTGCACCTGAAACCCGCATTCTACAAAGAGAAAAGAGTCTAGAAAATCAGTTTGAACGTTTCTTCACCTATCAGACATGCCACAGTAATGGCTAACAGTGAATATTTTGCTATATTTGGAATTCCAGGAAAAAAAAAAACAAAAAAAAACCCACAACAAACTTGTCAGTATTATTGATTACGCATCCAATAAATAGTTCAATTTTAGCTGGTAGATAAAACTTGCATTATCTCCAAAACACAGCCACAGACCTGAGACTGGGATACATGTTTCCCATATGTAGTGCTCGGACAGTGGTGTACACTTCAGGAATGTTGAATGGGCTAAACCTGACAGTCCTGGCAAAAAAAAACTTGTCACATTGTTTAGAATCACATCTGGCTTGATACAGTGTTGAAGGATAATAATTCTGTTTGAAGACCTGTATTTATTTTCACCTTTATGTTCTGGCCCATATTCACACCTAAAATATTAACATTCTCAAACGAGCAAGTTTTCTTTTTATTTCTGCTCTTCCATGTAATTTACACTTATTTGCATTCTTATTACTGTGAACTTTCTCCATCTCTTACACTTGATACTGAAACTCACTCAGTGACTTTTAACAACTCTCTTCCTCACTGCTTTAGATAGTTGATGATTACTATGTTATTCTTTAAGTCATACAGGGCATTTAAAAGTCAGCTGTAAACAGGGTGGGAGATGGATACAAAGTACAGGAGAGCTGCCCTCATGCTCCCCCCAGATCCTCCCCATCAAAAACCCCAGATGCGCTGAGGTTAAGTAAGCTTCTCAAATATTTACAGTTACCTCAGTGTGAAAGCATTGGTGTTCTAACCAATAAAAATTAAAATGTTTTGCCGTTTCAGACACAAGTGTAATGCAATTTCATTTTCATAGCTATAGTTAAAACAAATAAAGTCAAAGAAATTATTGAATAATTTTTCCACTACACATTCAAAATCTTGGAAGACTCACTAACGAGAAAGAAAAAAATCCTTGTCTCGTTTTGTATCTCAATTTTAAACAATACATGTTTCCAGTGAATATTTACAGGTTGATAATAGGCTAGTACAAATTCTAGAAGACACAACAAAAATTATCTGCAGTCTATTCACAAACCTTTGCCATGTCTCAGTGTTTGGGGATGGGCGTATGGACTGCCTTCAGCACCCTTGAATAGAAGTCTATTGTGTGGGCTTGTTCCATTGGGATCAATGGGACAACATGTGCAGTGAGATGCTAATGAACACCAGAAACGACAGTAAAATCTGGCCTGGCTAAGGCATAAGGCTGTTTTTATAAATCACTGCTGAGTATCTTGCTATACTTCTTTCAGCTAAGCTGCTGAAACTTCAAATATTCAGGGAGACTTTACTATATAAGGTTTTTTTTGCATCATTTAAATCACATTTTCCCACCCTTACAATGTGAATAATTCTCCATTCCTGTCTTGTTTAAAGTTGCAGATAAAGGCACTCCCTTTTCAGTGACAATTGCACTGTTAATGTAAATGTGATTCCAGAAATGGAGAATAAAATACACTGGAGGAAAATAATATCAAACACAAGTATAAAAGAGAAGAATGATGGTCAGAAAGCAGGCCCACGGGAGAGGATAGTGTTGCTAGCATGTAGCCTAATGGTCATTGCCCCACTGCACCTGCAGAGCTCCACATCAGAAATGTTCATGTCCCACATAAGGGCGGTGACAGCCCCAGCCCATCCCAGAGAAGCCCCCAGGCACCAGTGCCGCTGCAGGGGCAGTTGTGCCTGGTGAGTGCCAAAAGCCAGGCACAGGGCTGCGGTGCTGGAGGAGACGGGTGCTTGTCTTGGTCCTCCCTACAGCCTGGGCTGGGACATAGCATGTGTCATTTGAATGGAAAACCCACAAACCTATGGATATAACATTGGGAGCCTGTAATTCTTGGCAGCTTGGAGCAGGCTTAGAAGTGCTCAGACACAATAGTATTGAGGATCATAAAAGTCCCACCTCTGTCTCTTAAAAGAGAGAAAGGGGGAGAGAAGACAAGGTCCACCAACACCATCTTTTCTCACCAGCTTATGGCAGAGGTTAATAATTAACTATTGAAACACTGACAAACTGTGGTGTTTGTTTGCTTATTATGAGGCCTGTCAGGGCCAGAACCAAACCTTACTGAAGCTGACTGATGCCTCCTGGTTTCAATAGACTCAGAGGTCAGGCCCCTAAAATTTAAATCACCGGTGCTGTTCCTTGCAATAAAGAACCAGTGAGCACTTTGAGGAAGCGCTTAATTACTCCAATGAGATCATTTAGTTTTTAAACAAAAATGCTTTAATTGGGGGCAGACCCTTTCATATTTGTTTCCCAAGAAGGAAATCGATTAGCAAAATGTTAATAATGAGATTTTAAAAGAGCTCATGCCAGCCAAAGACACCAAGCTCATCTAAGGGAGTTCACATTTTCTTTCCAACGGCCAGTGCTAAGCAAAACTGTTTTCAGGGAAGGACCCATGGATGGAATGCAGGTCATCTTCTCTAGTTTGCTAATACCACTTCTCTAGTAATTGTTCCTGTTATTCTTTTGCACCCAAAGCAAGGGTGGGTGCCCAGTAGCAGCAATTTCATGTATCCAGATCTAGTCTGAAGCCATCATCTCTTTGTCAGGAAGACACTTCCTTGCAGAGGTTCTTAGCTGGGTCCCTGAGAAAACACAGCCTTCGTATGGAACTCAGTGGTTTCAGACCCTGCCAGCAAATTTAATTTAGAGAAGAAATACATGGGACATGAGAGGTTCCTTGGTGGAAGTTAGTGACCCTAGTACTCTGCCTGGCTGTCAGAAATGCTTCTGACTGAGAGCGTGGGATGAAACAGGACCTTGGGAGCTACAGCTTCTTCTCAGCCACTTTGTACACAGCAAAACAAACAGCTGGCATTGCTTTTTCTTTCAGGTATTTTGTATACTCGGGGAGGTGGGAGTTCTACGGTTGTTCTGGACACAAAGAATATATTACTGGAGTGGGATGACACACATAATCCAGTCTTGCTAACAATTACTACCTGTAGTATGGCAAGAAAAACTGACCCAAAAAATATGGATACACTGAGATGTGTAAAACCTTCACTATGGAGAATACCATGTATATAGCATAGATAAATAGATAGATAGATAGATAGATAGATAGATAGATAGATAGATAGATAGATAGACAGACAGATAAGACTAGGCAACAAAAATCAGAACTATAAGGGGTAAAGAAGCAAGAAATAATATGTATTTTTAATTTTATAGTTCTGCATAACCGATGATAACAGATGCACTGGGAAGTAATTATTCTCATCACTTCCAAAAATAAAACTCAGTTTAAAATTACTATGTATGTTTTGAGTTGTTTTCTCATCAGCTTTGTTACTAAGAGAGCCTCTTCTCCACAGCTGGTCAGCACCCATAATGGATAATCAGCATGTTGCAGCTCAAGATTTTGCAGATATCACTACCTTTTCCTAAACTGCAGAGGCCCAGTCTTGCATCATTAGTGTCTGTGAGCTATTCAGAGCTCCCTGAAGATTTGGGGAGCATGTACAGATCTGATAACCTCCCTGGCTTTCAATATTTTAAGGATTTCCATCTATCTGAAGTCCTATAGAGGCCTTTGTACACTGAAAAATTTAGTGGCTTTCCAAAATCACTAGCATCCACATAATTAATTCCTTTGATCTGGGTATTCATGGCACCCTTTCCCATGTATTTTTTATTGAAATAAGACTTGGAGTTGCAAAAATAGCAAGCTAACAAAATATCAACTCAAACCTGGTGCATTTTACTAATGAGAAAAAAGACCCACTGGATTTTGTACTGTCTTACTCTGATATTCATAAATTCATATTAAATATGTTGACTCCGATTACTATTCAGTCAGGACCTCATGCCTTTTAAAGTAAATGGAAGTAACTAAGAGATCACCTTTGCTATTTTAGCAACATTTCAGTTTTCTTCAGCCTATTTAATATACTCTGAAATTTAATTTCTGGGCTGAAAATTGTAAAATGAATACATACTTATTGGAAATTAAAAAAAAAATCACTGAAAGGACATTCTTCAGGGTATAGAAAGTTTTTGTCTGTTTGCATGATTTTTAAATCTGGTTGTATATGGTCCTGTCCCTCATAAGTCACAGCAAACAATATAGTATTCCACAGGAGCTTTTATCCTCGTGAGCAGAAAGTGAGCAGAAAGACCAAACAAAAGAATTAATTAATTAATTAATTGATGAATGTATTTAAATAAGGCTCCACCTGCTCCGCTTCAAAAATCTCTCACTATACTACAGAGAGGTTTGTTACACTGATTAATATCAAAGCCTTCCTCTTGATTTTTGAACAAGATGATTTGTACTTGGAGTGATTGCCAAAATTCAAGATATGCAACATAAATGCTGTCTTTGCTGACGTGTGTAATATCAGGAAATTGTGACCTAAAGGCAACAAGGAAGGGAGTCTATCCAAAATAAATGGGAGAAGTAGATTTTCCCACTGCTTTTTCAGAAATACCTAACACACTTGTTTCATCTCAAGGATTTGCCTCGCTAGCATGAACAGTTCACTACCATGAAGAATTTAACTTAATATGAACAAAGGCACTCTTTTAGGATTTTTACCCCCCTTTTTATTCTCAACCCAGCGATGCTTTCTTGTCTTACATCAACAGACATCTTTATTTTGCTCAATAAGATGTATGGTAACAAACTGCACAGGACAGGACCCTGGTTTGCCTGCCAGACACCAGCAGAATTTGCCAAAAGCTTGCAGAAGGGCTGCTCTAAAATAGAGAGTGGTGAAAGCCGCCCTAGTTGTAGCTCCTTATTGGGGTTATAGCAGAGCCCCACCGGTGGCACTGAAGAGAAGGAGCTGGTGGCTAAGGGGTGTTGGATTAAGAGGGGTGGGGGTGGGATTTGTACGTCCCCCCCGTCCCAGACAAAGGTCCCTGTCCCCCGCAGGAAGGTGCTGAAATGCAAAGCAAGCTCCCAGCTCCTTTTCTCTCTCTTGGTGGCATTTGGAAGTGTAAAGCTTTGAATACCAATTGCTTGAACTGGACATATGTGAATCTCTTCTAATCCTACTAATCCCGTCCCCGAGTGCTTCTTTGTATGTGGAGGCAACACACATAGATCTAAGTGAAAGTGGCCGTAATCCTGGAAATGTGGAAAAATGTCCCAGTGTGGGAGTCGGGAGAGGGAAAAGCTCCCCAGCGGAGGGAACCCGCTGGAAGAGCTTTGTGTTTGTGGGGTGAGCGAGGGGCAGCAGTGGGGGCAGGGGAGACATGAAGGAGAGCTCTCACCTTCCCTGAGCCGTGAGGAGGAAAGCAAACCCACCCAGCGGGAAAGCTCCCTTTGCAAACAGCCATCGCACACTTGAGCAAACCCGCAGAACTGAGACAAAGTTTCCAAACGCTGGGAAATTCACCCACCGGCAGCTTTCAGCAGTGTGAGCTCAGCAGGCAAGGCACTAATGTGCTGACTTCATTATTTCCCTACCTCGCCCCGCTGAATGGCAGATTTGTGGAGGGAACGGTGCACTATCACTCCATCCTTCCCTGGCCACAAAGATAGGGAGAGGAGCTGGAATCGTGTACTCAATCACCGGCCCGGGGTCTGTCTTGGGGACAGGGGGGGACCCTCTTAACCTGCGCGGATGAGAAGTGGAGAACAGTAACAGGGCAGCAGAGATGGAGTCAGCTTGCAAGTGACAGGATGTGTTATTCACTCTGCTTCTCTGGAAACTGATTTCAGGCAACAAACCCTCTAACTTTACATAGGTGAAAGGATAGAGATGGCAGAAGCTTCTGTGTCTTTGATTCAACACTGAAACCTCAGCATCTGACCAGGCTGCTATTTAAAATTAACATCCACCTGGATACTAACAAACCCTATGGGTTTTCCAAATATACAAGTCATATAATTCAGCCACACGAATTTCCCAAATGTCAGACAGCTAATTTACATTTTCTTGGCTAGTCACTGAATAAAACGTGTTTATACCCCACAGTAGATCGTGTACAAGGAAATTAATCTGGTTTTTGTATGCGCTTTCAAAATATTTTAAAATATGGAGCAATTGATAACATTATTTGCCAGGCAAATCTTTATTTTGCTCAATAAATCTCTAAATAAAACCACGTTAGGTAAGAAAATCTAAGGCTATATATTCTCTTGGAGTTGACTTTTTTATTACCTCACCAGACTTTGTGCTTTCATAAATAAGTGTCAACTGAAATTAACCTGCTGTTTAGAGATAGTATAAACCATCCCAAAATCAGCCTGGGGACTGCAAGTCTATTTTTTTTATTTTTTTTTTTTTTGCACATGAACCTCCTGAATGTCACAGGGACAGAAAATGAGGCTAGATCTTTAACTTTGCATGGATAAAGCAATAAGATTGCCTCTTGGAAACATGTTAAGCCAAAACCCATAATGCACTAAAATCACTTCATTAGCAGGAAACAGCCCAAGGAACAGTTTTGCCACGTGCATCAGAGAACACATAGGATAAAATGGGGTGAGAATAAAACTTATCTAAGCCTAGCTCTGTGAACATGATCCCGCTGCTGGCCACAGAAACACTGCTCACATGGAGAGCCAGTCTTGGCATTCAAGGGATGCTGCTGAGGTTGCACCAACCGGCTCCTCAAACTCCAGCAGTGCTGCCCTGCCTGCAGGCTGGCAGGGAGAGAGAGTACAGCCCTTCTGGACCAAGACAATCCACAGAGCCAGGGCACACTGGCACAGTTGTCTCCTACTTTAGACTTCCCAGACAGTGAAGAGAAGGAAAACAATTTGTCTGTAGGGAAGCTATCTTCATTTGTATGAAAGAGCCCTGTGGCCCAAGGGTGCCTGTCATGCTGTCTCCTTCAGGACACCAAGCAAAGCAGCAAAGCAAGGGTGCCATTTTTTCTGTCATGTGACGGATCCCAGACTGTCTCGAGGCCCTTAGCCCAGAGGCAGCAAGTGTCCCATGTCCATATTGCTGAGGTGTCCTCAAGAGGAAGCTGTCTGCAGGGACTCTTCCTGCTGGCTGGAGGCCACAGCCATGCAGTAGCCAGATGGCCATTTCATGGCATGACTGGTAGAGCCTTCGGCCCTACTCGTGCTCCAGCACGTGTGGTGACATGATGACCCCCAGCTGCTGTGGATGACATTGCCTCCTCCTGAGAGCCCTCTGCTCCTTTTTGAACAGGACCCAGTGCTCTCCACAGCCTCAGCCTGCACAGAGGGGTGGCAGTGGGGCCTGTAAGAAACAGGGCTCCTTGACACGTGAGCACAGGCAATTCTCAGAGGATTGCATCCCGACAAAGTTTTTATGATGCTGTCTGTCCTCCCAGTCTTCATCTAGTCACTCTGCCCACCTAGCTGAGATGTGCCCTGAAGGAGCAGTGCAGCTCCCACTAAAGGCCCATTTGTTATAAGGTGATAGTTGGTAAAGCTGCAGGCAAGGTCAGAATGCCAAGAGGACCTGGTCTTGTACAGGGCAGTGGAAATATGGCACATGGGACACAACGGATGTCAGGACAAGACATCTTGAAAGACAAGGTCCTTCTACAAGTGCTTCAAATGCTGGTTGGCAAGGGTCATGCCTGGGTGGTGCTCATAAGGTAGGACAGTGCAGGTATGGCCAGATCAGCCCCAGCCTGTCGTGTAGCTGTGCAAGGGAACGGACTGATGCCAGTGGACTAGTCCTAATTTGCAACCAAAATCTGTAGCATAGGCACTGCAATATGCCACAGTGAAGAACATCAAGTCTAGATCTTGCTATCTGCTTGTGCATTGTCACCTTGGCACATCAATTTTTGGACACAGGCAGATTTTCCCCCCTAATTCTGCCGTATATCAAGGGCATTATATCCAGGATACATAAGCTAGGATTCTCATTGTCATTCTCTTTGATGGACTCACACCAGCAAGGGATCTGACCCTATTTCTATAATCTGCCCCAAATGCCAATGATTAGAGTCTGTTTCAATTTAAAGCAATGAAGCATTAATATATTTTAAAAGAATTTAGTTTCAAATTATTGCAAACAAAATGAAAAGATGTGGCACCCTATAGGCCACTGAAATCAATTGGGTGAATTTGGAACTTAGTATTTACTGTTGGGATCTACACAAGTTCAAGAGCCAAAGGCAAGATTAGTTGGATTAGTGCTTCAGTGGTCCTCCATTATCCATTTCTCCCTCAGTGACATGATTTGTGTCTTCAGTTAACTGTGCTTATTAAATGAGAATGAAGAAGAATTGAAGTAAAAATACTTAAGTAGATGAGGGATGTTGAATCTTGTTAATCTTGTTTAGAATGTTACTGAATTTCATTAAATAGAAAATTTCATTGAGGTTTCCTACATTTCTTCTGGTGTTTAGTCTAAGAGCCTCACTCTAAAATTGGAAAAGAGGAAAACAGAAATGTTTTACAATTTGGTTATTTACCACACTGAAGATAGGCAGAAAACAGAATCAGATCCACCTAAACATGGGGTTTCTGAGCACAGACTTCTCTTTCATTCCTCTAGTTTATACTTCTTTCAAGGCTGTGATAACAACTCTAGAACCACTTGTGTGTTTGAGGATCCCAGTCTGCATCCTGTGGGGACAGCAGAGGGGGAAGGAGCCCCTTAATGGTGTGAATTCAGACTTGGCTCTGCTGCTGACACTCTCAACAGCAGGCCAGTTTTACAGTCTTGCACAAGGATATCCTGACACCCTGGACAATCAGGCTACTGTTGTGGAAAGTGAATTTATTGATCAGTTGGGCCTGTGTTGGGGAAAAATCAGAGTCGTACAAGTAACTTGACCTGAAAAATTCTCTCTTTTTACTGGAGCATCAGCTGATGCAAACTGCATCCTGGTTTGAGAGGAAGTGAGTTTTTTGGGATGCTGTGGTCAAACCAATAGGTGCTCAGATTTGAATATTGGCACC
>JAYDZK010000169.1:49646671-49699138 GCA_034509185.1 Euphonia xanthogaster
CTGCTTTGCTCTATTCCTGGTCACATCTCACAGTAGACACTAGGGAGAATGTATTTTCATGGGGGCACTGGCATTGCGCCAGGATCAAACCATGACAAACTGTAAGGTTTGGTCCAGTCACAAAGTAAAAAGAGGGAAGGGGACTTGCATGTGGCACAGACAGTGGAAGGGACATGAGCGTAACATCTACCCAAGTCTTCCCTTAAGTCAGCAGCTGAATCTGAAATCATCCCAACTATTTACTCATCACGTGGGTAGGAACTATTTCCCAGGGCACATTTCAGACAGCCTTTTAAATAGCCTGTTAAATCAAAATAAATATGACAACATTGCTTTTAAATTTTTCACTGTTTCAAACAGGGTTTAATTAGGCACACTGCAACCTTGAAAAAATCTGAGAAACAGGGAAGTTATATTGATTCTTTATTGTCACTTTAATTGTCTATTCTGATGTGTTAAAACTGAAACAATCTTCCAGCTGCAATGTCTAATGAACTCCAAGATCAAACATGATCTTGCTAATTATGGAGTTAATGAGGACAAGTTCACAGGCAGAGTTAAGTTAGTAACTACATGTTTCAAAGCATCTTGAAGCTCAAGAAGATCTTCATTTGGTGTTATAATGGTATACAGTTTGCATTTCTTCTTTCTGAACATGTTACAGAAGGGCACCCTATGTATGTTATATGCTGCTAATCATGTGCAAACGACACAAAGACAACTTCAATAAATTAGGAGATTGGCTGTTTATAAATCAACTCAACATTGAAATCACATTTACGTTTCTGCTATCCCATGCAATGTGTTTACACACAAATAATGACAACATTAGCATGGGAGGGGGACAAATTTAAATTCCACAGCGTGTTTCTGAAGCCAAACCATCAAGAAAATGCAATCAACATTGTAAATGAGCATACAGGCATTTAGATTTTAAAAAAAGAAGCACTACTAAATCAGGCCTTTGAACCCAGATAGCAAAATGAACCTTACAGCTGTATCCATTTCAAGGGCATGCTTACACTGGGCACAAGTGGGATAGGATAGTGCTGTGTTTGAAGCAAGCTATTCTTCTCTCTCCTGCTAGGAAAGCTTGTATCTAAAAATTATTGTTTCTAGGACTGTTTGTAATGAGAACTTATTCTCTATTTATTTCCTCCTTTCCCTGGTTTCTCTTTTAAAATTGTTGATAATCTTGGAGTTATAGCTGTTCCTTCTGCCCTTGCACAGTAGACACTCCTGAAGGGTCTGTAAGGAATGTAATTGCAAAAAAATCCAAAAAAACACCAGAGACAGCCAGGTTGCTCCACCTGCATTAGTAGAAGCAGCAGGAGTTTGTCACAGTGGCAAGAGTTTGTCTGCATCCAGCAAGCAACTATGCCGGATTAAGCAATCAATTCCATGTGCTTTACATTAAGGAAGCCATGTCATATGGAAATAAAGATAATTTGACAGAGCTCACAGTTCTGGACCCAGAACAGTAAAGCAGGAGGTATCAGATATAGGCTCAGAAATATCAACAATGACCATGAATCCATGAGAGGTTCAGGCAAGCAATGGAGCCTGGAGTAGTGCTGTGTAGCATGACTACCTCTTGATTTAGAAATATATTTATTATTTCAAATTTATCTTACAAGTACATGGCAGATCTATCTCCATTCAAGTAAGTGGAGAAGGACAGGTGTACATCCCTGATATGCAATTTTACTTTTTCATGAAATCTCTTTTTATACAATGTAGCTCTTCAGGCTGTGGTTATGTGAGCCATTTTTTGGCATCAGTGCTGCTTTATTTGCTTCTTTTTCCTGCGTCACGTCCTCCTCTATGCTGCCACAGCTGTTCTCATGGCCCCTACAGCAAACCATATCAAGGAACTGATCTGGGTGAGAATAAAACAGTGTTATATTTTTTCTGGATTATTTTCCAATCAGATTAGTTAATGTCTTCGTTTACCACAGTGCTATAAAACTCTTTGTGCTAACACAGGAGGGGACAGATGGGAATGGAAGTAGAGGTATAAAGGAAGCAAGGAGGACAATGAGAGGTGGTTTAAACAGCACTGCCACAATATGTATCACAGTCTCAGTTTGCTGATTCAAGACATAGTTTCATTCCCCTTTTGTGCTACCCAGATAAAATTCTGTTCCTTAATAACTCTCAATATTTCTGAATGAATTTTTCAACATCTGCTTTTATCCAAAGTGGCATCATCCAGGCACCCAGCATGAGGTTTGGGGAGATAGCTGTTACTTAGTCTGCAAACCAAGCATTATTTAGATCCATATTTAAACAGAATGTTTAGAAAACAAATTTTCAAATACTCATAGATGAGGTAGCAATGTTAAGATGCTTTCATTTGTGGTCAACTAACATGGCCCAACAATTTCTACCCTTTTTAAAAAGTTTCATTTGGAGGTTGTTATTCATGTCAATTGGGAGCTTAGAGTGAAAAATAAGAAGTTCAGTCTGTGGTACTGAATCCACATATACTGAAATCAATCCTCAGAACAATTTCCTTTCTTAGAACTAGCTTATGTCCTCCTCTCTTACTGCACTGCATTGGATCCTTCCTTTCCCAGTACTGGCAAAGGGAGGCAGGACAGCACTCACACTTTCCTCTCCTTTTCTGCTGCCCCCATTTGCTTCCCAGTGTTCAGATCCCTGTCATTTCTGTTAATGGGTCTAGGTAATGTTTCTCTTGGCCATCCTCACTTCTTCAGGGAAATTGGTTTCCATTTCATGGCTCTGGGTGTGAAACTTGGCATCTGAAATACGTGTCTGTGCAGTCCCTGTGACACGGAGGAGGGTGTGAAGTTCCTAGTTCAGCCTCTCGGTGTTGAGGCAAAGCCACCTCAGGCACATTTTTGTTCAGCATGCTGGCTGTTGCTCAGCTTGGTCTGTGGTGCATAACTCTTACCCAGGCCCGGTCTGAAGAATTTAGACTTCTCACTGTGGGGCTATGAATAGCATGGTGAGGGAAATCACCAAGCCAGCAGCATAATGATGCCGAAGGTGAGCATCTTATTCCTTGTGCAGATAGAGCTGTCTCTGTGGCAGATACCCCGAGAAGTCAAAATTTGTTCTCAGGAGTTGGAGCTACAAAATGCTCCTGTAGGAACTCCTGGGTCAAGGAAGGGACATAAGAGAGAAGCTAGAAATTAAGGAAAAATCTTGAGATCATTCTGGGTAGAGTGACTCTTTGATTTGTGTTACACTTGCGTAGTCTGCATGAGCAAAAACTGGTTCAGCATGACACCAGTTATTTCTAAACCGAGGAGAGCGCTGGCCATCTATTAAAGGAGAATATCTATCCTATTATGTCTTCATGGAACAGAGAAAATCCTCTAAAATAATTTTAATCAGAATTATCATTTTCTTTACAACACAAATTCTAACTCATTGCCTTGCATGTTGCTGTGCAACAAGTCCTTTTAAGCAGTCCCTCAATGCTACCAAAGGTTTTCTTATACTACTTAAAATAGGGAATGTTTTCCCATCCTACATGGCCTTTGGTTTCCATTCCTTTCAGTGTGATTTCTGCTTTGTTTCTTTTCTGTGCTGGGAGATGATAATGAGCCTCACACACCTTCTGCTTTGGTGCTTGGAAATCTACCCTGGGTTTAGCTCAGATGCAGCGAGCTGAGAGGCTTCCCCCTACACGCCGCCAATTTTCAGTGCACTCATATGTGGCTGACACGGTAGGGGGCTAATCCCAACAGCAAACATTATACTCTTTCCGTACTCACTTACACTTTGGAATCAAGGGTAAAAAGTTCTCTTTGAAGCCCATTTTCTCTGAATGGTCTGGCAAGCTAACGTGAACTTCCCAGATTCTGGCCAGAATTCAAATGTATCGAAGTGCAGCTCACTGACTGTTGCAATTGTTCCAGGCCCTCCCAGTACACCAGCCTTCCTGTAGCATGTGATGAGAAGGACACACTTCTTTTACAAGAAGTAAGAAGCCATTTATTTAAGCTTGGCTGCAGGCAACATTGATGAGCAAAGTTTACCCACAGAAAATTTTTCTATTTTTGTTCATCTGCTATCTCCAATGACTTATGTTTCAGGAAGTACCATTATGGAAACAGAAAATAAGTGGTTTAGGGAAATTATTTCTGATCACCGGACATAGGTTGAGCTGGCAGGTCTGACCAATGGAAAAATGTTCAAAAGCTTATGCCCTTTTTCATTTCAATAACAATAGAGACCCATTCTGTGCTCAAACTGGAAGCAAATGTTGCCCATATTTTGGATCTCAGTGGGAGCTGTGCATGTGGAATTTGGCCCAAAGTGTTGTGTTGCAAGATGCTTGTTATGCTTGCCCTGCTTTAAATCTCGATTCTTCCTCTTTGTAGGACAAATACCATCTGACTGTGACAGAGTCTGTATTAAAGTAAGTGTCAGACTGAAAACAGATTTTTGCTGTATATGTGCAAAGGGATGGAACAGAGTAAGTTTGCTGATCTCTTTGGGGATGCTCAGAACTGGACTGGCACAAGATCCGCATCTGTTGTATATCACCCACAATGGGTATTTTTGTACCAAATTTTTATCAGGTTCTTGAATTCATAGGCAGGTCTTCCTTCTAGCTATGGTTCCAAAGAAAAGAGACGATGTTTACAGCATTACATATTTGCAACTCTTTCCTATATTAATCTTAATTTATTGGAACACTAGTAAATTTTCAGATGAAGTGTAGTGTACAAAAGTGCTTTATACACTCAGTTTCAGCTCTTTGAAACCAGGACAATAAAAGGAATCACATGCAGGCTTCTGGAGAGAAATCTGCTTTCATCCTTACATGCAGGAAGGAGAAAGCTTCGAATCAGACTAATTCAGAAGGGGGGCAAAACATCTTCAGTGTGCTCTCATTTTTGTCTCTGAACTTTGCTCATTTCTAGATACATGAATAGTGGAGACAATTTCCAATTGAGAGTGGAGCTGGACAACTGGGACATGGTCCTAAAAACTGTGAAACACAGGTATGGTTCCTTTCAATAGAAAGAATGCCTTGCAATCTGTGCCTTCCATCCTCTGGGTGGACAAAATCCTTGGACAGCAGGAAGCCCAGCTTTGCAAGAGCACCAAGAGATGAGGCAATACTGTGATTTTTCTCTGAACTTTTTCTTCCAGGCAAATCTACTTTCTGATTTTGGCCAGAATTTTTAGGTAGATTGGCATGATACAACTTCATTCGGAAGTGAATGTCTTAGTAAGCAAATTTTCTTTGATACTTCTCTCTCCCTGCTATATTTGCAGCTGAGCCTTTAGCTCAAAATGAGATTTTTGGGACCACTTCCTCATTAAGAACAACAGGAGGCCAGACATAGGACATTAAGGGTCACAGCTCTGCAGCCAAGAAAGCTTAGAAGTGATGGGTTTGCTTCCCCATGTGGTTTACATCTCTTGAACTTCACCAATATTCTACTTTAAATTATTGTAGGTAGAATTAACATGGGACTTCATATTTCTCCTTTTGGTCTGCTATTGTCTTTACCTTGTTGTGTTTTTCTATAGGGAAGCTCTTTACGGCAACTTGCTCACAGTGCAATACTCTCTAGATCTGCTGCATAAATGCAGCTCTGAGAGCTAACCTGAAAGCTGCTAGTGGGCCATGATCCATCTGAGTCCACTGTGATCACTTAGAACCCATCCGGTGTTGCTGAGGTGTTATTAGAATTGAACAAATGCTAGAGGTACATTTCTCTATTATTCTACATAGTCATTCATGGTACATTCAACAAAGATAGTCATTCATAAAGTCATAGTCATTCATGGTACATTAAACAAATTCATATGAAGCTTATATAAGTAAATACAATTGTGAAACATTCATCAGTCACTGTGCAATATGTAGCCTTTGACTTGACAGTACTTGGGCATTAATGTTATATTTCTCAAGCACACTCCCTGCCCTCCAAATTCTGCAAATGGAAGAGCTAATGAAGAGGCTACCCCTGTGTAGGAGGATGTAGCAGTTTTCTGACCCGTCTTGTGTTAGATTTCAGATGCGTTGCATTAATGAGAGCCAGAACTTCCCTATGCTTGAAGGCCCTACCCTATAGGGCTTAGAAATCCTTCCTGTGTAACTGCCTTTTCAGCTCGCTTCACTACTTACCAAGGTCTTTATTTTTTCTTCCAGGGAAAGGAGGGAGGAGGGGACTTTTTCCCTCTACCCCTTGTTCTCTCTATTTTGCTTTGAATGTTGCGGTGTGGTTGGTTCCCCCCTCCCAATGTGCTCGGATAACCCAAAAGAAAGAGAAGTTCTTTTTTTTTTTTTTTCATCCCTTTTCCCTGAGGAGACGGGGAGGGGGGGGTGGCGGGGGGAGGAAAAAGAAAGATTAAGATGTAAGCTGGCTAGATAAGCCTGGAACTGGGTTTATTACTACTGCTGAATGAGAGTACAAGGATATAAAAGCAAACCTGCTTTACTGGAGCTGGAGCGAGGTTGGTGGGAGACCTACCCTGATTGTGTGCCACTCCGAGAAGGGATGTTTCATTAATTACACATTAACTATGTGCACTGAGGAGGAGGCAGAGGATAAAAAATGCAGATGTTTCTGCTGCCCGACAGAATGAAAACCACTCTTGATCCTGTCAAAAGAACATTTTGAATCAAAGGGCTCCACAGAAGTGGAAGAATGAGTTTTGTGGCTGAGTGCAATGGTGCGGCCTTTTAATCATTAAACCCTTTTATAGCGGTAAAATGAACATCCATTGTCATGGCCACTCCAATGGGGCCATCGGAGCTGCTGAAAAGGGAATGCTTTACGAAGGGCACTAAAACAGGACACAACCAGCCCCGCTGGTAGATTTCTAAAGGTAACAACAGCAGTGCATAACAAAGAATGAAAAGATGGCCCAGGTTGGTTTGCTTAAATTACTTTCCTTCCCAAACCCTCCCAACAAGCTAAACATGCACCAGATATAATGAGCATTAGGACTTCACAGGCTGGCAGTTCCCCTCCTTTGTTTTCTCAGGGTTTTACTGTCTTGGTTTAATTTTTTGCTGTTCTTTAAGTGAAGGCTCCTTAGGAAAATGGATTGAAATGTTGTTTTATTCGTAATCACTCTCTACAGTCCCAGTAAAGCCATTAGCATTGTGAGAGGAATGATCCTCTCTTCTTGCATAGACTCCACCCCCAACTCCCCAAGTATGCGGGAACAGTAATGTTTTAAGGCTGTTTCAAATAAAACATTTCCAGCCCATTTTTAGAAAGCAGACAAAATTTTAATTTGTCAGGCCATGACCCTGGAGTTTTGGTTATACTACTTCCTTGCTCCTTTCTTCTCCTTCCCTTTAATTTCTCAGTAGAAATGATTCAATAAACTATTTCTCACATCAGTCTAGGAAGAATTAAAAGAATTATTTCCCAAAGTTCCCATAAGCCTTGGAAAACTATATTGTCGGGTTTTTTGGAGCAGAACTTGTCAGAGAAAAGTAACCTCATTTCATGGGGAGTTTCATATTTAGGTTTTGCTCCAATAGGAAAGAAAGGGGAATCAAATCTCAGCTCCTTGGTAATGCATCTCTTGGACACCCTGGTACCATGAATCTTGACATACCGGACTGTGAAAGAAGGCAGAAGAAGATGAAAGCTAAAGATAGATAGGCTTTCTGGCTCCCAGCCAGTCATCCAAATGAGCTGCTGGGGATCTGAGCACTTTGGGAGCTCTGGCTTTGGATGAAGCAGGACATCAGCTAGTCAGAGACTTTCCTACCATCAGCAATTTTTTTCAATTTGAATGCTGAACTCTGAACAATCTCTGGAAAAATACCAATGAAGCTGAATCAGCAGAATAGGATGAAAAATATACTTATGGACTACTTTAAACCAATTCCTTACAAATTGTTTATAGTATAGAACTAATGGTGAGAGTTTTATACTTTCTGTAGCATTTGAAACGCAAATGTATTTCAAACTGTGTATATTAATCCTTATATCAAAGATAAAAATTGGTGAATAACATGATTTCTGAGGCGTCCTTGAGGCTATTTGTCCACCAACTGTTCAGCTATGAATCCTCTTTTATTTTTAGTTCAGGAGAAAAGGCAAAAGCACTACTGTTATGATGTTTGATTACTATGCAATCTGAGCCACGTGCTTATGTAAAGGGCAGCAGCCTGGAGAAAGTCATCACAAATGTCTTTATGAAGATAAGAACTTTATGGCTTATCATCTGTGAGGAGGTTTGATGAGATTGTTCTCTGGGAATATTGGTGCAGGAATTGTCAGCACACTTCAGATGGTGCCAGTTCTTCAAAGCTCTGGAGGAGTTTCAAGTGTGCAGGAAAACCAAATCTGTTTCTTTGCAGATTTCTCAACTTTTGTAACAACTGGAAATTTCTCAAAGACAGATTTTCACTTTTGGAGGAACTCAAAAGGCAATCCTTGCTTGTTTAGCTAACTTCAGAAGAGGCTGTGTGACTGGCTCAGTACTTTGCTAAAGAGAAAATTCAATGCCCTGCAAAAGAAAATAGCAAAATACTAAAAAAAGCACTTCGTACAGAATCAGTAAAGAAAACAAGTGCTATAAAAATGCTTCTTCCCTGGCAGCAATCCAAAGGGATTGACAGATAATTCTGGGTGCAGCTCTGAGAAGCAGTGAGAATCAGATGAAAACAAGTCATTACAGAAGGCTGGCCAAAGGATGGCAGGGTAATAACCAAACTGCTGGGAGGAGCGACCTGCAGGAAGCATTAAAAAGAACTGTTCAGAGACTTTCATTGGAGTTACAGGTAACTCAGATGTGCAGAAGAGTGGCCTCTATGAATGGCTAATAATACAGTTCAGGGAAGGGCTCAGGCAGCTAAGGTCACTGCTAAAAATTGATTCATGAGCAAATATGGGTGTGAGGTGATAATGGGGCAAGAAAAGATGATGCCCACCTCAATCCTCAGTCTAAATACTAAAGGCACACCTGGGTAACCTCAGCTTCTGCATTACCTAGAAAGGTTAAGGTTGACTGAACATAATAAACTGTAGCCTCTGAGATGGACTTAGAGTGTTAAGCAGCAGCAGCTCAGGCTGTGTACTCTGAAATTCTGCACTGATGCTGACCTAGAATCATGCTCATAGAGATTCTATACCAGTTTAAAGTATTTCCAGCTTTTCTTAGTTTCCCATGGTAAGTGTGTTGCAATTATTAGCTTTCTGATTTTCCTTCTCTGTGCTATCTGTAAGCTTTTAGCTGCATTTTCAGAAAAAATTGGAAAAAAAAAAAATGGCAGCTTCCTATTCTTTTTAGCATCAGTCGTTCTGTGCTTCAGAAATATCTGGGGCTTATCAGTATGGAAACAGAGTTAAAACAAGCCTGGTCCGTAGAGGTGAAACAAGCATGGCTCAAATTAAACTAATTTTGTGACCTGTGAAGAGGAATGATGCTTTCCCTATCCTGGCTGAGCTAATATTCCTGCCTTTGCTGAATCACACCTAGCTAGCCTTCTGCAGTTGCTAACAAGCAGCAATGCACCAATTCTTTGTTTTGGCTGTGGTCCATCTATGAAGCAGACTGGTGCTTTAGTCAACTTCATTGTGACATCTCCCTGGGCAGAAGACAAATCACCTGGTGCTGATGAAAGGCTCAGACAGACAGGTGGAGCCAAAAAGAAATATTGTGTGTCCCAAATAATTACAAGTAAATTTAAAAGTAAAGAAGGCAAAGAACTACATAGCCAATTATTTCTACTCTGTATTCAGAATCCTAAAGGTATTTCGAAAAAGAAGTTTTTGGTGCTCAGCATAGGTCGGGTTAGGGATCTCTGATTTTCAGTAGTGGTAAGACTTTGAAATTTGGGTACCTCAGTTTGGTCACCTAAAGACCAAACAGAAGGCACCCCCATCTCCTGCTGGCTTTGAAAAACACCCTCCCAAGGCTTTTTCAGAGATGTAACAAGTGAGGGTGTTGAGAAAGTCACTTATTTGTAAACAAAGCATTTTACAATGCCTTGAGAGATGTTTTAAGTGAGCCTATGTCGCATTAAGCTCCTCAGGGATCTGTCGCAGCAGCAGCAGCAGTGCACAAAACAAAGTCACTTCTTCTGTTGCACTTTATTCTGTTGTCATGTTAAAAGCAATGAATTTATTTCCCCTTCACAGCCCTCCCTCAACAACTGCAGCCCTGCAGTAAATCAAAAAAGTAAACTCTCATTCTCATTGTGCGGGGCTTACTTCCAGGCCTCTACAGTTTCCACAGTAACTAATTAGAAATTTGCATCTCTAAGAAAGAATTATTTAATACTGATGTAAGCCCTTTTATTCTTTGGAGCTTGGCCTTTTGCTACTCAACTTCTGGTAGATGTTGGGCCTTAAGGTCATACTGTACAAACTCTGAATGTAGGTGGCCCTAGTATTGCTTTTTTTATTTCGGATGATTCATATCCTGTGAAGAAAATGTCTTGCCAGGTTTTTGTTGAATTGCAAAGATTTGAAAGGCAGCACCCAATTCATTTAGTAGCCATTTGTTTTAAACTGTAACATCTTCCCCATTCCTCGTTAGCTAACTCTTGTGTAATTGAGTCATGCATTTTTAGCCTTGTTAAACCAGTGGATTTAGGTCACACTGATGCACCTTTCCCATTAGTTCCATTTGCTTCCCCTGGCTTTCTGCCTTTAGGCAGGCCTTTTATTTCACATGGCAGGAAAGAAAGCCTTGGATACCCTGAGTGCACAGATATGTGTTTTATAGCTCAGCCACAGACACTGTAAATCCAAGACACTGTCCCACAGTCTCAGAGCAGATGTAAATACTGAGACAGGAGGAAGTGGAGGCTGCAAAGTGAACAAAACCCTTCCCTCATGCTCATGATAGAAAATGGCTTGGAGCAGTTTTTGTCCCAGACTGGCAAGTACCCCTCACAAAGCTGTGCCACCTCAAGCTTCAGCTGACCCCAACAGGCTTTGCATTAGGCTTGCAGTCAGTTTGCCAGCTCAGGCTCAGCAATTTTTCAGCTTTTGAACTTTTCTACAAAAGATCTGTCAAGAAAGAAGAAATTCCACCAGTATCCCTTCCTACCATCAGGTGGATCTTGCCCATCCTCTTCTGTCCAAATTCTGTGCTGCCGTACCTGAAAGGATTTCAGTAGGACTCTTTTTATAGTGTTGTAATCTTATCATTTTTTAAATGTATAATTTAATATTATATATATAATGTTCAAAACATTAGATATATAAACTGGTCCTATGTGCATATATACATATGTATATATATGAATGTAATATTTAAATATATATTATGATTATATTTTAATACATGATTAGCTCATTACATATACATGTGTACACACACACACACATATATATATATATATATGTAAGATTATATAAGCTTATAATGGAAAAGGAACAGGTATGCTGGCTTTTTCTCCCTGCAATCATTTTCAAAGAAGGAATGACAATTGAAGTGTAGTGACTGCATCAGCCAATTACTTTCTGATTATTGAGTTGTAAATGATGAATTATTATAACTTAATGTAGCTTAAATTAATTGAGATTGAAATAAATGCAGCTTCAAGACAACCTCCATTCATAATGATGTCCTTAACAGAGGTCTTGAGAGATATAACAGTGCTGCACATTTGTAAATGAATTGCATCACAGATCCCCTTTTTCACTTCTTTGCTCAAAGGAACGCTGAATTTAGAAATAACCCTCAAACACTGCATACACAATATGATCCAATATGATCTAAGCATTGAGAAAGACAGCCCAAAATCATAATTATGGGCATCCTGGGTGAGACCCCAAATCCATCTGTGTCAGAATTCAGCTTCAAGAGTCACCAAGAGCTAATGCATAGAAAAGGATAAAAGAGCAGAAGTGCAATACTTCCTTTGGTGCACAGTTCTGTGCTCATGTAAGAGATTTGGAAAAAAAGTGACTTGCTTGTGTTTCCTAGTATAATGGTATTATAGCCTTTGATAGTTTCTTCTTCCATTAATTTTATCCGGCTGGTTTTTGAGCTCAAGTAAAATCCTGGTACCCACATCATCCTGTAGCAAGGTGTTCCGTAGATAAATACAATTTAAGAAGTTTCTTTTGAAGATATTTTCCTGTGGCAAGTATCAAGAAAAAATATTAGTCCATTATTTGTTCCTATCCATCGCTCCTTAAACTGGAAAAAATGCCTAGAGCTTTTATCTTAAAGATTGTCTTCACTATGGCTGTGATTCAACCCCATTGTTTTACTGTCTATTGTCAAAGACTGAGTCTGCATTTAGTATTAATGGGTTAAGCTCAGGATTTGTAGCCCTAGTTCTCACAGTCTCATGACTCTTGCTGTGACTAAAAGATGCAATGCTATTGCCTACACACAAGCATCTAATCCATTTAAGAGGCTTTAGGCATCCTGTCTGGTTGCCAACTGCTTCTCCAGAAGGTCCACTGTCTCCTTTAGGCCTATGTCAATCTGCCACCCCCTTGTCAATCTACTGAAGGGCATCTTTAGGGCAGCACCTCTCTGATGACATTTTCAAGAGATATTATATTTCTCAGAGGGATCTGAAAAGCATTTGCTTCTTGAAGTCTAGGATTCTGTTGCCTCTTCTGCTTCTTAGTATTGAAGGAAAAAAAATCACACAGGCAATACTAAGGAAATGTTGAAGGAGGAAAAGAAATCTTCCAGTCCCCTCATAATAACTGTTTACTTGGGAGTCAGTTTGTAACAAAAGCAAACAAATGTAGAGAGTTTTCAAGGTTCTTCTGCCTCATCTTGTCATGCTAGCAAGCCACATCTGAAGAGATCTCCTGAAAATGTCTTTTGTTATGATTTAGATGCTATCCAGCTAAAAACTCAGCACTATATCCAGGCAGGCAGCTCACTAGGTTAAATAAGGGCTCTAAGAAACAGAGAAGCTTTTAAAAAAAAATGACATTTTTAGCTATTTGTGAGAAAATAGTCTTATTTTGAACAACCAGCTGCTTTCCTGGTCAAAAACACATAGGCAGGTTTAATAAGAATGACTAAGTTCACACTAAGAACTCCTGTCACTTATTATGTAGTTGTGTGAATAGCCAGAATACATCAGTGCATTCTAGTTTTGATGTAAAAAAAAAAAAAAATCTGACTTAATACATTAAAATGGGAAAGACCAGTTTTAGATATATAAATAATTATGGAAGCGGACAGCTACATTCACATACAAACCCACCTACATCCACAAACTTCCTTCTGACTTGGCTTGATAATTGTTCAATAAATGTCTCTGACATTTTTGAAATCAAAGAAGAGGGCATCTTTAGGATGAAGTAAGGCAAGTAAAAGCTATTGAGGAGAATTTATGTTGAACAAATATGGCAACCATTATTTTTGAGTAGATGCTGAACAGCCTGGTCACTCCTCTTCTTTGCTTTTCTAAGAACATCCACTGAAATGCATGTTTCCACATGTGCATGTGAACAAGTATTTATTTGCATTGTCAAGTGGATATCACTAATACCAGAAAAAAAAATACCCTTCTTTGTTTTGTCATACTTTCTAAAAATCCTCCTTGCTCGTAGCCTCAAATAAATCATGCATAAATAAATCATAGCTATAAAACTGGCAAGGAGATGAAACTATGCTCCATGAACCTTTCAGAGGGTCCTCACCAAGTAGGAACAGGGGCAGCCAGGAAGCTTGGTTGTTGTTGTGTTGTTATCCTTAACTCAGTCTCTCCATCCAAATCACAACCAAAATGGATGAGGCTCCTTGACCTGAGTCAAGAGGCTGTCTGTCTGTCAATCACCTTAGCTGCATTCTTTAGTCACATATAAGCATGAAATGGGAATTTCCCATTTAGAGCAACCCACCTTCACACCACTCCACATCCCCCTCCCTGGAGACTTCATTCCAACCACCTTATCAACACCTACATGTTGAAAGACATTAGGTGGTCAGGTAGATGAGTGGGATGGGAAAGTCATCCCAGCTTTATGTGGCTTGGATTATGGAGCAAAGTCCTTAGGGTAAAGCTTGACAGTGCAGACACCTGCAGACCAGAGCTGGAAACTGGCTTTACAGTGAAGGGAGAAGAAAATGCATAACCAAGGGCATCTAATTAGATTAGCAGGGGTTTTGTGCTTTGGATGTGCCATAACTCAATCAATTAAAGTATGCTTTAATAGCAGGGTCTTTCATGACATGTATCCCAAGGCACCACACAAATAATAAAATTAATAGCTCATGTAATTATTATGGGGAGAGAGAGCTACTACTTTCTACGTAAGATTTTATGCACCATGGCCAGCCTGGTGCAGGCCTTGCTGCTACTAGATCTATCACAAGAAATTCTCCTGTTGCTGAGTAAGGTTGAAGGAGACTAGAGTGGATCATTTGGTCCAACCTCCCTGCTAAAGCAGGATCAGAATTGTGTCCAGTTAGCTCTGAAATGCCTCCAGTGAAGATACCTCAACAATCTCTCTGGACAATCTGTCCCAGTGCATTGTTACCCACACAGTAAAGAAGTTCTTCCTCATGTTAAGGTGGAACTTCCTGTGTGTCAGTTTCTGTCCATTGCCTCTTGTTCTATTGCTCAGCACTACTGAGAAGAGCCTGGCTCCAAATCTGCAGCTATAAAATGTAGTCAGAATTCTCTGTGCACTTGAAAACAGTGCAAGGCAGATGGATGGACAGAAAGCAGTTCCTCACCATGGAAGTTATGAGCAGCTTGATGCAGCTCATCTTGCCACTTGCAGACAGTCCAGCACTGATCTCCACAGTCAGGACAGCAGTTCTTTGTCTGTGATGTGGTGCAAACTCCCACCCATCACTTTGTAGGCCAGTGAAAGATGGTCAGTGGGTTTTAATCAGGACAGTACTGGACTGGTTTTCAGACTGAGTGCTTTATCTCCTCAAACATCCTCCTAATTGGAGGCCATTCATATGTCATGAATTAGGATGCTGCCAGGGCAACCTGACAGCTGATGCTGTGTTCCAGGACATTTTCATACTGTGATGATACAGGATGAGATCTTTAGTGACTTTAACCTGGGAAAACTCTGGTGTAGACCAGTGGAGCCAAAGGCCAATGAGAATTTGGATATGCCAAGGATACCACTCAGTGCATCTCTAAATATTTCACGTGGTACCAGCTGACATAAGGAGGCCATTATGCAAATTTTCATTACTGCATTACGGTTCTGCATTTCAGACAGTTCAAGTTGTGCTCTTATTTAAATCCTCAGTATGGTTCATACTCATTGTCAGGAGGAGATGCCTGACTGGAAAAAAAAACCAAAACCAACAAAACAACAGAGAAACCAGGACATCTAAAACCAAAACCAAAACCAACTAGCCCCTATTTCCATTTACTTCTTTTGAACTACCAACATTTAAGCTGATTTTCTTTGAAGCCAACATGACATGGTCCTCTGCTGCAATCTAATATGCCAAGTGTTCCTTCCCAACCCCCTGTTTTCAGCTAAGCCACGAGCCCTTTAACTCATGTTAGGGATGTAACCAGCTGCTCCACCTTAACAGTCCTTACCAGTGTTGTCAGAGGCAACTGAAATGTGCTGAGAAGTAATTCTCTATAGCTCAGAACCTGGTCAGATGACTTCTGCAACTTGGAATTATTTCCTATCAAAGGATCTGTGTTCTTCCTACACCACAGCTGTGATGAACCTTCCTGAGACTGCTAGGCATCGCTGAGAGAGCTTTAAAGTTCTCAGCAATGCCTCTATAAAGTTCAAGATTAAAATGATAATTTTAGGAAAGCAAACAAGCATCATAATCAGGGGAGAAAAAAAACCCAACCACTTCCTACTCGCCACTGCATCCCAAAGAAATTATGCTGTTCCTCCTTATAAATAATAGGGGTGTGCAACGTGTCATTCCTATTCAGTGTTTGTGGGTTTTTTGGTGCTTATTGATGCTGCATCTGTTTTGTCAGTGCGTCAGCTAATGGAGAAAGTTAATTGTGTTGGTTGTAAGGCCACCTGTCACACACATGCCTCATTTCCATACTAATAGCCCAACAGTGGCAGGCAGTGTACTCCTCTGCAGTAACACACACAGCCTCTTTGGCAACCTGGGCCAAATGTGCCTATGCAGCAACCGCAGCCCTCTTCTCTGAATGCCTCCAGTGTTGTGGCAACCCAGCTCTGCATTAACCCCCCGCGGCCTTCCCCAGCCCGCAGGGGTTTTTTAAACCCTCGAAGACACGCTGGGTGTCACGTTTTAGCGTGGGAGGGTGGCGGGCACTACTCTGCTTCCCTGGCAGCATGGGTGCCTCGCGCTCTCCCCGACCAGCAGAATATTTTGCTCCCTTTGCACTGTTGGACCAGGCACCTATAGCCAGCAAAACCTGGCGAGCACTGTCGGTAGTGCTGTTCACATCGGTGCTGAGGACCAGTTGAAAGTCCATCTCTTTTGTCCCTTCTGTTAACATTTCGAATGAGGGAAGTGATGCGGATCGGAGCCAGGAAGAGGAAACGTGCCTGCAGCTGAGGCAGACACAGCCGTGCTGGGCTGCAGTGGGACTCAGAAAGACGTAAATAAAATTCACTTTAGTGATCGAGCCAATGCTAGAAAAGCTATATTTGATGAATATTTTATTTTAACATATGGAAAACTATCTGATCAGCCAACGGGACAAGGTTTTCTTTCCTTCCAGCTTTCCCCCACCTTTTTTCATATAGGATTTTCATATAAGATTATGCGAATAAGGGGATTTATTTTGAGCTACCAGGCTTGCTCTTGATCAGGGTCCATGACCCTGGTTCATGTTTTCCTACAGCCTGAAAAAATTTCCCATTAAAATCTGACTGAGTTTATGCTAAAGGCACACCATATGAAGTAATACCTGGAATCTTGATGGCCTCGGGGGAAAGTGGTCTTTGTGTTTTTTATATCACTGTAGCAGAAATTAGAAATGCCATGTGCGACCATTGGGCTTGCAAAGGAATGTTCCATAGGCTAATGGGCCAGCAGTGCAGGAGTTGCTGTGCCTTTACACTCTCTATCTGCAAGCATTTTAAAGAAAATACTCCACACATAAGGTACTGACTAATGGTGTGAGCCAGTGACACAGGGATTACAGTGCATGCATCAGGGTTGGGAAAGGAAATGTCTGTATCATGCATGAAGGAACAAGCCAGAATATTCATTGCTCAGTCCATCTTAGAGGCAAAGATGATAAATGACCCAGGGAAGAGGTACAGCAGTACCTGCCCACAGGCTCCCACCAGGCTAAAAACAAATTGATTTCATCTGCAAAACTACACAGTTGTAGGAATTTACCATTTCCATATTGAGGTTCTTCAGCAGTGCCTGCAAGCATTTGTTTGGCAGGGGCTGTTGCTCCAGCTCAGCCTTGGGACTGAGTTGAGGATGGGCATCTCTAGCCAGTCTCTGCATGGAGACTTCTGCAGGATGATTTGGGCAAACACTCAGCCAAAATGAAAGGACTCTTGGCATTTGGACTGGAGGGCTACCAAGGAGCTCATCCCAGACTGACCCAGTATCCTCAGTGCTGTCTAAATAACAGCAGGGTAAAAGATGGTCCATTTTACATCACACACATTGTGAGCTAGGCCCACACAAACGTAGAGTTTGTTAAAATCTCGGGTGATTCTTTTCACTTTCTTTTGGGGTTTGAACCCAGTTGCTCATTTCCTGGTTTCTCACTGTGATCAAGTGGGCCAGAAGACTTCTCTTACTGAAACAGGGAGTTTCACAGGCATAGTACTTTTCAGATAAAATGGAAAAAAACAGCATGTAGACTGCACTTATTCACACACAAAAAGTAACCTATTCTAGAATTTTTTTAAAAGTCAATACTTTTAAAAATTATGTAGAAAACTGTTCTACCAAAAAGCCACAAAACCAAAAAAAACCCCCTCAAACATATAAACTCCATGAATATATGTCTGCATTTTTTTTTCTTTCTGACTTCTCTTACATACTCTGTAGTCAGGTCACCCTACTTGCTAGGCAGTCCTTTGAGAGAAGATGTGCTGATTAGTTTGAGAGAGGATGCACTGTGACATAAAATGGGCTGTCTTTCAGGCTGCTGTATTCCATTATCATTACAGCTAGTTTTGTGGAAAAGAGTACTTCAAAATATTTTGTTGTTTAGGTTTATTTGTTTTAAGTAGGTTGGCTGAGTTAAGACATTAGCCAAACATTTACAGTTGTTAAAACTTTATAACCTGTTTATCTGGTGTACAAAGACTGCCTCTTCAGACTGCGTACAGACTGCTAGTTTGCATTTGGCTGAAGCAGGAGGTTTATTCTATATAAAAAGATACTTCCAGTGCCACACAGACTTTTCTTGTGAGAAATATATGTCCAGCTTGCTTTGGCGTGTATGTGGACACTTGGAGCTGGGCTGCTGAGGAGGTGAGTTCCCCTTTCCCCCTGCTCCAGCAGAGCAGAACCCGCTCTATCTTCTGAGTAGGTCTGAGGAATTACCTTCTAAGTCTTCTAACTTCTCCCTATGTCACTGTTATTCTCTTCCCCAAGGAAAGGGCATAAAATTACCAGCAAAAAGGCAGCACAGACTATTTGGGACAGAAGACTGTTTCTGAACTCCTTTATGCAGGCACATGCATCTACCACCTTCCAGATACGCAAGAATTTGGAGAATTGATGCACACTCTAATGGCACATTCTGTGTTCCAGGTTCCAAGGGGTGCAAGCTGGGTAGATCAAGGCAAGAAGCACACAGTTATTTCAAACAGGTCTCCAGCCATAGACCCTATTTGCTCAACAATCTGGACATAGCTATGAAGGTTATCAGAACTTTAAAGCCAGAGACACAAGGATCCTTTAACATGGATACAACTTCAGTTTTCTACTATTGCTAGCAGGTTGAAATTTTCTGAGAAATTTTTTTCCAGCATGGCACAATCTTTGACTTGGAGCTCTTAAGCTCCTGACGTGAAGTTACAGATTAAAATCTAGCTGATAGCACTCACAGCCTTTCTGTGATACTGGCGCTTTTATTTGTCACCTAAACTTTATAGCTGTTGATATGACAGTGATATCACTTTGATAAAATGAGAGGATATAGTTTCCCACTCAAGTTCTGCCTTTTTCATCAGAAGCTTTCCAGGGTGAAGTCTGGCTTCTTTCTAGATATGTGCATAAACCTGAGAAATAGTTTTATTTTCCACATAGGTGTGCATACATATCTGTATATATACATATATATATAAAAGTAATTTTACATGCCCTTATAAACAGCTAATAATTATGCAGTATATTTAGAGATACTGAAAACAGATATGATTTCTATAAATGGAAAAAAGCTATTTTTACAAAAAGTAGTGGTCCAAACAAAACCATCACACAGTTTTCCATTCCTTTCAGTTCTTCTCTTTTCATGCTCTTCTGTTTTCTTGAATGTAATGCCAAATTTGAAAATCTGAATTTGGGATTAGTAAAAGTTGTCCCTAAATTCTCTTTACTCACAGCAAACTTCTGGCATTTTATTTCTGGCATTTGTGGTTTTTTTTTTCCCCAGAAATACTTACATGGTTCTGAGACAACACAATAGGTGATCCTGTGCTTACACACCCATCCACCATACTGCATGCTGTGTTTTCTTCATGGACCTCCTGAGATTGTGTGATTGCATATAGAACCTGGCTCCACACAGTGTCACTATTGTTCTGGCCCTTTTTTTTCCCCGCATGAGTTTTTATGCTCAGCATATCTTGGCATTGTGAATCCAAGGCTTGCTAAAGAAGGGCTCAATTTACCTCTGATTTACCCCTATAAATCAACTAATAAACCATTGTAAGCACTGGTGTTGTTACACTTCATAGTAACAATGGGGCAGAATACGCTGGTACAGACAGAGGCATTCCAGCACTGAGGGCTAAAATGAGCAGGATTCTCCATATTTTGAGGCTACACAAGGGAAAACTAAAGAAAAAACCTCTACATGCATGATTTCCAATGGTGCTTCACTTTAATGTTACTGGTGAGCAGCCAGGCAAGCTAAAGGGAAATTCACTCATAATACAGGTACTCTACCTCCACTTGTGACCTATCTTTGAACTGTCTTCCTTTCTCTGGGTGTTCACTTCTTTATGTTGCTGTTTCCATAAGACAGTGTAGCCAGTCAAAAGTTACTACGCTATCCTGGCATAGGTAAATCTATAAAAAAGTCGATATTTTCTGGTATGAAATGCCTGCAATAGAGATTAGATTGAAGGCAGTCTAAAGATGTGATTTTCCCTCTGTACCATGGCAGCGAGTGGAGCCTCAAACCTGCCCCCTGCCACCAAGCCATCTGTCTCACATCCACCCTGCCCTGAATGACACTTGCATAGAGGAGAAGCCATCTCTGCCAGGAAAGAGCAAGGAGGAGCCCAGGTCTTCAGGAAGACCAGGGATGAAATCAGGGTTTTCACCTTATTTTGATACTGTTGTGTTTGTCCCAGACAATCCCTCAAGAGGGGCTCATAGTCATGATACCATGGGACCCTTAATGACAATAAAGAGCTCCTTTCAACTGCTTTTAGTGATAACAGAAAGTCAAAACTATTCAGCCAATATCCAAGCCCTTAGTTATGTCTTTTGTGCTGTCACCTTTTCCCAAAGAAAAATTTCTTAGTGGCACAGAATTGAAGCAAAACCAAATTTGGTGATTAACATTTGAGATATTAATTTTCCTCCTGGGTAATCCTTATCTAGAAATGTTATAGTTGCTTTAGATAAACCTAGTAATAAAGCAGTCATCTGATTCCTCAGCCAGACATACCAGGAAGATCCTGCTAGGTGGTCCGTGGAGCTGGGTCATTAGCAGTCAAACAAGGGGAACCAGACTGGTACTTCCTCTTCTTTAAACTGAGTGGGGAAGGCTCAGTCGGGAAAGGTGTCTCAGCCAAAGGAAGTGTCACTCTCCTTTAACACCACATAATGCAGCTCGGGCGCCTGCCAAATCGTAATACACTGGAACAGACGGAGACAGAGTACCGAGGGAAGGGAAGTGCAAACTGCGTTAAGGGTGCAGCATTTAGATGAGAAACTTTCCTGCACTGTCAGGAAATCCTTCATTTTCTATGCTGGGAGAATGTTTTGCTTATCTTTTCTGGTTTCATTTTTTTCATTTCCCTTCTACTTTTCAAGATCTGGTCTCTTGGCATTCAGCCTAGCCTGATGAAGCACACACGGTCCCGGTCTTACAATACTGGTTTTGTTCAGTGAGTAGCAGAAGATAACTGTGTTCTGATTATCTAAGTGCTGTTTATAACATTTATTGCACTAAAATAATTTTATTTTAAATGTTGGTGATAATAATACTACAAAGAATTCCTGGAGTTTTTAGTAATAAATGCCAGCAGCAGCCTGGTTGGGATATTCAACATCATACATCAGACTTTAAGACTGATTTCTTAATCAGCGTGTCAGCGTGAGCCCTACTCTGAAGGCAGCAGGTACCATCCTTTGGAGCTGCGTGTGCAATACTCTGCACCATGTCCAGACACTTCCGTTGATAAGAAGAGTTGAGATTTCATAACTAGTCACAAGACTGTCATTTTGTCCCTGTTACACTTGTGTCGTAATAGTAGACAACCTTGCACAGTAGGCAAACAGGTTCATTACATTTTTTGGCACAGAATACATGTTGACTCTGCCTCACTTCACTGTTACCTCACTGGCAACATCTTCCAGATGGACCTACAGCCATCTGGACCTATAGCCAGTTGTACAACCATAATGATATTAGGCACTGCTATCAGTACCTGACTGACTAAAACAGAGGCTTCTTTCTGAGACAAAGCTTTTCTGACAGTCACAGAACTGTAGAATGGTTTGGGCTGAAAGGGATATGAAAGATCACCTAGTTCCAGCTCCTCTGCAACTTTCCACTAGATAGAGTTACTCAAAGTCCCATCCAATCTGGCCTTGAACACTTCCAGAAATGGGGTATCCACAACTTCTCTGGCAGAGTCTCATGTTCACTGTAAAGAAGTTCATCCTAATAGCTAAACTAAACCTACCCTCTGACCTACAGCAATCACAGCAACCAGTTGGAAAAGAATCTGATTTCTAGTAAACATTACAACATTATGGTGGGTAGAAGAAGAGAAGCATAATGGTTAAATAGACTCTTAAGTAAGAAGAGACAGCACTGCACTGGCAATGGATAACAGTTGCAAGGAATGTCCTCCTTTCTCTGAAAACATCAGCCTTTACTACAGGATTTCATCTCACAAACTGAATTAAGGTCTGGCATACCATGTAAGCAATCTGTATGTGTGCAGCCTTCCTTTTAAAACAGACAGAAGTTTTTAAAGACATGTTTCAAAGTATTTAATATCTAACCTTGATGTGCACAAGAATACCTAGTGCCAGACAGAACCAAGGTCAACACCATTTGTCCCTGCACACTTCTGGTACTAGGGCTTCCCTCCAACTGGAGACTGGCCATCATGCTTCAACTTTGCTCATCTTCCTCTCCAAAAATTTGCCCTCTGAAGGTACTGAGAATCAGATTTATCTGTCCACAGTTTAGATCCATCTGCATTTCCAATACCTTCTACTCACTCAAAACGCCACAAATTCTTGTCTCTTCTGTGAGCGTGCAGCTGAAACAGTGTTCCTCTGAACCAACAGAAGCACTCCGGCACCAGACATGACCCCAGCACACAAACATTTCTGCCCACGTGGGGTTATGAGCGATCAGATCAGTGAGGTTGGACATGCAGGACTAAACCCTCTGCTTTGTCTTGCCAAGCCCACAGGCAACACTTCAGCAGCAGTATTTTCTCCCCTTTCCTTCCCCCACTTCCCACTGCAGTTTTCCCAGCCCCAGAACTACCTCTGCTTCCTCAAGTGTGAAAGAAGGGATCGATCTGCAGCTCATCCTGCAGGCTCCAATAAGGGAGTATTTTGGGGCACCTCTGAAGGCAAAATGACATCTGCATGCTTGACGCTATAGAATGAGAGCACAATGCTTTAAAGCCTCTCAGAAAATCTACAGGACAGTTAATATGATTTAAGCCTATATTTAAATTTTATGAGACTCATTTTCAAGGCTAATAACCCAGTTTACTGTGCACAATATCAAATGCAAATTTTATTACTGACTTGGTAAAAACCAAGATGATATTCATTAGCATATCTCAGCGCATCACCCTTTTTAGCCAAAAGGTGCACCAGGAGTAACAGTGGGAGTTTTTATATGTGCTGTAAATTACAGTTACTATCTCATTAGATAAACACATTTAAAATCAGGTTATCATTCACTTATATATCAGAAAGTTGTTTGTTCAATTGCAGCTAGTCTCGTATTACAACATATGGTGCATGAAATTCTTAGACTAATAAAATTTCAAGGTACAGGGAGCTGGTGCCTTGGAAAAAACTGTTTCTGCTCAATGAATGGCTCGATATAATCTGTAATTGCTTTGAAACAATTATGCAGCAGGCGGTTTTGTACTTAATAGTATTTACATCCTTGGGTTTATTAGCAACAAAATCTAAGTGGAACTTGTGAAAGAGAAATTAATTTTTCTGCTAAAAGATGTAAAGTTTTAAGTTAAAGATCCAGCAGATTGTGGAAATCTAAAATGTATGCAATCGTCTCTAATTTAACTTACTTCTCATTGAAATGTTTCATTATTCTTTTAGATACCTGTGGCAGATTATCAAGTAATTCTTCAAAAGCTGAGTTCCCCTGAAGTTTCACCACTCTTGGCAAAGTTTCCTCAATGCATGCATTCTGGCTTTGCTGTCTCCTGGAAATAAACACAGCTAATATCCACATATAGTATTTGAAATCAAATTGAAAATTTCCATAGCTGTGAGGTTTTGCCTACTGAGTTTGACAGTGGTGACTGGAACGTGAGTCAGCATTTTGTACTTCTTTAGATGCTGGCCATGGAGCAAGCAGCCCAGTGCACTGTGACACAGAGAGGCATGCTGTATACAGAGCAACAGTTATGCAGCTGCATAACAGCTTTGGATCAGGCTTTCCTACAGTATGCTGGATCTTCAGCAGCTTCAGCAAAACACAGCCAGTTTGCAGAAGCATTGGGGTTATACCTGACTGAAGTACTTAATTACTCCTGCCATTCTGGGCATATCCACATATGCTCCGCTGATAAAATACAAATCATCATATACAAATCTAATGTCAAGTGTATTATTTCAGTGTGCAGTTAGGAGCAATGAACTGCACACTACTGCCTCATTGCATGGCTCCTACTGAGCTCAAATCTGTGAGACAGCTTGAGGGCAGTTACACATTTGGGGGTTAAGGTGTTTTTCTCGCCTTTTGTCATTAACTATTTTTCCTTCGTTTATGATGTCTTGGATTTGCCTACATTGTAAGCTGCCTCCAATGTTAAAGCTGTATTTTATACAGACATCCTTTCTCCTAACTGCCAACTCTGTGCACCAGTAGTAGCAAAATTGGAGGCCAGATTGTAAGGAAGGGCCTGATAAAACAATTGTTCTCACTCTGCTCAGTACTGCTAACTTCAGGTTGACTTCAACCAAAGAGCATTAACACCTTTCAGCTGCTCTTGTACTAACATGTTCTTAAATACTGTAACTAAAATCTCTGCCTTTGTGCCCAGCTTTATATGTCTTTCTCTTGTGCTGCAGCTTCACTAATTTTCCTGTTGCTCTAATCTGCAATGAACTGCAGTGAATTCCTTGCCAGAGCCCTCACCACTGCACACTCATGCCAGCTGTACCCCAGGATGATTACTGTATAAGAAGCACTTCCTATTACCATCATCTAGGAGGGCTTGTTAGAGTACAATGTGATAAAACTTTGCAAAAAAAAAATCCTCCCTCCCCCTTGCAAGGGAATATCTCTAATTGCGGATTTCAAAAGATCTGCAATGAAGAACTGTTACAAGAAAATCCTCACACAAAGCCTCACGGCTTTGCTGGCTAGTCCTGATAAGAATGGTGTCAGTTGTTAGAAAGTACACCCCTCTGTCTCCAAAACCACCTTTAGATTTTGCAACATCAAGAAGCAAGGCTAACCTGGTTTTAGCACTGCTGATGGAATAAAACATGGAATACACCACAAGTTACATTGTGGAGCAATGCTGAAAACCCCCACCAGACTCCATGTGGAAACTAAATCCCAGCACATGACAAATGCAATCTGCTCCCACTCAACTCACTAACAATCCTCCTGCAAAGGTGGCTTTCCCCAGCCAGGGCTGGGACCCCTCCTAGCCCCCCCCTGCCTACTGCTGTGACTTGGAGCACATCTGGGGCTCCTACGGCATTTTCTAATGAAGGAGAGGCCAAACCTAGTTGCTAACTGTGCAGTTGGGATTTCAAACACATTTGGGTTTCTCTGAGTCTGCCTTCAAGCGATTTCCAATCTGCAAGTTTTCTTACATTCCTGTAGAGCAGTGACACTTTTTTTTTTTTTTGTATTCATACAGCACCTAGCAAAGTGAGTGCCATCTCTGACAAGGTCTCCAAGGTTCTGCTGCAAAGTAAGCAATGTTAATAGTACTGGATGTATTTAATCCCTGGCACAAATGATTTGTTGAAGGGCATTAATGTATTTGTCAATTAATAACATCTATGAATGAGTGTATATAGACTGGAATAGGGTCCATGCTGTATTATTTATGAATATGATTTTATCAGTCACCATCTTAGCAGGATGCTTTTTCCAAATTCCATTTGTCTGAACTGTATTCCATAAAAATTACCTCATCATGCAGTTCCTGCCAATATTAATGATGGGAGAAGTGAGGTTTAGGGAATACATCCATTTTTAAAAAGGACAATTTTGGCTATGGGCAACATGGCCAAACAACTATTGGCAATGGTGGGTGCAACGGTAATGAGGTGAGGAAAAGGTCCACAGCCATGTGAAGTGGGTGTAGTACACTGTGCTAATGAAGGTTAAAAGTCCTTGATTCTTTTGTATACTTTGTAGTTTCTTTGGCAACCCCAAATATCTGTTCCACTCTTCCAGGCTTTTTGAGTTGGTATTTTTCAAAGCTCTTTTAAAATAACAATAAATGCAGGCACTTTCCAGATACTCTACCCATTTTTGGTATCTGGGGTCACTTCGGGCCAGGGGCAAGCATTCTCGGTTGGGCTAAGGACGTCCTATGGAATCGGACGGGCCGTTAAGAGCTCCCAAGTCCCCGCACTCCCTCAGCTGCCCCGCTCCTGTGCCCAGATGCCCGAGGACAGCCACAAATCCTGGAGCAGCCTGTGGGACCCCCCGGCTGCTCCCCCCTTCCCAGCGGATCAGCTCGCAAGAGCACAGGAGGCGTTCGGAAAGCGGGCTCTGCTGTTTTACCGAGGCGGCGGGGAGAGGGGGCGGGCAGCCACAGGCAGCCGTGGGGGCGAAACCAGCCCCTTTGGGGCTGCGGCGGGGACGGGGCAGCTTGGCTGGTTTGTTTTAATAACGCTACCTCCATAAAGCCCGAGCAGGCAGAGCCGAGCCTGGCTGAGCTGCCGGCTCCAGCAGCATCCCTGCGCCCGCGGTGGCGCGGCGCTGGCACGCCCGGCCGGGCAGTGCCATCTATTGGCGGCACGGGCTCACTCCCGGCCCCGCCGCAAGCGCAGCATCCCCGGCTGCAGCGTCCTCAGGAGCGGGGGATGCGGAGCAGCGCTCCCCCGCCTCCCCAGCCGGGGAGCCCTCCCCTGGCCTTCTCCTCTCACATCTCTTCCCTGCCATCCATCACCGCCTGCCGCTGTCACTTCGCCACCGCGGCTGTCACCCGGCTGTGACTGAGGAAGAGAAAAATGAGCCGCTTAAGCGCGGCAGAGCCCAGGACCTTCGGGAACACGAGACAAATTAACGAAGTGCGAGAAATTAGAGTGCATAAATCTGAGGGCTGTAAATCATCGTGCGGCTGCTCATACTTAGAAGTAAAGAAATCTGACTGCCGTAGCTAAGCCTGTCTGACCTGGGCCTGCTTTCCTATGGGATGCTGACATCCAATTCAGACTCCATATCTTCACCCCTTCTGGTGGTTAACTCACCTCACTGTGCCTTAGTGTTTTCTTTCAGGAAGAAACCTACTTTATCCTATTCATCCCAACTTACATATGATGTTAGTGGGAAAAGCAGGGAGTTATCTGAGCTAAAACTCAACCTTCATGTGATTTTTGTGCCTCTTCTCCTGGGTTGTCTCATCCATAGTCCTAACCATAAGTTGTTTCCCTTCGCAGTGGAGGACGGAAGTCAGCAGCACTGACTCCAGACACATGAAGTGTTCCAGAGACATCAAAAGTTTAATTAAAAATGTAATGAAGTTTGCTGGCTTGCCATGAAGTTATTCTTCTTGTCTGTAATTAAAATCCTACAGCAACTCTGTGAACATAATTACATTATGCCCCAAACATAACACCAAAGAAAACCTGATGTAAGTAAGAGGAAACAAGAAAATTGCATTTCTGATGCAATGTTGTAACTGAAAGCTACATTTTTGCATTGATAAAAATGACAACCAACCTGTTTCCTCTTCCCTCAATAGATACAAATTAAGTAGCATTTGAGTCTTATAGTGATACCACCAAAATCAGATACTTATAATAGTCTGCCCCAAATCACTGTGTTGTTAAAGTTTCTGATTTGTTTTTCAGAACATACAGATATGAAAGATGGATGCACCAAAATTTGATCTAGATCAAATAAGGTATCAAACTGGGTAAAATTGCTGAATATGATCAACCATCACCTCTTATAAAACAGTAGCAGGAAAAACAAGGCAGCACAGAGGAATAACCTACTCACTATTTTGCAGTTGCAGCGAATTGCAGGTTAGCTTATGTTTTGAATTAGAAACTCATGATTGTATCAATTTCTTTTCATTGTAACCAGAGATATCGTTCTTTTTTGTATCATTATTTTGACAGGTTTTTAGGCAGATCCCCATGAGAGCCATGTGAGGTCATCCATCTCCCACACTACTTTGGGAGAATGAACTATTTGGTTAGTACTAAATTTGGCCTCTTTTCATTACAGGAAGATGTGGCACCAACCCAGCCTATTTAAGCTTTCTTCATACTTATTATTTGCTTATTCTTAAACCAAGCATATTATTTGTCATCTCTGGGGCCTGGAAATCCCCAGATTTTTCAAACTTCCATTCTATGTTTTCTTTCACTTTTACTTTTGTTATTCTTAGAGTAGCAGTGTGGGTAACAGTGTAATACAATAGTAGTCCTCAGTAAACTACCCAGAGAAAACAATCTTATTCACGTTCAATCTCTTTTTGTAATAGCCAGCTCCCTTCCTGCCTTAGAAATGGAAGGAACTGGTGGTCCTCAAAAAAGCATGTGCTATGACCATGTGCCAGCACAGTGCTTCAGAGGCTGGAACAACAGAGATTTGAATGACAGCACTGGTACTGTTTGGTGATAATAGTTTAGATTAAAATTGACACTTAAAATTATATTGATCATAATTCAAATAGGAAATTCTTCATTTGGTTTGGGGCACTGAAATGGTCTCAGGTCTGATCTGTCTAACCCATCTCACCTATATCTCTTTCTGTTATTCAAGACTGTGAAAACAGTTTCTCTGCCACCACTCTCATGCAAGTTAACTTTCCTGATGCCACAAGTTTTGCTGAGCAACAAAAGAAGAGTGGCTTTATGCACACTTGAGGAAAGCAAGTGGAACTGTGATGTTATGACATCCACCAGTTACTCAAAATGCAAGAATGAAAAACACAAAGCAATGCTGACTGAAGAGGTAAGTGTTCCATATCTTGGTAGAAATGCACTTTGTATATACATTAATGTTTATTACATGGAGATTGCCAAAATGAATAGTATCCCCTTCTTTGAATGCTGCACACCATCCTGTGACCTGTGACTTGCAGTTGCTGTGGCAGTGATTTTCAAAGTAGTCTTTGGAAATTATTTGGAAATAATTTAATATATGGAAATTATTTAATTTAATTTAATTTAATTTATAGTTGTCTTTTGAGAGAGTTTAAAGCAAAGAAAAAATACTATCTCATGTGGTGACTTGAATCATTGTAACTTTGAAAACAAAAGCTGCTTTGAGAGCTTCCAACCTTCACAAAATCTTCAAGAAACCTGATCAATTGGGACCTTGGGTTTGGAGCTTGAATGTTGAAAGCTGTTGCACCTTGCAGGTGACATTTTTTCACTCCATGAACAGTCTTGACACGCTGGGGAAAACTTTCAGTAAAATTCATTAAGATATTTGTCTTATTCCAAAAGTTCTAAGAGTTGAGTCACTCCATTTCTGTTTAGCCTCAGGTCAAAGATGATTTTTCCTTGGAGATTCATGCATGGTACCTCACCATCTCTGCTCTAGGTACTCAAATTCTAATGCAAAAGTTTCACAGAAGTTACCAAGCGCGGGAGGAAGCCAGAAGCTGGAGAGAACCCTTGTCTTCTTATTGGGTTCAGCAGTTCTGTTGACATTTTGCAACAGGTAATAATAATATCACGGCTTCATTTTGTCATCCTTAAAGATATCTCCAAGTTAGTACAGCCTGGAATTCCCTGGTTAGTACTGTTACTTCCATTACTGTAAACAAATGCCAACCATCCTTTCACATCCCTTACTGCCATAGTCACTAAAGCTGTACCATGTTACCAACATAAACATTTGTTTGTACCCACACATGGATGGCAGTGAGGGGAAGGCTTCCCCACAGTGCCATGACCCAGGTGACATTAAGTATTTCTGTTGAACAACAAATACTGCCAAGCTCTTCCACCTCCATTCAGGATAAGAAATTAGAGATATATAATTGCTCCCACGCTTCATTACTTTACACTTGCCACTGTGACAGCTAGCAGTGAGTGGTGACCCATGCCAGGTGGTCAGTTGTCCCTCTTGTGAGGAACTGGACACTGGGTTGTAGCAAGGAGAAAGGTGCAGAGGACCACCTTGGCTCAGGTGAAAACTAGGTTAGGCATTTGTCAAGTAAGTTGTCTGGATGAGCATATTGAAGGAAACAGCATGGTCAAGGTCTCCCAGAATGACTAACCTGCTAAGGGCCCTTTCCCCCATCCATAGGAGCTGCAACGCCTTGTGAAGGGACTCTTCCTCACAGGAATGAAAGGAACAAAGTGGAAAATGATACTCAGATATGATGCCTATTGGTTTTTACCTTTTTTTCTTTTATATATATTCTCTGTTGAAAAAGGCATCAGATGGCTTACTCATCCTTCTCCTGGCACAGTCCCTCATCTGTCATACAAGGGGTTGTATGCCTGTATTTTCTGCCATATTGTAAAGCATGAAGATTGCAAGAACCTTCTTGCTTCTTTTATGTCACTCCTTCAAAGCCAGACAGACCCATTGCTAGGAAGTACTTCCTTTCCTTTGATTAATTCCACTGTGTTGTTGAGAGAAATAGACCCTTATGTGAAATATATTTGTCAGGTGTCAGAAAAAGACAATATTAAAAATATCACAGAAGCCCAGCTTTTTATGGGCTTCCCACTTACAACAGTAAGATGTTACTCTCAAACCACTAGCTGTGCAGGATTTTCATTTTGGCCCATTCTGTTTGGGAAAATGTAATAAAGTTGCTGCATGACACAATGTTGTGGTATAAAAATGGTATTCTCCAATTCAGTACTCCTGCTAAAACCACATTGCTACCCACCCCTCCTGCAATTGCACACCCCAAAGGCAAAGATCATGGATTGAGGTAGAACACTTTACTGGAAACAGCAATGAGATAAGAAAACAGCAGCAACAATGTTAATAACAAAGATATAAGACAAAGAAACAATTTGCATGGAAAGTCCACGATAATACCAGATCTTCCCTGGCACATTTTCTCCTGACCAGAAGGAATCCCCTCTCCTCAGAAGCGAGAGAAAGTCTGTTCCTTTGCCCCCCATGATTGGCATAAGGTGATCTAGAATAATATCTGGGCCTTAGCCATGCCCCCTCCTGGCTACTGAGAAAATTAACCCTGTCCTGGCCAAAACTAACATGCATCATATGTTGTTTCTCAAGAATAGAGTTAGCCCATTGTGCTGGGTTCAGAAGTGTTTTAGCTTGAGACCTGAGGTTTCAAGCAGGATAGTTCTTGCTGACTGTTCCCAGCTTAGCAAAGGATTCTTCTGATGGTTAAAATCCATACCTATCTCCCAACATCTGTCTATCTATCTGTATATCCCTCTATCCAGCTATCCAGCCATCAATCCATCTGTCTATCCAGCTGTTCATTTCAGCTGCTGCCCTCAATGCTTTCTTCACTGACACAGTCAGGCAGAGGGCAGCTTAGTGATTAAGTAACAAATGTACTCCGAGAGCCTAAAGGGAGGCACACCATGTTTGCTCAGGGGCTTCTTAGCCTTAAGGCAGGAATGAGGATCAGCTTCCCTCTGTGAGGGCTGGAGACTATGTGGGAACTGACCATAAGGAGATCTTGTGGAAAACCAGAGCTAGTGCTGAAACTATTTCTTGCATACAAACTGTTCTGCTTTTTGTGGTTCCTAGGAGTCAATCAGACCTGGTGGAAGGCCCCTGTGTTGTTGGAGGGACTGTATTTGCTCCAGAAAATCTACTTCCAATCTCATTCCCCCTGCCCCACAGGTTTGCCAGTTTAAGGATCCCTGCCTGGGAATCCCCATGCTGCTTTTGCTTCCCAGAACCCTACTGCCAAGGGGTTTTCCACAAGTTCAAGCAGGTCAGAATTTTTGGTTTTTGTAAAATTAATCTTTAATTAACTTTGGCTACAATATATACTGATGGGATTTCTGGTCACCTAAGAAATAAATTAAAGAAACAACTGAATCAATTTATCCCAGTCCCCTATTATGAACAACAAAAAAAAAAGTACTTCAGTAGCAGCTCTAATCAAGGGTATAAAAGATCAAGGAAGAAGAAAGATAAACAAGCTTTATTTGACTTTTTAAGTTAGTGAACAAATAGCAAGAGAGTGACTTCAGGCTTTAAATTACTTTACTTTGGCACTCCAAACAGCAGCCAGAGATGTTTTTTCCTTCTAATTTTACGAACTAATTTCCAAGCTGCTTTCAAAAACATAGTTAAAATTCCCAACGCTTATCTTGCTATCATGTGTCCAAAGCAAATGTCCTCACACTTCAGTCCCTGTCACAGCTCTCTCACCATGCTTGCAACTGTGCAGATTCTACATGTGAACTACACGCCTGCTACAAACACCTCTGCCAGCCCCAGAGCAGACCTCAGATAAAAGCTGCAAGCAGTGAGGAGAGGGATGGCCAGCAAGAGGCACGTGGAGTGAAAGCGATGCGCCCTTTGTGGCAGGCGGAGGATGGCGAGACGCAAGGACTGCAGCTGCACCCAGTGCCCGGCTGCAGGGGGGAGGGCAGAAGACGGACCCACAGACAGACAGACACCCACAGAAAAATACAACCCACCAAAACTGGGGAAGGTGTCTAATTAAGCTCCCCTTCCCTGAAAAGCTGTCGCTAGGTAAGCAAAACTGTTTAAAACATGCTCATCATTAAAGTGTCCCCCGACAGCAGGATGCGGCAGCAGACTCGGCGACAGAAGGGAGAAGAAGAGAGGCATATGGACCCCAGCCCTGTCCCCTGCTGACAAGCTGCCTCGCTGCAAGCCCCCTTTTCACTGTCGTCCGTGCGTGCAGCAGATTGCAATGGCCCAACTTTCCCATCTGTATCCCAGGCCTGTGCCCCCAACAATGTGGCAGCCATGCAGTTTTCATCAGGCGGGGAGCAGGGGAGGGGGAGGCTGCGGGCAGGGGAGGGTGGGAGGAGAAGGGGGAGATATTAACCACCAATAATCACAATGCTATCCATAATGCATTGTCTCCATGAGATTACATGGTATATTTCCAGTGGGGATTAGCCCATCCATCACAGCCCTTTATTGGCCCTTTTTTTGTTGTATAAAGCCCAAACACTGTCGTAAAATTCTAAACCGCTTAATTGCTGTGCTGTAAAAATTTGCATATCAGAGATATGTCATTCCTTCGTTAAATGGCACTAGGCATTTGTTACAAGGTCCCAACAATCGCAGGAGAGCACCCCAGAAAAAGGTCAGCTCTTGGCATTATGCAAAGTTCTCCGCTTGAATTCTAATCTGCAGCAATTACGGCTTGGATGTATTGCAACTTAATGGATTTTGATTTTCTGTGATTCAAACTCCCTGGGCTCAGAGAGCCCTTGCTTCATCTGATCAGACAAGATATGCAATGTGATGGTGAGTGTATGGTCTCTGTTTCTGTAAGGCCTGCAAGCTTGATTCCTAAAAGATGTCTTCCTAAGAAGAACTGTGAACCTTGGTGCAAACTTTTCATGATGGGCATATGTCCTGATTTTGTAGATTAAAAGCCAGTAGAGAGTACTGCAGCCATCACATTGCCACTTTAAGTATTCATCATTAAAACAGCCTGAAGTTAGATGTTAATGTATGTGTACTAAGAAAATGAACAATTATAGTAACGAGCAGCTTTTAACCCATGGATCTGAAAGATTCTTTACAAAAGCATTGTCCTGAATTTGCACCTTCAAAAACCACCTTGAAGAGCTGGTTTGAAGCCAGGGGCACCCTCAGACCCCAACAGTGAGCACTGCTCTCAGCAGCCCCAGCAGTTCTCCTCTGCTTCCTCCCATCTGCTTACCAAGGACTGAAAGTAGTTGTAATTTAACATGTGATCAGGTCTTCACCCCATGTCTTCTCCATCAACTGCTGCAGAGGTTCTCCAGATGTGCTTTCAATCCACACAGCAATTTTTTTTTTTCCAATACTTTAAGAGTGTGCTTAATCCAGATGATTTCACCCCCATCTAGCATAATATTACAAAATGCTACATAACAGGAGAAGTGCAGGTCAGACACTTTTCTCACAAAACAGAGTCTAGAAGCTGTATCTTTTTCCTGTGTAATAACAGGAAGTATGGTTTCTCATCTTGCCAGGAACATATAAAAAAGGAGGTGAGTGAAGCAGTCTAAAGGGATATTTAAAGCCCCATAGAAATCTGGGGGTCAAAGTCTGTTTCAGGTTCTGGTATAACAGGAGAGCCCTTTGCAAGCTCTGATATAAAAATTAGGAGAAAACGAGGAGAAATTCTGGGTTGTGTGTACCTGGTACCTTGGCTCGAGTTGGCCTGGGCTGAAATAGTGTGAGTTAGCTTTGAAAATTGTTCAAGATACAAGAGATGCCCATTATAGTCAGGATCCAAAGCAAACTGAGTCTTCTTTAATTATCCACTCTGTTCCTCTTTCCCCCAACTACCTGCAATCATCGATACCTGTACATGGGACACAAACTTACCTGTCTCTACATGTCTGAGGCACTGTCATTGCTCATCCTCCCCATGGGGTCAGGTGCAGCCTAGGAATATGCTTTTGGATGTGGGTGAGGTACAACCTCCTCCAAGGGACTGCCACACTCGCGCTCCGCAGTGACTGCAAATTCCTTCTGAGAAGGAAGGAAGCACCTCCAAGAGGCACCAGGGTGGTGTTAGCACTGATGTGTCCTACTCCTGAGAGGGACAATGGCAAGTGGGCTTCTGCAAGTGTGCCCCAAACACAGTGGTAAGGTAGAACACACTTGCATGCTTTTGAAGGCTTGCCAGTACCTTCTAAGAGTTTAAACCTGGGCTCTTTTTCCAAGTGAAGCAGAGATAGGAGGAAGGGGAGAAGTTGGCCAGCCAGAACTTCCACCTCCTGCCTGTGTGCAGGAGGTCAGTGTAATAATCAGCTTAAGCCACACTAGCCTTTTAAATCTCCCTCAGTGTGTGCAGCCATGTTCCCTGGAGATAATGAATGTCTCATGAATATTATTGCCCCAGGAGAAGTGGATGAGCAAGACTGTGTGTGCCACAAAACCTGAATCTACTGCAGGAACTCATGTGCCTTCCTCAGCAGAAAACAAGGAGCAGAGATAAAGTACTGTGGGCACAGGATCAAAGTAATTGCTTTCCTTCAAGGTGTCACAGCAACACACATGATTCCAAGGTCATTTCCTCACTTCCTCCTCTTTAACCCTCCAAAGGCTTCCAACCATCAGGAGCAACCTTCCAATATCATAGGGACACTCTGCAGAGCTCACTGGACACCAGAATGGGGTCTTCAAAGGGTGGAACTGGAGGTTTTATTGTCAGCTGCCCTCCCTGCAGATCTCATCATCCCTTACATTTATATCTGCCTTGGAAGTAGATTTGTTACACAGCCCATCTCCCAGTCCATCTTCTGCTTCTGTCTCTTACGTATTCTGTCTATACCAGACCTGGAGAAGCATTCCTGCTGCCTTCAGTGAGGTTTCAAATGGGACTTAATAGTCTCTAAGTGCAATTTATTTTACCCTTATGGAGCATTATTAATGTTTCTGTTAGGATGGAACAAATTATGTAATAATGTGTCCTTTTCTCCTGCTTGATTAATTATTTAAAATTACCCAGACAATAACTTATGTGAATTATTCTGCAATTAATTTGCCATGAGTTTCTTGCAAATATCTTCTGAACAGCATCTGAGCACACTTGATTGGTTCCAAAGGCTTGTTTTACAGCTGGGAAAGGGGCCAGACCTGGTACCTGCAAATTTTAGGGAATGTCTGCATAAGAATAGGGACTATTTCCATTAAATTAGTACACAATCCCATTTGAGTTTGTTATTTTGTTTTCCAAATGTTGGGGGTGTTTTCTGTGGTTTAACACAACTCTGTTTGTAACTGAATTAAGGGAAATAATTATAATTAAGGTCACGTCAAAATGGGCTTTTTGCCTGTTTTCAGCTGAATTGGTGGAAAGCTGCAGCTTTTGTTTAGCCAACATCGCACATAAATAAGCATTTTGAACCAATGTTCTAATGTGGTAGTTTCATTTTGCATCCTCAGCATCTGTTTCCAATGCCTTTTGCTAATTTATTTTAATAATCATTTGATATTTTGCATCTGTCCCAAAGTCCTTTCAAATTTTCCTTGACATTCATGACATCTGCATCTATTTAACTGAGAGTGAAGTCTCTTATTTGATGGGAGGAGCAGAAGTACAGCTGACAGAATTGCCTCCACATTGCTGACTGCAGGTACAGTCTGATTTGCAGCACCTGAGGTGTGAGGTTCCAGGTGGAGCAGCGTGGCTGACAGAAATGGCTGGAGAAACCACTTGATGATGCAGGATATTCTTTCAGAGGCTTCGTATTAATTTGCGAACAGATCTGTGTTCATTACATTTTAATTAGTTCCTAGTAAATGTGCCTTCATAAGCTCTTTTTAAAGAAATAAAGTAACTGTCATATTAAATGCATCTTGAATACATATGTGGCAGTAGGAAACAGCCCTTTCTTAACTTCCTGGGTCTAAAAACATTAACACACTCATAAATTCATTTGCATGTAGATACAAGACTTAATAAAAGCCTTTGAGGATACCATTCATTCCTTTTGCACAAACATATTCCAGTTATCATTAGCCTTGTAATTAAAATCCTTTTAACAGCACTAATTGAAGGTTTCACCACCATAACTTTGTCATCTTAAAAATTGCTTGTTTCATGCATAACTATTGGAAGTGCAGGAGAGTGGGTGGGTCAAACATTCCAGGCAAGGCTTCTCATTGCACAAGTGAGCAGGAGTCAGGAGTCAAGAGGCCAGGAAAGTACAAAATCCTAGGATACACTAACAGGTTACAGAAAAAACAGCAGGTTACAAGCACTGCTACCTCAACAGCAGCACTCCCCAGCAGCACTCCCTATTAACACTTCATGCTGCAAAGGTGGGATTTTCTGCTCCCTCCCCCTGGCCTTTCAGTGAAAAGGTCTTGCCACAGCAAGCTAGGGCACTTTCACCAATAATTAACTGGAACAGAGTTCATTAGGTAAAACAAAGGGCAAGCAGGCACTGGAGCCTTGCAGCCCATGCCAGCCTTGTATATGGAAAGTGAAGCTAATCCATAATCCTTGAAGCACAAAGTGGGGTAAAGGCTCACATATTAGACCAGTCACCAAGGTGCAGAAATACAGTAATGAAGTTCCACAACTGTCTTATTAACATACCAGATTTGATTTGGCTCCATTATATTTCATCAAATAGTTTACAAAGCACCCCGCATAAAACACCGTCATAATTGTAATCATATATTTGGCGATTTAACGTGTACACCATAATGTACCATTAGTTACACAAATAACTAATAATTTGCTAATGACAATATTATGTTAAGTCAGTTTAGGGGCAATTAAAGTGAGTGATATTTACATATGCCTAATGAATCACAGTCGATGGCAGATTAAGAGATTCTAATGAATATTCATCCAGACATTCGCAACCAGCTTCACAGTTTATAAACTGAATTATGGTTGATTTGCCCTTTTAAAAATGAATATGTGAGTATCTTCTGCATGGGAGGAATGAACAATTGGGGCTGATTGTAAAATTTTTTTTAAGCAATGTACTGGTCAGGACACAAAACATTTTTATGCACTCTCATACCCTTGGCTTCTCAGCTCCTTTTATATCACATATCAGCATTGATGAACTATCTCCATTTTCATTCCTACCCATGACATGAAATATAGAAAATGTTTTGTGTTGAATTAAATGCAATAGAAGTTTTATGCACACTCACTAAGGAAATAATTACACAGGTAGCCTGCTTTCCCCAAGCAGAGTAAACAAACTCTCTCTGCTATGTGCTAACAACATTCTGCTTTTAAAGGTAGCCTTCATGCATGACTGACCAAAATATCATTCATTTAGAAAGAAGCTGTCTAAACGTCTCATAGGATGAAATTAGAGTTACTTTGACACATCCTATGCCGGAAGTTTCTGCTACTACTTGTATCAATAATGTAGGTAGCAGTAACAATAATTGCTAAGAGTATTAGATACAGTTTTATGGTTTGTCTATCAGATTTCAAAGTGAGCTCAAAGAAATGTGAAGCATTTAAAGTTCATACACAGAGTTTTCCTTGGAAGTCCCTGGGAAGTGTTTGTGTGATTCTGAAGTAGTCCTTCATAAAACTCGTCCCTGTGACACAGAATCACAGGATGGGTCCTGTGATGTTGGAAGGGACCACAGTGGGTCATCTGCTCCAGCCTCCCTGCTCAAGCAGGGTTATCCTGGAGCACATTGCACAGGATTATATCCAAATTGCCCTGTGTTCAGGAAAAGTTCAACTACAGCTGAGAAAAATGCTGCTGGAATTCAGAGGACACTGTAGTTGCAACACAAGTTTAATGAACACGCAGCTCTAATAATTGACTTTACCTTTCTACTTGCTCTGATCTAATCAGGTTCCTAGAGTTGGCCAGAAGTCCTGTTTTCCAAAATACTGCAAAAAATTTCCTGGATATTTGCATACTTTCAGCCAGATTTCTTATTGAGAAAAATAAGAATTCATTTTTCAATAAAAACTGAAAACAGAGCAACAAGTATGAAGGAACTTAAAGCATTTTAAAATTAAGTTAAAATTATCTTTTAAAAGTAACAATTTTTTATTTAAAACATCATTCATATTTTCATTTCAGTTTTCAAGTTCAGTTGTCTACTGTTTTTAAATAACAGGGATGTTACAGTTTTCTCAGTTGTCTGTTTCCTTCTTATTGCATTTACTTAATACAATGCTTTATAAGAGGATGGCAAACTAACACACTAAGAGGACTACTATAATCCCTGCAGTAACTTTGAGAAGTACTTGAACTTTTCATCTTTGCCTGCTTCCAAGGCTTCTCTGATTCTCTAAAACAGGTCTGTTTCTGAGTTGCTAAAATGACAACTTCAGGTTGCAGTACTACCAAAATCTCTGTAACTTCACCCTAAGAAGCTATTTAAAGTTTCCTGACCTTCTCTGCTAAACCTTCCACAGTCTACAGCCAACAGCAATACAGATTATTTTATCCTTCTCTAGATATTTCTTGATCCTAAAAGTAATTAAGCTCGTGTCACTTCCAAGCTCCTGAAGCCCAAAAGTCCCTACATTATCATTTCAGCTTTAGTGCTTCTGTTTGCTTTACCTCTGCAAGTTTGCCTCATAACTGTGACTGCAGATACATTCTGTACCACTTGTGCTGCTGGCAACTGAACAGTTTCACAAAACTTCCATCCCTTACATTTGACAACCCCAGCTACCCCCACCTACTGCAGGAATTCATAGAAGTGTCCCAAATAATCTGTCTTTTAAACAGTGATCTCCTGCGAGCTTAAGTAGCTCTATACTTGTTTCAGAAAGCATTTTGCCTTCTCTGCTATTATAGAAATTAATCATTTCATCCCCAAGTCATGGGCCTTTTTCTTCAACCATTACTCTCAGAAGAACAGTCAAGGAACCAGGGGCAGGATGGTTCCCATTTTAGGTTTCATTGACATTGCTATGCATTTCTGGATTGAGAATAGCCCTAAAATATGTGAACCCAAACTTTTCAAATTAAACACTGCAGTGATTTTTCTGTGGCCACACACACTGCAGATATGTCTCTTCTTGCCAGTGAAAGGCTGTGTTAGTATTTGTGGGAATATTTTATCTATCTCTGTAGAGAGAGTGAAATCTCAGAGTTAGTGACAGGCACAAGGTGCAGCAAGGGCACTTCTTAATTGCAACAGGGTCAGGGTTTCACCCAAGACCATTATTGCTATTGCTACAGTATTAAAAAGGCACGGGATTGCATAGGGTTACATTGTTCATGGACCCTCTACACAAAAAAGATGTTTCTCCACCAACAGAGGAAGGAAATTGCTGCTTAAAAGTTTTGTTTGCTTCTCACATATTCAGTGGTACAGAAAGCCTCAGGGCTTTTCTTAAAATGCAAATTTTAATAACTACGAGCCAAGTTTAAAAGAAGCGGAGTAGCCTGGTGAATGAGCCCTGTTGTACAGTTAAGAGACCAAAAAGCAAGGGCTGCTTCTTTTATAGAAGAACTGCTTAGAAAAGAATCAAAATGACTCATCTAGAGTAATGCAAAGGGACGCATCTTGATGCTTCCCTGTCTGAGCTCATCCAACATGCTTCTTTTAACCTTTAACCTCTGATGGATCCATAGAGAAGCACTTAGATGTGACAGTAACAACTCAAAGTACCTGTAGTCCTTGATAAAATGGATCAAAGGTTAAAACCCAAACAAGTGGATAAAATAATTTTCCTAGTGTGTAATTTTAGCCGGGTTGAAAATGCATGAAATCTCCTTAATTACACTCTTTATCTTGAACTTATGGGAGAGCTCTGTGTATACTGTGCCCTCTTGTTCATCTCACCCTCCAGACCCTGTTGCAAGTCTGGCACTTAATTAGTTTCATATATAAAGAATAGCAATCTGCAAGTGTACTAGTAATGCTGCTTCTGCAAATTCCTGATGCAGGGAGACATGAGAAGCAAAAGAAACTACAAGCTGGAAAGAAGTGCTCATTTGGCTTAACTGGCTCTGAGGATGAGCTCTGCTTCAACAGGTGCAGTCCCACAGCCCTCTCTGTTTCCTACAGCAAATGAGAGAACTGATGGGCATTTAATGAACCTCATTCTAACCTGTGTGGAATAATCTTTCCGTTAATCTTCTAACTGGTTTCCATCCATCTAGCAACAGCGGTGCTTAAATCTCGTGTTTGCACTTTACTAGCTGCAGATTGTAAATGTTTCATGAGCCGCTGAGCTTGCAGCATTACTATTTTATTAGAATGTTGAATATCTCATGTTCATTGCTGTCTTACCAGCAAATTTTATCTAAACAAAAATTGCTTCCATACTTCTTGTGAATGACAATTTGGTGGTGTGATGGATGCTGTTGTTTCAGCTTGTTTTGCGTCAACAGTTTGAAAATAGCCCCTCTGTCTTGCTGAGACACAACGGTGCACCTGTGGTAATGCCAATAAAAATACATTTGCATCATGACTATATGCAGTTTAGCTCCTGATGAAGGGACAGAGGTCCTGTCAGCCTCTGGTCCTGGTGTTAAGCATACATGAAAAATTCACCTGCCTCTGAAATGCAGAAAAGGTTTCACTAAGTTGAGTATTCCCTGTAGCATTCTGTTCCCTTAAAATGGAATGACAGCATCACTGAGTAGATAAACTGAACCAGTTCAGAGTTCAGCTACAAGTCAATTGGTGTAACATCAATTACTGGTCTTCAAAGTACATGAACATTTGCTCAGTTCTCCCAAATCATGTGCACCCTTGGTAAGGCCTTGTGATGCAGACAAGTCAGTTGAGCAATGAAAGCAGCCGGGAGTTGTTCATGGACTCTAGAAACTCTCTTTTGCTGACCATGAAGTCAAAACACTCAAGAGGGAAAAGATAAAACCACAGAGATGTTCAGGGTGCAGCCCCACTGAGAGGTCCCACCAGCCCTGCAGCTGGCACAGGGGAACAGAGACTGTATTAGCCAAGAAGTTTAGAAAGGGAAAAGGGAGACATAAAAAGCCCTCCCTTACAGTGAAATAAATTGGGAATTAGCTTTCTTGGTTATCCCTTCTCTGTGAATTTTGCCATAGTAAACTTTGAGCAAGAACCAGTTCTCTTATCTGGAAGTGAACGTCATCAAATTGTGTCTTTATTCTCATTGAGACTCTGTCACCAAGAGCTTCTGAAATCCCAGGCCAGCCCAGACCCCCCTGGGCAGTATGGTGGAGGGAGGAGTTTACACCAGTTGCTTATCTCATTTCATTTCATTTCATTTCATTTCATTTCATTTCATTTCATTTCATTTCATTTCATTTGTTAGAGGTGAAACTGGGAACGGCTGATTTGGAGAGCTGAGTTTTCAGGAGCAATGGAGGGATCAGCACAACCAGTGAGCTGTAACGTGCTCTGGCACTGCAAAGGGTGCCAGACCATTCTGCCCCATGTCCTCCTCCCACAAACACTCCTACACTGTTGGATCTCCAGTGTCAACAACTCACCCACCAACACAGAAAATCCTGCTCTCATCCTGCTATATGTAAACCAGGCAGGACTCAAGACTTCCATGTTGAGTTAAGAGTTAAGGAATGCATTTCCTCCAGTTCTGCAACAAACGGAGATAAAAAACCTGCATCAGCCTGACAGCTAAGCTCCAAGAGGATGACATGGTTGTGAGTGCTGTGAGCAGTAAAGTACTCAACTTCCCAGCATGGCCAACACCCTATCCACTTTCTACAGCAGCCAGTCACCCTGTCTACCTTATTTTTCCCAATCAGCCACAAAATAAACATTCCCAGATCTCCTACATACTCTTCCCATTATGTTCCCCCAGCCCCAATACTCTCAGTCCTGCCTATTTAAAGCATAACCTCCTCTCCCACTGGTTCCTTCTGTGCAAGCTGCCCACTCATCACACATCTCCTGGAGCTGATACACTGCTCCATCACAGAAACCATCTTTCCAGTTCAGTGCACAAGACTGTAACAAACCTACCCATTGGCATTACAGATGCCCACCAAAGGAATTCTGGCAGGAGCAGGGCCTGCTTTCAGACAAACAGCTGGACAAGGAGATATATGAACCTCCCAACTTATATAATTGGCATGAGAGCACCTTTTGAGCACCAAACAGCCACCCAAAAACCACAGGCAGGCAAATGTCTACCCTCACAGCTCATGATCAGACTAGACAGTATCAAGAAAAGTTGATTACTGGTCTGCAAGCAAAGCAAAGGAATCCCAGCTTTGAGGATGGTTCTGGCTCCCTTCTTTATGTTAAAGCCCTTATTTGGCATCAGGAGAAAACAAACCTGCCATTAATTCATTCATTGCCTATTTCATGCAGTGGTTTCCAGTCTGGTTTGCAAGCAGAATTTAAAGGTGTACATGTAAGCAGTTGGGAGCTTTCTGAAAGGACTGTGACTGTGATTCACCTAAATCCACAGTAAGCACCAGCCACACAGTAGTGTGTTCTCTTCAGAGACTGGCTTTGGGAATCCCTGGTGCATGGAGGTCTGCTGCAGAGCCAGGGTCAGTCTTGAGGTTCCGATGCCAAACATGGAGTGATGTCGCTGCTTCTAAAGCAGTGTTAGGTGGCAAAGCTGCTGCTGACATCCGGAGCTAAGCACTCATACACCCTATGAAACAAATGTCTTTTGTCACTTTTCCAGCTATTCATTTAATTTTTCAAATTGTTCCCAAAACCTCTGTCTTGAAAATCAACTAGCTTGATTTGCTGCCACGTGTCACTCTTAATGTTCTTGATTATTTGGGGCAACTACTATCATCCTTTTCATATTCACTGGTTCACAGTTTGGAGCACTTTTTTTTCTCTATAGAAAATAAAGTCTGAATTCAGCAAAGAACATTAAATTTCCCAAGGGCTGCTGCTCCTGCAGCAACTCTGCAGTGGGTGACATTTAGCCAGGCAGCCTCTAAAAACCAGTGTGAATTTGCCAGAGAGAGAGAAAGCAAGCACCACAACTGAAGGCAGTGCCATGGAGCAGACTTCCAGGTACCGCTGGAAAACCACTGTGGGGTGCTCAGGTCTGTTCCCCCTGATCCCACACGCTGCATCCCCTAGCCCATAGCCTGCCTCCTGCCCAGCATGCCCCGTGGTTCCCCAACCGCATCCCTCATCCCACATCCTGCATCCCTCATCCCCAACCTTCATCCTGCATTCCGTATCCCGCATCCCGCATCTCGGATCCCTCATCCCGGATCCCGCATCCCTCATCCTGCATCGCCCCCTGGTGGCCGCACCGTGAGCCGGTTTGGCTCTTTGGGATGCCAGCCCGGCCCTGCGGCGCCTCTGCCCTGCCCAGGCTGCATCCCGGTTCTCTCCCCCGAGTAACATCTGTATGGAAAGAAAAGCCTGTGTTTACAAGGAAACGCTGATCTGCTTCCCTTTCCTAACTGAAGGCAGAGGAAGTGAGGCCATTGCAGTGCAATTACCATTCGCCACTAAAATATTTATGTTCTGCTAAACTCTGAAGTTGTATAAAAACCAGAATATCCCTCTAAATATGCCCAGAAATACCACTCTATATATGCTTTGTTCTCCTGCAGTCGGGGGAAAATCTTTCCATCCACTCCCCAGAAAATCCCCAGCAAAAGAGAAACTGCTAAGCGCTGTCTTCAAGAAAATGTTTCCAGCTGCTCTTGTCTTTATTAAAAGAAGTAAAGAATGAAACACAAAAAGGCCTCTCCAACTCCAGGGAGAATGTTCAGCTATTAAAACCACATACCTATGTAGCTCCCAAAAGAAGTCTTTCATAATTGCAAGCAAAACCCACAGCTGAACCAAGCTCTTATTGCTTTTCCCCAGTCAGACTGCATGTGATCGCTGTAAAACTGACTCCTGAGTGCTGTTTTATGGCTGAGGCTACAAAGGAGTTTGGTGAGTGCACTAACTAACTCTGCATCCCTCTAGCTTCTGGAATCCCCCACGCTTTCTTTCCTGCACACTGAACGGGAAAGTTAAAGATGCAAGAATTAAATCCTTTAAAATTGCATGGCAAGGGAGAGGCATCCAGCTAGCCAAGAGGCAAGTTCTAGGAATAGTGGGAGATATGAGGGAGCTCTGTCTGCAATGCTATTCCTGAACAGAACTTTCTGACTGCAGTCATTATTTCCTAGAAATGCCTGCTGCTGCTTCTAGATGCTGGACAAGATCATGCAGAGCAGTCTGGTTTGAGGGATGCTCTCTGCAACAGTGTCCTACAGTAGCACTCAGCCAGCAAAGCTATTGTGGTACCAAGGGCACATGAGCAAGAATCATACAACTGTTAAGTTCCTTAGATGGAAATTGTCAAGAAATAGAGCTCCACAGATGCAGGATCCATCTTCCACTGGATGATTGGCCTATTACCACCAGCATGTGCCTGAATTACAATTGTAAAACACAAGATAATCTGACTAACAGTATGTAATTTTCTGGATGAAACCCTGCAGGTTTTGACCAGTTTCAGAGCTCAGGTGAGAAGGGTGAAGTCCTCACTTTCTGTGGTTGCTTGTCACCTTCCCAAGTCCCCATGTCACTGGCACCAAGGCAGCAGGGTCTCAGCAGTCATGGTACCTTTACAACTGCCCAGCTCAGATCACTAGAGAAACTGGGAGGCCAGCACAGTCTCTCCTTTTGCCATCTTCCCTGACGAGGGCCAGGAATCATTTTAAGGTGGTATCACCTAGACTGAGAATACAACCTCTACCTTACTCAGAAACAGGCTGCCAGGACTGAATTCATGAGGTTTATGAGGTATGCCCATGGTGGGAAGTAGTGATCCAAACCTGTCTTTCTCCTTTCCCACCTACATTCATGCACCTCACTCCCTGAGCCCTCATTCAAGCCACTGACTTGTTTAAACATAAGTTCATGCATCCTTGCTCCTTGCAGGCCAACCTCTCTGAAACCATTTTTCTGGCACAGACCCAGCCCTGTGGGGGCTCAGCAGGATCCCCACACACTGCCACTCCATGGCAGGCTTCCTTCATCACAACCAGCTGCAGAGCTCCTCCCTAGGTGGACCTGGAGAAATGAGCTGAGAGAAGCATTGTGGAAGTCAGCACGGACTGTGAAATAAATTCACTCACCAGCAAGACTCATTCAGGACTGGGGAGGAGGGCAAATTCCAGAAAGGAACCTTCTTGTGGCCAGAGCAACTCAGCAAGCAGCAGATATGTTAGATCAAGCTGGGGAGCATCATGCTGTAGAGCAGATAGGCAAAGTCAGGGAGGTCAATTTACCCCTGTCCTTCAGGGCTTTGCAGGCTTCAGGAAGGCACCTGCACAGGCAATATGTCACCAGAGCACCACTCTGTGCTCAACACACAGGGCAGGTGAGAAAGAGCCCAGAAGGTTGCCAGCCAGTACACAGGCTGGCTTCTCCCTGGTCACTGTTAGATGCTCCACCTTCTGAAGCAGCTGCAGTAGAGATCAAGAGCTCCCCAGGCACTGGGGACTAATGACCCCTCCAAGGGTTAGAGCTCTTTCCTGATGCTAGGATGTGCCAAACTCTTGTCCCTGTCTGGGAATGAGTGGATGCAGAGTGCTGATATCCCTGAGGCTGCTCAAAGCAGTGTGCCTGTACCTCTGCCTCTGGAGATGCACCAGAGAGTGCATGCATGAACTCTCCTGACATAAGTGCTGGAGACTGAGGAGAGACACTGGCAAAAGTAGCTCCTGGATGCTCTGGAGGCACGGGTCACTGCCCAAGTGAGAATGAGCCAAGAGGGTGGAGCTGCCTGGGGAAGCCCAGAGCAAGAAGCAATGTGTGCACACACATGTGTGTCTCTGTGTGTGTGTGTGTGTGTGTGTGGGCCTTGCCCAGCCCATCTCCAGCCCATCTCCCTCTCTTCCCAACACCTTCTAAAATGCTTTATTTGCCCCTGGAATTGCACATATACAGGACCCAAGTAACCCAGCCCAGGAGCCTCACCCCAGACTCTCACCAGTCTCCTCACCCCAGGACATCCCTGTGAGAAGGGACAAAGATCTTCAGTGACGTACCTAGATGAGGGAATAGGCACACTATCTCCTATCCCACCTGGCAGCCCTCAGCACACCCACACTCCCCTCATCTACCTACCTGTAGTGCAGCTCTGCCACGAGCCTTTGGGAGAGCCAGCAGACTGCAGGGTGGCCTTGGTCAGCTTGCTGTGCTTGGGTGCCCCAGACTCATCTCCCAGAGCTTTGTGGAGTCCATGCTAGTTATGGTTTGGAAGGAGGAGATGGCCGTGGTGTGGCACCACACCTGCATGCAGCAGCAGCTCTTCCCCCAGTAATCCTCACACCAGTGACATCGCCCATCCCTACAGCCTGTCCACATTTGTCAGTGATGCCTTCCAGGTGCTGGAATGACAGCCAGACAGAGAGACTGGTAACAGCCAGCACCAGAAGCACACAAAATCAGAGCAGGTGCACTTTAGTGCAGAGCAGCCTCAGCAGTGGGTGTCAGAACTGGCCACAAAACAGATCCCCATGTTGCTATTACTGGTGACTGGGCTCTAGCAGCTGCTTCCTCAACAGTTCATCATCATCACTGTAGCCAGGAGACACACGGTGCTTGGTGAAGTCAAGGAACCCAAATTTGTCTCAATGAGTTCCACTGTGCAGCAGACCCCTGAGTAATCTGAGAAAAGAACAAGTTTAATCCCAGGGTTACCTGGGCTCTTAGGTGTTCTACAAGAGTCCAGGAAAACTTCAGATTCTCTGTCAGGATAGCAGTTCAGCTGCCTGTGGGCAACTTGTGGAGAAAAGGGTCAGAGGCACACAGTGCAGGGAAACAATAGTTCCTCTGCTGTGATCCCTGGGGCAGATGGGCAGATAGGCTTCTAGAGATGCCTATTAAACTTCTGTCAAAATAGATTTTAACATTTGTCTGCTCCTGGAACACATCTCAGTCTGCTGAGCAGCAGGTCCTCTTGGTGGTCCCTTGGCTTCTCTGGCAGCTGTAGTGATGGTCACTACCACTGTAGCAGAAAACACGATTCAAAGAGCTAGCACAGGGTTTTTCCAGAGGTGGAGACTTCATCATCTGGCAAGGGCTCAGGCTCAAGTCAGTTTTCCAGACAGGCTGGGAGCTATCAGGAAATTTCTCCATAACAAAAGCTTTCTGCAGTGATACAGTTTATTAATTGCTCTTTGCTCCAACAGTAGTTCAGTGCCTAGAGAGTCATAGTATAGGGTATTATATGCCTATAAGTATTATTACAACAAAAGGCCCTGTTTTCCAACCTTCCAATTTCTGGCAACTTCTCTACTTTTTTTTTCTTTTTTTTTTTTTTTTTTTTTCTTTCTTTTTTTTAAATATTTCTTGTATAATGTAATATCTATGAACCACTCAAGTGATTGCTGGTTCCTCTGATAAACCATCTGGGGGCACTTTGATGTTTGCAGTACAGTAATGTGACAATCCACACTTCCTCTTGCCAATGTTTCCACTTAGTGAAATTTCATCCTGTACACACACACACATCCAGCCTGTTAATACTGGGCAAATACAAGGTACTCACCAGTCACAGAACCTGAGAGCACAGCTTTTACAATGTACAGCATGAGAGGAAGGAGCTTTGTTTTCCCCACCACACAGCATGCTAGCAGTGCTAGCATTCCCTGGCCTTGTGATGTCCAGGAAGGTGTTCCAAACATCAGTCCTTTCCAGAGATAGCAGAAGGATGGAGGGATGACTCAGGCTTGCTGCCTCTGGAAACCAAGGTACTCTCAGAGGAGGTCAGAGAGGGTGAGGCAGCCTCACAGGGTGCTTAGAGCACCAGAAGAGAACAGTTGGTTGCTGCGAGACAGGCTCAATTATGCGTGACATTTGGGATGTACTGGGAAAGGAGTAAGATGACAAGGTCACTTTCTTCACATGAGTACATGTAAAACATGGAATGGCCTTTGAGACAAGTGCTTTTTTTCCCAGTATGGGATATATCCCACTTGTCATGGTCTGTCTCAGGACAGGGACAAGCAGTATCTGTTTCTGCCTCTCTGGACTGCAGAAGTGTAGTGGCAGCTCCCTCAGCAGAGGCACTTCCCAGTGCCAAAGGGAGCCTGAAGCTCATCATCAATTCCTGATAAGACAGGACAGGTTAACACCACAATATTTGAAAATGATGCACAGGCCACGGGGATGAACTCCAAACTCACCACCTCTTTCCCCTCTTGCTGCACCCTTGCCACAAGGATGTATCCCTGTGCCGTCCCCTCTCCTGCAGCAGCAGTGCTGAGTGCTGGCATGGCAGGGCAGCGCATGTCACAGAGGGCAGAGCATGTCACACAGGGCAGTGCATGTCACACAGGGCAGCACATGTCACAGAGGGCAGCTCATGTCACACAGGGCAGAGCATGTCACAGAGGGCAGAGCATGTCACACAGGGCAGAGCATGTCACACAGGGCAGCACAAGTCACAGAGGGCAGAGCATGTCACACAGGGCAGCACAAGTCACAGAGGGCAGAGCATGTCACACAGAGCAGCACATGTCACACAGGGCAGCACATGTCACACAGGGCAGCTCATGTCACACAGGGCAGAGCATGTCACAGAGGGCAGCGCATGTCACAGAGGGCAGCACATGTCACACAGGGTAGAGCATGTCACACAGGGCAGAGCATGTCACAGAGGGCAGCACATGTCACACAGGGCAGCACATGTCACACAGGGCAGAGCATGTCACAGAGGGCAGCACATGTCACACAGGGCAGAGCATGTCACAGAGGGCAGAGCATGTCACAGAGGGCAGCACATGTCACACAGGGCAGAGCATGTCACAGAGGGCAGAGCATGTCACACAGAGCAGCACATGTCACAGAGGGCAGCACATGTCACACAGGGCAGTGTATGTCACACAGGGCAGCGTATGTCACACAGGGCAGAGCATGTCACACAGGGCAGTGCATGTCACACAGGGCAGAGCATGTCACACAGGGCAGAGCATGTCACAGAGGGCAGCACATGTTCACATAGGGCAGAGCATGTCACAGAGGGCAGAGCATGTCACACAGGGCAGCGCATGTCACACAGGGCAGCACATGTCACAGAGGGCAGCGCATGTCACACAGGGCAGAGCATGTCACACAGAGCAGCACATGTCACAGAGGGCAGCACATGTCACAGAGGGCATCACATGTCACAGAGGGCAGAGCATGTCACACAGGGCAGCACATGTCACACAGGGCAGCGTATGTCACACAGGGCAGCTCATGTCACACAGGGCAGCACATGTCACACAGTGCAGCTCATGTCACATAGGGCAGCAGGACAGTGCTCAGCAGGGGCAGTGGAAGCCGTGTCCTGCGGTGGCTCCCACAGGCCATGCAAGCTCCATCTCACAGAGTTACAGATTCATAGAGTAATTTGGGTCAGAAGGGACCTTTTATAAAGTCATCTAGTTCCAAACCCCCTCCATGGGCAGGGACATCTTCAAACAGACCAGGATGCTCAGGACTCCATCCAGCTTAACCTTGAACACTGCCAGGGATAGGGCATCCATCACCTCTTTGGGCAACCTGAATATTCTCATTGTAAAGAAACTTCTTTCCAATGTGTATTCTAAATCAGGCCTCTTTTAGTTTAAAACCATTACCCCTCATCCTATGGCAACAGGGTGTTTTCCTGGTATGGATCAGAAAAAGCAAGAGGTGAATGCTTACACAACTTTTATCACTAAAAAGAGCATGTGGGACAAAAAGATGGTGTTTTAAATCATCTGAACCTGTGGCAGATTGATGTTCTGCCTTGTTTGGCTGAGGGATTTGTGATTTTGCGTGGCCCAGCCCTCCCACCCCATGGGGAGCACTTCTAGGGCACCAGGTTCCTCCACCCCACTCTCACCAGCCACTGGAGGGAAGCCACGGGCTATGCTTCTAGAGAAGTTCTGGTGAATCTGAATTTTCTGCCTTTTTTTTTTTTCCCTCCAAAACCTTGAACCCTGACAAGGTTTAGTATTTTATAGAGGCCTTCTGAGCCAAGTTCTGACTGGCGTGTCTTTTATTCCAGGGCACAGAAGTTTACTGCCCCAGAAACCACATTTCTCTCTCAGTTCTCCATTAGGCTAATTAATGCCACATTACTAGATTTCTGGATTTAATTACAACTATTCACAAGTATAGCTAGAGGCAGCAAGAAGAGGCCACAACTTGTTTTGATTGGATTTTTGTTAGCCAAGCATAGGGATAAGTTTGCTGTCACAGGAATTAAATACATTTGAGGAAGGATGGAGGGAAGCTGAAGGGTTAGGGAAACAGTTGCTTTTTAGAATCACAGAACGGTTTGGGTTGGAAGGGACCTTTAGAGGCCCCTAGTCTAACCCCACTGCAGTGAGCAGGGACATCTTTGACTAAGTCAGGTTGCTCAGAGTCTCATCCAGTCAGACCTTGCATGTTTCCAGTGTTGGGGCATCCACTGCATCCCTGGGCAACATGTTGCAGTGTTTTAACAACCTCATTGTAAAAAGTCCTTACATGTAATCTATTTCGACCTCTTTCAGTTTAAAAATAGGACCCCTTGTCCTATTGCAACAGCCCTGCTAAAAAGGATGCAATTTTACTGAGAATTGAAGTATGTGCTTTAGTCCATCCCTATTCAGGCGCACATACAGAAAAGCAATTAGGCACTTAATTAACTTCAAGCACATGGGCTGTTAAGCATGTGTCTAAGTGGTTTGTTGAAAAGGGATAGCATTAAAAGCACGCTTAAAATTAACTATATACACTCAGCTAATTTCCTTGCCAGCTAAGCACACTTTCTAATCATAATGGACCAAATTCAGCAATGACAAAATGACATCATTCAGAATTACAGCAAGGTCAAACTTGGTCTGTGGATTTCTGTCCTTTGAGATAAGGAGGAATTAAGCTTGAAGCAAATAGGAAGAAATCAGACAGGTACTGTGAAGTGCCGCTGCTGCACACTGAAATGGTATCATGGGTAGGGTATGTACAGGTATTTATGAGAGCAGAATGTATCCTTCTTATCTCATTAACATTCTCAATACATATAAATTTTTTCTTCTTCAGGACAGAGGGGAGAAGTACAAATGGGAATGTTTCTGTTCCCTGAAAAAAAAAAAAAGACTGCTTAAATTTTATAATTTTTGTGTTACAAGAGCTTACATTTCAAAGCAAAATTGCTCAAAACTAGAAAGAAGAAAATATTTTTTATTCATTTTCTAAGAAAAAATATTTAAAAGAATAGAAGAATTTTCATCAAGCTTGTAATATCCCTCCAATTTTTTCTCAGGGATGTTGATTTTTTTTAATGAAATGGGTATTCCATTAAAAAAAAAAAAGTAAATCATTTTCCTTAAGTCCTATTTTTCACTTCTGCTAATTAATAACCAGAAAAAAAAAAAAAAAAATAAGTGCACTGGAACACACTGTCCCTTTTGCTTTCTCATCCTAATTTGGGCATTGCAACCCCCGGAAGAGTTTTGACAAGAAAAAAAAATCCCAATCCACAAATCAAAATCAGGTCAGTTGAGGCAGATGATCCTATGTATTTTCTAAAATTACGTGGATACCTCCAGGCGCTGATGAAAAATGATCTTGGTTCCTGGAAACACAACGAGTGTTCGCATGGGCACACAGCTGGCATGGCAACTGGAGTGCCACGGATTCGGTCCCCCCAGCTCACCTCTGGGAAACCTGTCCCCTGCCTGTCCTGAGCAGGGGAGTGCACAGGGATGGGGCTGTGGAGCCCTTGGCTGTGAAAGCCAGGTGATGCCGCTGCAGTGCTGGGGCCTGAGCCCCAGCTGCCAGGAGCCCCCTGCCACACCAGGATGTGTCTCAGTGCCAGGACAGTGTGTGGATGGGAAAAGGCAGGAACAGCGGGCACCTTCTTGCTCTCAGTTGGTGACAGGTTCTGACCCGCTGGACCTCACTCTGTGGGGGCCACTGTGGGGTCAGGGGGGTCCATGTTTATTTCTGCCTGCTCACCTGACATCCCCAAACAAGGAGAAGGAGGTAGCCCTGTGGCCAGCGGATGTTCAGCATAAAGGTGGCATCAGGACCTGCAGGGCTGCAGGGGAAACAGAGAGAGGATCAGGAATAAGACACTAAATGCATGGAAAGCCCACTCTCGGAATCTCTGCTGGTCAGAGTGACCCCGAGATGCGTTAGAAAGTCTCTTTTCCTAGCCCAGCAGTTGAAGAAGGAGTAACAATAACTTCTCAATACTTATCACCTATGTTAGACAGTGAGCTTCTACTCTAAACCAATCTAAAAGTGCCAACATCACAGCAGAAGAT
>JAYDZK010000169.1:49699238-49714580 GCA_034509185.1 Euphonia xanthogaster
TTTAATTTTTATTTATGTGTGTGTCTATTTATAGATATATCTATCTATCTATCTATATATAGATATGTGTGTATATATATCTATGTATAGATAAATACACACATCTGTGTGTATGTGTATATTTATATTACATTTTAATTTTAATTTTTATTTGTGTATATGTGTATATTTATATTTACATTTTTATTTTAATTTTTATTTGTGTGTGTGTGTATTTTAGGTTTTAAGGCCAGTGCAAATCACCCTGGCCATGGTGAGTTTCACCCCTCATGGTCCAGCCCCAAATGCCTTTGCTGCTCCCGCGTGGGGCCCCGGCTGCGTGTGCTGGGGGTTCCCAGGGCAGCTCCTCTGGCGCCAGCCCATCCGTCTCAAATGATTTGATGCAGAAACGCCGTTTCACGCCTCACGAGGTTAATTGTGCACCCCTCACCCAGCCCTGCTCGCTGCTGCTGTGATGTTATTTATTTATTTTTAAGCGGTTTCGCAGATTTCCCTCCTGGGTGATTCTGGAATTAACTCGATCAGTGCACGCCTGATGAAGCAAACTGTAATTCCTCCCCGGAGTCAGGCCTGGCTCGGGGATGGCTCCGGAGCCGTGGCAGAGCCTCCGCGCGCGCTCGCCCAGAAAGAGGTCGTTGGTGCCCGTGGGGCTGGCGATGAGCTCTGGCTGCTCAAATCCAGGGAACCTCTCAAACTTTGAATTTCTGATGGGTCTCAGATCCTGCACCAGCCGGGATTGGCGTGGGGAGGGTGTGGAGCAGAGTGAGGAGCAGCGCCGGCCTCATTCTGCCTGGCTGGAATTGGGCTGTGGGGGCTGGAGGGGGCTCAGGCTCCGTGCTGGTGGAGAGTGTTTCTGCTGTGGCAGTGGGTGCTGGCCAGCCAGCCTCCCACAAGGGTATTCTCAGGTCCAGGGGAGTGGTGGGATGGGGTTGTGCTGTGCTGGGTCAAGGGATCCATGATGCCTTTGAGGTGGAAAAGAACCCAAAGCTCAAAAAAATCCAAAGGAACGGGGAACATTGACCTTGTCCTTGCTGCAGGAAGAGGAACGGGGCTGTGGGTGGCTTGGAGGGGGTGTGAAGCCATGTGGGATGTGAATGGGCTCTTCTGGCTCACAGCACTCTGAAACCATTTCTTATTTATTGTGTTTGATTAGTTTTTTGTTTTTTTTTTTTTATCTTTCCCTCCTCCTTGCTCCCAGAGCTGGGCAGGGACTCCCTCTGCCACTTGGAGGATGCTTCCCTGCGCTCATCATCTGTGATGAGCACGAGCTGGGATGGGGAGCAGGCTGGAGACAGACCTCTGCTTGGCCTCCCTTCCCTCCTTCCCTCTGTCCCACGGGTGTTTTCTGTTGAAACAGACCATTATTAATAACTCCAGGCTATTTTTAAATCCCACGCTGGAGCGCGTGGTTCCTTTCCGGGGGACGGGGAGTGGCGGCTGTGCCGCACCAGTGGGGGCAGCTCTGCCTCTGCCCCCAGCCCTGTGGCTGCTGCTGGCAGCCAAAACCTCACCAGCCGTGGTGAGGAGCCCTGGTTGGTGCTGGTTTGGGGGAGCCCAGGGGAGGAGCTGCTTCCCTGGGGGAGGTTTGGACACCTTTTGAGGCTTCGGATTCCTGCGCGTGTCCACGCTGGGATGCGGAGGCGGCAGCATCCGGCTTCGAACTGGGGTGCTGGTTTGGAGCCTGGAAAAAAGGGGTGCCCAGGGCCACCCCGGGCTGGGGCCTCTCTCTGGGGGGGTTCTGTGGTCCGTTACAGATGTCCCCATGTGCCATGTCTGGTGTGCTCTGTCCTCCTGCTGCCAGCAGGGATCACCGGTGCTAACGCTGTTCTCTCCCTCTGCCTGCCCAGGTCCCTCCGGACACAGCAGCCCCCTCTTAGCATCCTTGCCCATCCCTGGCCGGCCTCTTCATCCTCCCTTGGACATCAAGCACTTCCTGACCTTCAGGCTCAACGGGACATCACCTCTCAACCTCTTCCCCAACTTCAACACGGTGAGTCCCCAGGGAGGATCCCTGCTGGATCCCTCCTCCCCTACAGCAGTCCATCCTCTGCATGGCACCACTCCTTGAACCCTACCAGGCAGTTTCTGGTTTAATTCCTGAGGTCTTTGGCTGCTGGACAGCAGTTCAACATGCCCACTTTGCCCTTAGCTCGGAGAGGTTCCTGCCCAACCAGAGCCTGTCAGTACCAGAATTAAAAACATGGTTCATTTTAAGCAAGATCAATTGGATTTTGCCCCTGGAATCAATAGTAATAAAGTAGCTCTGGAGAGCAGTTCATTAGTTGAAAATTAAATAAGGAAAAGAAAAGAAAGAGAATGTACTACAGCTATGAGGAATGTGGCTGGTGCTGTGGATGTTGGGGGGCTGCTCCCACCACCTGCTTGGGCTCCAAGTCCTGACCTTGGACCACCAACTCAGGATTCTGGGGTGCAATGACACATCTTTAGAGATGTTCCATTAGACAGTTACACTGCCATGGATGTGACCAAGGACACACCAGCACTGCTGGGTGTGAAACGGTTTTCTCCCCATGCTGCACCCCTCCCCCAGGCTGGTCCCAGCCCCACGGGGGGCTCTGTAACCCCTGGGTGCTGCCTCGAATTGTTGTGGAGCAGGTTCTGCTCTGGGAAGGGCAGAACTTGTGGGCTGCTCCTCATCTCTGCCCCACAGGCACTGCATGCTGGTGTTTTGGGCTTCAGTCAATGCCCATTGTTATCTCTCATGGACCTGGAGATGGGACTTTCCTGAGCCCCTTCCCCGCTCACTGGCCTTTTGTGAGTGGCTTTGAGCTTAAACGTGCTTGGAAGGTGCAAATTAGCTCCAAGATCCTCAAAGACAGTTCAGAAAGTAGGCACAGGATTCCTGTTGCTGTTGAGTGGGATTCAGGCTCTGAGTCCTTTCAGCTCTTTTGAAGCCCCAGCCCAGCCTCTCCCCGGGCTAATGAGCTGGAACACAGGACAGGAGGGGTTTTGATGCCATTATAGTTCCTACTTTTTGTCTGGACTCTTTTTTTAGTCTCTGGAGTCAGGAGTGAGCTTGACCCAACGCCTGCTGTCCTCCCCTCTTGGCTCCCACCTGCCGCTGCCTCAGCGCCTGCTCACCCACGGTTGTTGCTTTAAAAAAATCACTAATTTGGAAAATGAATCTGGTACTTGCTGGAGCCACGCAGTGTCACACGGCTGCTGTGCTCCACATGGGCTCCTGCTGCAGAGGATGGGTCAGACACAGACAGAGATGCCAGGGGAGGCTGTCCCAGCCACCTGGGGACCTGGAGCCACTCTGAGCTCAGACCTGAGCCCAGCGTGGGCTGCTGGCTGGTCCAGGGGCAGGAGCTGCCCTTTGGGGTGTGTCTGTGCTGGAGATGTGGCCAAAGGAGGCTGGGTGAGGTGCAGGGCGTGCCAGGCTGGTGGCTCTGGAGGAGCCAGAGCAGAGCTTCCCTCCCACAGGATGAAGGGCTGGAGCATCCCTGCAGCCTGAGCTGCTCTGGCAGCTCTGGGGGAGGCAGAGCAAAGGCTCCATCCCTCAGGATGCAGGGCTGGGACATCCCTGCAATCTGAGCCAGGCTGGTCAGGCTCCACTTGAGCCTCAGTGTGGGGAGAGGGATGGAGCAGTCAGGATCTGCCCCTTGCTGAGGTTGCTGCCGCACTGGAGCTGCTCTGCAGCAGGATCTGGGGGTTCTCCTTTCATGCCCTGCATTGCTGGTGGTGCTATGAGGGCTCAGTGATGCCCTGCAGAGCAGGAGCTGTTTGCAGTGCCCAGCAGAACACTCTGAGCAGGTCACAGGGCTCCCATGAACCCAGCAGATGTTTTGCTCCAGAGCCAACAAAACCCTTCCAAGCTGCCTCCTGTCACTTACAGCAACAACCAGAGGGAAAAATCCCCTAACAGCACTGGAGGCACGTTCCTTGCTCCAAAGGCCCTTCCCTTAGCTTGGGATGTTGCAAATCCCCAGGACCCAGCAGCGCCTCGTAAAACTCAGTCAGCAGACAGGATCTGAGGGGATGCTGCATCCCTGTGAATTCCTGCCCTGACCTCAGTGGCCACAGGGAGCTCAGCACAGGGATGGCTATTTATATCAGCAGGAACATCCAGGGATAAATAAAGTAATGTGAGTCAATAGGAATTGACTATAAAGCTGGGATCTTTATTCCCCAAGACTGCGGTGCCCAAAGCCACCTCGGCTGCCGGCTCCATTCTTTTGGAAACTGCCAGGAAGAGCCTCAGTCCCTGGCTGCAGGCACTGGTAGGTAGCCCCACAGAAGCTGGGGGGGCTTTTCCATGTCTGAGAGAGCTGTGAGGGCATGGAGCAGGGAGGGATAGAGGGATGTTTGTCTTTGGTTTTGGGGAGAAGCACAAGGGCTCTCAGGTAGCAGCAGCTTTCAGATGTGCTTAGTGTGGGCTGGAGCTGGGCTGGGCTTCTGGCAAAGCCCCTGGGACCGTGTGTGCTCCCGTGGGGCTGGGCAGCTTGAGACAGTGCTTGTGTTCACTTTGGGACAGCAGGAGCAGCAATGGCCACCACCAATGCCTTGGGGCTGGGGTGAGGAGCCAGGTCTGGGTGTGCTCCCAGCCCAGCCCCTGGGAGCCCCCGAGTCTGTGCCTGCCCAGAGCAGTTGCAGGTGCTCTGATGGACACAACTCCTTGCTGTGCCACAGGGTGGAGCAGGCTGGACTTGGCACGAGCACAGGGGGTAGAAAGATCCAGGTTGGTGCCATCACCCTGGCATAACCCCAGGAGGATGAGGAGACCCTGTGCTGGGGCTGTTCAGCACCACCACCTTGTAGTTGAGGCTTAGATGTGGCCCTGCTGCCACTGGCTTCACTGGCAGCTTTGGGATGAGACCAAGACATTGGAGTGGTTTGTGCCAGCATCTCCCTTTCCTCTGCATCCTCCTCTGATCCCCACCCTGCTCAGGGTGTGGATGAGCCCATGGGAGCTGGCAGCACTCGGGGGGTGCAACCAGCTGGAATCTGGTGGCTGACACTGCTGTGAAGGTTGGAGACATTGTTCTTTTCTGAATGGAAAGGTGGGTGTTTCTCTGGAAAACAAGGACTGGCCCAGCAGCCCAGCAGCATGGGGGTGCTGCCAGCAGCACGTTGCAATGTTTGTTGTCAGGCATGGAGCAGCATCTTGGCCATCTGTAGCTTCCTCCAGGTCTCTGCTGAACCCCAAATGCCTCTTCATTTATATGCCAGATAAGTGAGTAAAACCCCATAGCAAACAGGCACTTCATTAATCACCTGCTTTTACCATTCTGCTCACTCCTGGAAAGGAATTTGGGGTCTTGATAATGGTGCTGTTGTCCAGGCATGTGCCTCGAAGACTGATGCACCTGTCTGGGCAGTGAAATAGCTTTGCAGAGAAATATGATCACTGAAAACCCCAGGCTCTCCTGACAGCAGGACTCAGATAAGATAATCTCCCTGTGCCACAGGCTAGGGAACAATACTTGCATTATAGATTGGAGCCACGCTCAGACAAAGAGGTTATTCTTATGTTTTCTTCCTTAATAAATGCATTTTGTTAAAAACAATTATGGCTTTTGGAAGCAGTTTGGTGCTTGGGCTGTGGAATGAGGCCGAGCCCTGAGGCGAGACAGAAGGGCTGGGGGCTGGCACTGGCCACATGCTTGGCCCCACCACAGCCCTGGGCAGGCTGGAGGACAGACACAGCTCCTGGCACGACACTGGAGGGGTTCTGTGTGTGCCCAGCCTGGTGACCGAGTTGTCATTGTTGGGTTTGAGAGGGAGAAGAACACATCTGGGCAGCAGTGGGGCAGCCAGAGGGGCTTTTGTGGGCACTGTATCTTGGGTGTCCCTCCCGCCCTGGCATCCCCGTGGGCTCTCAGTGCCCTGTGGGGTGGCACACACGGTCCTGCTCATGCCTTTGGCATTGCACGAGGACTTTCCAACCCTCTGGTGAGGAGCACATGGAGAATGAACAGCCAGATGCTTGTTTTGGCCACCTCTGTGCCCCATTTTGGTGGTTTCTGCTCCTGTTCAGGTTAAGGGGAGCCACTGAGGTTCGAACAGAAACTGGTAATTTGCTACACGAATGTCTTTGTGGGGGGAGAGGAGACTTGGGCACACACTGGTGCAGATGGGGTCTCATCCCTTCTGCCAGACCCCAGCCAACATTCAGGCCTGGCGGATTTGATGGATTCAGGCGTGGTTTAAGCAGGACAGGAGCCAGTGCTGACACAGCACATTGCCCTGTGCAGGGGAGCCTGCCTGGCTGCATCTCCTCAGCAGATGCAGCCCCTTGCTCCTTGCAGCCAGCCCCTGTGAGCTCTGTGGCATTGGCAGTGGCTCCTTGGGAGTGTGACAGGCGTGGGGGTCACCAGATCACGGTGCCACGCTGGGGCAGCCATCAGGACACCTCAGAATCTCTGCTGCTCACAGTGACCCTGAGATGGGTCACAAAGTCTCTTTTCCCAGCCCGGCCATCAAAGAAGGAGTCAGAACTCTTCAGTTCTGGTTCTCAACGTTGTTTATTGTTTCTTAGCTATAAAATTCCTTCTCTGACCTGCCGAGGTCTGTCTGGCAGGTTGGGTTGAGGCACACTGACCACCCTCAGGGCAGAGTTATCTTTTTGTACTAAAAACTACGTGTACATTATTTACAATCCCAATTGTAAATAATTTTTTTTACTTCCCAATACCTGTCACCTATGTTAGACAGTGAGCTTCTACTCTAAACCAATCTAAAAGTGCCAACATCACAGCAGAAGATGGAGGTCAAGAAGAAGAAACAGAAAGTGGACACGCCCAGATTCTTCTGTCTTGCCTCTTAAACCCCCATTCTAAAAACCCCCAAAATCTATTTTTTCACCTTGTGATAAATTCACTATCATTCTACTTAAACTCTTGTAATTCTTTATATAAAGGTTGGTAATTGTTTTTTCTAAAGGCTAAATCAAAGGCACAGGGGGCTTGGGCTCTGTGCCAAGGTCTCTGAGCTCCTTGGCAGGGTCTCGAGTCCTCCAGGGCAGCCAGAGGAATTTCCTGGGTTCTGACAGCCCACCTGGTTCAGGGAGCAACCAAAATGAAAACTGCTCAGTAATGTTTGACATTTTGTATTTTTTCCTTCCACCTCCACAGCACACACAGTATTGCCTCAGATCACTACAAGACCTCTTATGTGTGTGGTGAACATCACTTCAAAAAAGATTGGCCCTCCTTGATTATGGCCAGTCATATGACTTTCAGCTCTGACAAACAGCTTTGACTAAAATAATAATTTCTTCTGGCAATTTGCAGTCAGAAGGTACCGCTGGTGTCAGAGCTATCTACATCCCTTCTCTGGAGCAGATACTGCTTCAGCTCCTCAGCATGGAGCTTTAACCTCTGCCTAGCTTGATACTCATGTGCATTTTTAGCAAATGAAAAAATTGATGTACTTTTTTAGATTATGAAAACCTATATGCTGATACACTCATTCTCCTATCTTGAAAGAAACTTTGTCCTTTACCCCTACAGACAGGCACAGGTATCTGTTTTAATAAACCCCCTGGCTGTAATAACACAGGTATTGGAACTCATCACTTCTAAAGATCTAGGAAAATTATTTCCCCAATCTACTGAGATTTGGGCATAGACTTTTGTAGCTTTTTATTAATATGTTGCATGGTGTTGCTATCAAATGTAACTTGTGATATTACCAAACATAACCTCAGTTCTCAAAACAAACCATGACTTTGGGGGAAGACTACTCTGCTCACACCTGTTAACTGAGACCATGGGTAGCAACAAACTCAGTGCCCAAGGCTCAGCTACCTTACCACTGCCTGCAGACTGAGTGGGAAGCCAAGACCTGAGCCCTACCACTGCTTCCTGACCCTGCTCACAGGAACAGAGACAGGCTGATACTGATCTGCCCAGAGCTGCAAATCCCTCTCTGCTGCCACTTCACACAAACACTATCCATGGGCATAGAAGGTTGGAAGCACGAGACAGTGGCATTGGTCCTGATTGTTAGTGTCATTATTTGGGGCACAAAACACAAACATTAATGAGATCACATATTGTCCCTGTTGGTTTTCAAAGAGAGGAGGCTGTTTTCAAAACATGTGGTTTCATGTCCGTGTAGTCCCAGTTAGATACACTTGGGATCCCCTGCACTTGCTCAACAACTCTGCACAGACATCTGCAAAGCTGGGTAATTCCAGTGTTCCCAAGACACGTGGTAATAATACCTTGGCTCAGTCTAAGAAAATTTCCAGGCCAGTTGAACATTTCCAACAAACTTTTGTGGAAAGCACAAGTTCCAAGACTGACTGAACAAACATCATTCTAGTCCAAAAATTACTCAAAAGTATGTTTACTTTTAACAATGCGTAACACGGAAAGCTTTTTCTTCTCTGATAAGCAAAGAAGTCAGAAAACAAATGAGATGTAACAGTACAAGGACAAGGTCATTATGGTGCCTTCCATTTCCTCTCAGAATTCTCTGGGAAATTCTTAGGATCATTCCCTTGCCTGAAAAGTACCACATTTCTGGTGGCACTGAAAATGGAAGTTCATTGTGGTAGGAGAAATGGTTTGTGGTTTATTTAATACAATAGTGGTCATGTCTGTGGCTGGAGTACAAAAGGAAATTTGAGTCAAAACCAATTTTACATATTTTTGAGAGTGGACCTCAGACATGCTCACACACACAAAGACACATATATATGTTGCTTCCTGAACTTATTTTGTCTACAAGGCAGAGGATGTCAAGAATTTTTTACTTACATGGAAATACAATCAGCATATCAAAACATATTTGTGTTTAGACTATCAAGATGGATTTATAACCAGAACATGTTTATATTATTTTCAAGGGAAATTGGTTCTTGACAGGTCCTTAAAACTTTTTTGCAAACATTTGCTTGTCTCATGAATTTTCCCATTATCATTCTTTAAATTATGATAATGGGAAAATTCTTGAGACAAGCAAATTCTTTTTCCTCCTTAAGTGGTGAAATTTATTACAAAATTTCAACAATCTGAGGGAAACCCTGCCCATCTCCAAAAGAAGTGCTGAAACAGGTTATGTTTTCATCTTTTTGTAAAGCTGGCTAAAAGCTCTCAGTATTAGGTAGTACTACAGATCTGCAGCTCAAGCTGAAAGGACTGCCACAAGGATATAGGACAAAGGCTTTTTTTTTCTTCTTTGAAAGAGTTTTGGGTGCTAAGAAGAAAAGAGCATTCTCCCTTCTTAGTTTCTTTATTTTTTTTTTCCTATACAAGGAACAAGACAAAACATTCAGTTTCTTGGTCTGTTTCTTACAAGAAATGAGAGAGTATGCAAGTTATGTTCATGTATCCACCTGGAGGTCATGGAATCTGTGATTACAAGGATCTGCTATGCTGAGTCTTAAAAGAAATTGCTTGATTCTCCATCACAGTACTACTATACTGAATTACTACAAAATTATGATGTATCCGGTTTTTCACCTAACCAAATAGAATCATTGTGCTTTTAAATTTTACCTCTTTTAATGTTCATGAAGAAGTCTGGGAACCTTATCAGATGTGAGACTTTAAAGACCTCTTTAAATATACCTACTTCTTAGTTTGGGGGTGTTCAGAGGGCTGTATCATAAGCAGAAAGCCTCTACCAGTTCACATGAGGTTATTCATCCCCTGGTCCTTTCTGTAAGTGTCACAGACCACAGAGAGAATGTCCCTGGTGGCTCACACTGAGTCTTGTGGGTGGTTAAATGCGTGGGAGTTTCACTCTTTTGTCCTGAAGTATCTCCAGGAGAAATCACCCTCAAATTTATGCTGCTATTTTTGTGTGACTCGTTTGCAGTAGAAAGAGGAGTTTACCGTGTACTTTTGTGCTCTACTGTAGACATAAAAGGAAGCATCAAACTTCCACTGCTTATTGCCAAACTCAATAGAGATAGCAAAGGGGAAGTCCAAGATGTTTTTTTTCCCTCCCTTCAAAGTCATTACTTCATAATAAATGGCCTTTAGAGAGACAGCCAGTGATTTACCCAAGGCTGAAAGCACAATCTCTCCCCAGTGGGCTCACAGCAAACTCACAAAAACTGATGTGATTAGGTGATTTGCCTTTGGATTCTCCTGGCTCCTGCTTTCTGGAGGCTCAAACTTTAAGAAACGCATGGCCCTTTCTACCCCTTTTCCAGATTTGATCCTACCAAAAAAAAGTCATAGTATTTGCTTTCCTATACAGCAGAATGCTTTTATTGAAAATATTATGCCAAGGCCTGTTTATGCAACTGTCTTGGAGCTATATGATATGAACAAATAGTTGTTGTGGTATCCTGAAACCTCATCAGCTCTAAGCAGATTGAGTCGTACCATCCCAGTTCAGGACCAGTGATGCTAACTCTCTTGGCACACACCGAGATGCATGGGAGCAGTGTTACTCATGGGTCTTTGCCTGTGCCAGGCTGAAATGGGTGACAAAACTTCTGGGGAGCACAGCAAGGCAACGTGAAACTCCAAATGCCCGTGAAATTATATTATCTATGACCACAGGGCAACCACAGCAGTGGGAGATAAGAACCATTCCTAAGGCTATGACTGTTCATCCTGATGGTTAAAAAAGAAAAGGGAGGAAATTATTATACCCTTGGAGAAAGGCAGAATGAATCTGTGTAGCCAACATGTAGGCACAGAAACCCTTTTGACTCTGACAAGCAAAGCCAAGCAACCAGTGCCTGCTAGGTGTGCAGGTGTAAATGTGTATTTACTGCTCTGTTGACTCAGTTCCCATCTGGTTTATTAGCTTTTATCACCTGGTACAGTAGCTTAAGCCAGCAGAGCAGAGGTACAGACATCAGTGTGTGGGGAAAGAAAGAGGGAGGATAGAGGTAATGCCTTAAACCAGCACAGCTAGGAGTGTGAGTCAGAGACCTATGGCCCTTGACAGTCATCCACCTTTGCATGACAGAAAATGGACTCTGGGTTTAATGCTGTCACTTCTGATGATCAAAATGCCTTTTGTTTTTTTACAATAAAAGGTAGTTTCTCTATGTCCCATGCAGCCAAAAGGTCAGCTGTGGTGAGAGAGCTGATGAAGCTGCCCTTGCATCCTCCATGACTGTGGTTGAATATACTCACCTTTGAGTCTGTTCTGCTTCATTATGGGGACCATATCTGTAAGAAAATCATTTTGCTTTGGTAACACATTCTGTTAACAGGATTGTGGGGGAGAACCATAAAACATTTTCTTTCCCTTTGATATTTGTGTCTGTGAAGCACCTCAGCTACAGGCAGTAAAATAATAACAGCAGTGTTGAGTACATGAAAAACAAACAGCAAACCTGAGGTTTCTCTCCACAGGCTATGTAGCCTTGAAAACTCAGCCAGACGTGCTTGGCCAGCACCTGCACACTTGCTTTGTTGTTGTTGTTGTTTTGGTACAGACCAAGTCAGTCAAACTTGCAGAGAGCTGGTTTGCAACTGGACCAGGGCTTCAGACACTTGAGCAAAGAAAACCCTCTCGGGTTACAGCAATCAGTCTCTCCTCAGATGTGTTCAAAGCCCTGAGAACCCTGGACTTTCCCAGCAAATTCCTCTGGAATGTTAATAGTCTTCAGATCCCTCACCAGGTGCCAGCAAGGTTTCTTGAGGCTGCTGAAGGGGAAGTCCTCATGACATACTCCAACTAAATAAAAATAGTAGTAATAATAATAATAGTAATAATAATGATAATAATGATGATTATGGTGTTTGGCTGGGGGTTTTTTGCCTCAGGAGAAGATGTGTTTTTGGGAAGAAACAGCAGTTGGCACCAGAGAATGTTATTCAGAACAGGTCAACTTAAAATAAGATTTGCTGGATATCGTTAAGGTGTCTGCTCAGAGGTCTGGCTGATGATGTACTTACAAAGCAGAGGAATGTTTCCTTTATCTCCAAGTGGAAATGTTGAAGCAGATGTTTTAAATAAAGATCCTGGCACTGCACATATGAGCCCGTTGCAATATGAATTTGTATGCACTCTGGAGATATTAAAGAAGTTGAAAGCAGTAACTATGGCTACTTTTTGACCCATGGACAGTCAAGGGAACTCTGAACCTCTGGGCTCTGGTCTCAGTTCTGCCAGTGCCTTCCCAGATAACCTTGACCAAGTTGTTTCATCTCTTGTGCTTCCATTTCCCTAGACACAACCCAAGGTGTCTGCCACAGCCTCCTTCACAAAGCAGGCTGTGGAAAAAGTTGTGCATGAAAACCACCAGTGCTGTCAGGCACAGAGAAAAATATGTGAACACGGGTACTGTTCCTGAGAGATGGGACAGCATACTGCAGGTGACAGGTAGCAGGAACAGGGCTTACAGAGGGAGTCCTTGCCAGCTCTTGTATCAGTGTAAGGGTGACAGGAGTGCTGCTTGAGGTAAGGTAAGGTACATTGGCTGGTGCTCAAATATTCCTTGGATTTTTTTTTTTAATGTAGGCCAAGGAGTTCTTTGTTGCAAAAGAAAAAAGTAACAAGATAAGCAGGCATGAAGGGACATGGCAGGAAACGTGGCAAGCCATGATGGGCCTTGACAAAACTTTCTATTTTTGAAGTTGCTTAATATAGTCCTGAAAAAAAGGTCTTCATTCTTATGGAGTATCTCCTTGCCCTTAAAAATATCCTCATTTTATGGGCATCAGAGTAGGCTGATCTTTTGGTGCCTAACAACAGCATTTCATTTCCAGAATGAAATATCTCATATATAGATCAGATCAGATATCATCAGATCTCAGTTATATCCAAGCCCTGGAAATATAGAGTCACTGCCAAGGTTGGAGCCTTTGCTTTCCTAAGCAAAGCTCCTTCTGCATATGCTCCAAAAAACATTTGCTTTCCTAAAACATAGTCTACCAAAACAAAGATTTCTAGTCAACAGGAAAGTAGTATTTTTAGACACTTAGAATCATGATTTCAGGAGCCAAAGGGAGGAAAATGATATCAGCATTCAAGAGGTCCATCCAAGATATGTATCAGTTATTTAACAGATAAGTACATGCAGAAAGATCAAAGCCTCCTTCTGGGATGAATAACCATGATTCAGAGAGCTGGGAGGTGCAAAGAAATTGCTCCATCTATCTAGCTATCGCTTTTAGGGAGAAAGAAAGCAATTTTTCACACTTATTTTAAGGCATTCCTTTTGCTCCACCAATGTTTAAAGTAAGACCCTGTAGCAACCAAATGGCAGGTGAAGTAGGAAGAGGAACAGCAAGTCCTTGACAGAAGAAATAAGTCATCGTTCCCTCCCACCAGCAGAAAGGGAAGTCAAGCACAGCTGGAATGGCACACAGCACCAGGGGAAATCACCTCTTTGTTTTCACCTCCTCCTTCTTCACGTACCACTGTGGCAGGCCTGCAGGGACCGAGGCTGCAGACAAGGAGGTAGAAAATACCCGTGCGGGCTTTCCAGCTTGTTTTGACACGTCGAATATTTGGAAAAGCAAAGTGAGGTGTCTGTGTCCCTTCTGTGTCCAAAAGCAAAATTCTCTGGTGTTTCCAAGCTGCCCCAAAAGCTGGGAGTTCTCATTTCCCTGTAAGCCTGTGTGGCTGAAGGATTTCCTGAAACAGGGGAAGCCTGCAGCAGCACCTACCAAGGTATGATGGCCACTTATCACACTCATCACCCAGTTCCTTGCCTGAAAAAAAGCCTAGCTAAACAAGCCTGAGCCAGAAAAATGGACCACGCTGCCTTCCAGCACCTCAGAACGAGACAGGGAAAGCCAAGGAGGTGGCCATATATTGGCTACTTCTGCCAACAAATCCATTGCTCACTCATGGAAGGACCTGGGAGTCCCCCCTCCCTTTTCCCTAGAGCCTGCTTTCCAGCTATACCATGTCCTCTGAAAGCTTCTTGGAGCTCCTCTCATCCTCACTACTCCATGTCAGCTCTCCATTCCCCCTTGCCTTTTCCAGGCCCCATAGTGACTTCTTTCATTGACCTTTAGAAACTCCTCCTCTATCCCCTGGGTGTCCTTTTCCCTCCTCTGTGCCCACCCACTGCTCCCTACCAGCACTGCTGACTCCCAGCCAGGCACTGCACCTTCCTCCCTCCCCTCTCTGCCCTCCTCACCACAGAGCAAGGAAGATAAACACGACTGTGCTTTGGGTATTGTTGTGTTGGACAACAGCCATGAATAGCTTTTGCTCCTCTGAGTAGCAGAGAAAAGTTTGAGGCCCTGATAAACAAATATTAGGGCTCCCATGGGTGCTTCAGACACCCCTTGCTGCAAAATTAATGTCCTTCTACAAGAGAAGGGTCCCACTCAGCACCAAAGGTCCTAATTCAGCCAGGCATCCCCATGGCCTGGCCAAGTGTCAGGGGTGTCCTGCAGCAGATGGCCCTAGCACAGATGAACCTGAGCCTGAGATGCCTTGGCCTCCTCAGGACATAAATAAAGGCGTTTATTTGATGTTTATTTCATCCTCAATCAGACATGATCTGCCCTGCTCACCTGCTCCCACCTTATGCTACGAACAAGACAGAGGATTGCTGATGTCATTGACTTTCCTAAGTGGCACAGCAGCCCTAAGACGGCAGCTGTGCCCCACATAGTCCGAGGAGAAGCTGTAAGTCCCATTTTTTCCCACTAAGCTGGCAGGCATTTTCTCAGCTGAGGCTGCCTACTCCAGCTGGATAACATCAGACAACATCAGCCCTGCACCATGCAGTGCTGGGGTGTCCACGCATGCTGTCTATGCCCAGCGGAGAAGGGGAACAGAAAACATCTCCCTTGCTTTCCTTGACCTTTCATCTGTATTTCTTTATCGCAGACCACAGGCCCCTGGGCTGTCTTTCCCTTCACTGTATCTCTTTGTCACCATTGGTGGCACACAAGTATGGCCAGGTGCCTTCATGGTGACATCACCTGTCTTGAGGGCCAGTGGTTCTCTGATATTGTGTGGCTTTGGGGTGAGAGATGGGAGCAAAAGCCATCGCTGCCCCACCAGCTAACACACCTAAGCCAGGAGGGCTGATGCCAGAGACATGCATGGGCTCTGCATGTCCTCAGAAGGGGACCTGCAGACCTGTGCCAGTGCACCTGCCAAACTGCACAGGGCTGCCCCTGCCTTGAGGGAGCAGGGTCAGCCTCTGGGTGTAGAAACCAGAGAGGAGAATGCACTCTGGAGTGCAGATTTTGGAAGGAAAGAGATGCAGCATGTGACAGCTCTGCTGGGAGGAAGATGTTTCTTGCATGCAGGAGCAGAGCAAAGCCATGAGGTAGTGTGGGAAGATGTCCACAGAAGATCTATGCTTCCTGCGTGCGGAAACCCAGGGCACTGGGAATATTTCTCGGTCTGTTCTGGGGTGCCCTGACCCCCAGGGGAGCACTGACTTTGACCCTCATTCATGGAGAAAGTTTCCTAGACTTCAAGATA
>JAYDZK010000169.1:49714680-49730485 GCA_034509185.1 Euphonia xanthogaster
GCTCCGCGGCTGCTGCGGCTCGCAGAGCGGGCGCGGCGCGGCCGGGCTTGCTGCGAGTGCCGCGGGGAAACTCGGCCCGGAGCTTCGGGCTCCTTCTCCCGGGAAGTTGGCGGGACGTATTGTGTCCTTTCCACCTTGCACGCCCAGCCCCCAGCGCAGCAGTAGGGCAGGGAACTAAGAACGCGGAACACTTACTGTGTGTGAACCAGTCCTGTGGGATTTAAAAGAGCCTCGCTCCTCATCTTCTTATTTGGCGGAGAGTAGTACTGTGTTTTGGTTTGTACCGATCAAGGACCCAGGCAGAAAAATCTCGGGGGGCTTAAAAGGTATTAAGCATGTTTGTTGTAGAAGCTTTAGCACTTTATGGAGAAGTTTATTACTTGCCGTTTTTCAGATAGAGGACAGAAAATGAAAATAACTTTATGAAACCATTGGCAGATCTCAGAACAGTATTCAGCTTTCCCAAGCCCAGCAAGCTCAGCATTACACCTTTGGAAAGGATGCTGTCTCTATTGTTTACAGCTGTTCCTTTCTGGGAATTCCTAGTCATGACCTGTGAGAAGGTTAAAGTAGCATAGCACACAGCAAAGCACAGTAGACTATAAAGACTATCACAGTAAACTGATATAACTGTAGCTCAGTTTTCTTCTTTTAAATGACTCCAGCTAGATGTCTCTTGAGTTCTGTTTGTTTCATCACATTGATTTTGAAAATAGGGGTTGTTTGGCTTTTGCCTTGGTTCACATTTATGACTGTAAATAGCACAGGCAGTAATTTCCACCTGTGGAGGGGGAAAAATGCCAGTAGAGCATAGTATTGAATAATGTAGTTTCAGTGAGTGCTTCTGTAAACTCAGTACTTTTTGTTACTTAAAGCTGGAAATAACCATGTCAAGAGTCGATGCCGGTAGTGCTTAGTCATGTGATTAATCTTTATTCGTGTAAAAAAAAATCCCATTGACTCAATGTTTCTAGTAACATAAGTAAGGAATTCAGTACTTTGGTCATCTCAGAGCAAAGTAGAGCTGTGGTTATCACATAGATTAGTAGGGGGTTGCTTATATTTCCTTTTTAGACTCATTCATACATTTAAATGAAGGATTACATAAATAGCATGTGTAAAACTGTATTGGTGAGTAGAATGGATGAGAAAATATATAATTTTCATTTTAAGGCTGTGTGCTGGTGGGGGAATGATAAGAATATGCCATCTTTATTACCTAAAGGAAGGCTTTTCCATATGTTGCAAGATGTGACAGCTCTGCACATGGTCCCTAGTGCTCTTAGGGTGTGTGAATGACATCACCCTAAAGTAGGACTTCGTAGCATCACCTGTTTCAACTGTCTGTATTTAGGGCTTGTCAGGTTATCCACTGTATCTCTCCATCAGCTGGTTCTCAGGTTATAGAGCTCAGCTCTTGGCACCTGGAGTTTGTGGTCCCCTCTCACCCTAAAAGGGTCTTTTCAAAAGCTTTGGCTGGGCATTTGGAGGTGAATGTTGCCAGTGGAAGTGTCTGGGTGAAGAGGAGAGAGCAACTATTTCCCTGGAGGGAAGGAGGTGCCGAAGCCCTTCTGTGCAAGAGGGGTCTTCTGCCTCCATACATCTGGGAATGCCTTCCTGGTCAGTCTGTCAGGCTGGAGTTCTTCTTCCTCTCTCTGTGCCTCCCATCTCCATGAGAAAACTTCCTAATAGTTGCATAAACAATCTTTAGTTGCTTCTAGTACTGGATGTCCAGAGATTGATACACATATATGGCTTGATACTTGTCCCTAGGTTCATAATCACAATGGTAGATTCTCCTAATGTGACTAGTTGTACTCTAAACATTTTAGGCATGCATACTTTTATTTATCTTGATACAATTTTTGCTTTGTTTTTGAACAAAGCAAGAATGTTTGTGGACAGCATGGAGAGTCTCTCCCTGTAAAAACAGGTTATTGTTGTTATTGTTGTTCTTGCTGTAGTGCACAGGGGTTTTGAGAGATGTGGTCCCTATGTTTGGCTCTAACTAGCCACAAACTTAGTCTCCGCTGAGTAAGTATTTCATAGAGTGTAGCAGGTTTGAGGTTATGAGTTTCTTTCTTTGTTTTTCCTGCTGTATCCCTTGAGGCCAGAATTACTGAAGAAAGGGATACAGAGCAGTAAACATGACATGTCCTACTGTGGAAATGTATTGGGGGTTTTGAGCCAAATGGAAATGCTTTTTCAGGTCTGTTGACTTACCACTGAGTAATAGTGGCACTGCAGTCTGCACCCCCACACACGGCACAAGCACTTCTGAGCCATAGCTCTGCCGCTCCCAAAATACAAAGAGCCTCAAGAAAAGTAACCTAAGCCTGTCCTCGAGTGGCAAATTCCTCATCTACCATATCTGGCCACTGTAAGTATGGGACTGATACTAGCACAGCCTGCAATTCTTTGTGCTCTTTCTGTACTCTGCTGACCATCACTGCTCAGAATGTATGGGCTGTGGAAATCTGCAATGGTCATCAACTGCTTTTTTTTTTTTGGCATGTTATCAAAACAAGAGCTTGAAAGGTCCTGAAATTCAGCAAGTGCATATGGGATTACACTGTGCAATTATCAATTAGTTAAGTTTCCAAGATAATTTTCCTTCCCCTTCACTTTGCCTTCTCTTATCCTTATATTAATTTAAATGCTTGTTTTGAATGATGATGCAGTTTCCTTACTTATGCATAAATCCTCTTCAATATCACAGAAAATTATATTAGCAAATGAGTGGGATAAGCTGATCAGTGTCTGTATCTGAGTAATGCAGAAAAGTTAGTGAATGTGAGCTTTGAAAAAATGTTATTTATGAAAGGCTCAGATGGGCTGCATCCACTCTACTTGTTTTAGGCAAAACTTCATCCAGAATCCCAACCTGAAAGTGCCTTGTCAGTCAGAAGTGATAGCACTGGTATAGAAGGACACTAACATGCCAATAAAAGGATCCTTTTTCATTTCAGATGTCTTCTAGAAACATGGCTGGCCAACACATCCTTCCTCAAGCTTTGTTTCAGAGCAATATGCTGAAGGCTATGAAGATCAGAGAGAGGACACCTGAGGATCTAGTCAAGCCTCCCAGTGGAATAATTCATCACTTCAGGACTATGCACAGATACACCATAGAAATGTTCAGAATGTGCCAGTTTTGTCCCCAGTTTCGGGAAATGCTTCAGAAGTCCCTGACTGACCAGGCTACCCAGACTTCACTGGAGCGCCACAGGAAGCTCAACTGGTGCAGGGAGGTTCGGAGACTTGTTCCTTTGAAGACTAATGGTAAGTTTTGAGCAGGTCTTTGCACTCCGAGTAAAACAGGTCATACAAATGTAGCATCTTTATTAATAGCATCTGAGTTCACATTACTGAAACAGAAGCACATGGCTTTAAAAATGTGCTGCCTTTCAATCTGTTTTGAAATTAAAATTCTTTCCACATGATGTGCTGTCCTGAGGCTGTAACAGACCCTTGCCCATATCACAGTGTGTGAATATTGTGGAAATTTCACAGATATTTTCATAATATCAGTAACCTGCTGCACATCAGAGTCAAGAACAAGGCAGGGAAACTTGATTTGGAACCTACCGCCTTCCCATGAATCTGACTGCTACATGTCGGCTGCCTCATCGGAAGTGCCAGAAATCCTTTAATGCCAGGCAAGAGGAGCCTTCAGATGCTTTGAGTGACCAGGGATGCATTCCCATATATATTTAGCAGAATCTAATATCCTTCCAATAAGCCCTGCTGTTGTAGCTGGCAGGCAATGCTTGTTTGCTGATCCAGCTTTAACAACAGTGACGGAATAGCACTCAGAACATGGAGCCTCCCGGGAACCTGACACTGCTTGTCCCTGGGGTCAGCGCCCTACTCTGGGGCTACTCCCTCATCCTCAGCTCCCTGCCTGGGTTTTCCAGCTCTTGCCTTCCTTCAGGGCCCACTGGTAAGTCCCATATGTGTGACTGACACCCATCTTTGTGCAACACAAATTTTGCAGTGCCCTTTTCCTCAACAGTCAGTGCTGGTTTCAGGACTTGGCTTTTGGGTTACTCTGTGTGTGTATTGCATCAAGTGCTACAAATGAAAAGGCACAGCAGTAGTGCCAAGATTTCCTGAGCAGGTTATGTTTGTCCATAGTCTTGAGCAGGAAACCTTGGCACATGACTGTAAGAGTCACAGGCATTTTGCATTCAGTGGAGGAAAGATTTGGTAATGGCTATGACTTATGGTCACGCAGCTGCAAACTTGGACTCAGGATTCCTTACAGCACAGGTTGCCCCTAGCCAGGAACAATAGACTGGGACAGTAGGAACTTCAAGAAGATGAGAAATACATACTCTTTGCTCAAGGAGCAGATCACAGCAGTTATAGAAACACTGGGTGTGGTGGACCTGCAGCATTGTTGAAGTCCATGTTGTGTTCTGGGTTTGCTTCTTTTCATATCTGCTTGTATACACATTGCCCTTATCTTCCTAGTCCACATTTTTTTCTTTCCAAATTCTGCCATATTTCTCAGTCTGACTGTACACAGCTGTGTTGTACAGAAGCCATAAAAATAGACCCACTGAGCAAATGTCACTGCCCAACCTAAAGCCTGATGCTGATGTGTATGTCTCTAACTGTTGTAGAGGCATTGACCTTCAGCTTTTTAGGCTGCCTCTGCATTGGTGTAAAATTCTCATGACTGCAATTAGGGGTGTGCACGGAAGTCAGGGAATCTTGAGCTTTGGAAGGACCACAGTTGCAGCCAGAGCGGGCAGTGCTTTGCATGTACTGGGAAGGTAGCATCACTCCAAGTGTTGCATCTGAAAAATTTCACTCAAACAGATATTCTAGGAAAATGGACAATGTGCACAATTTTTGCCCAGGGCAAAGAGTAACAGTTTTAGAATCCCCCATCTCCAGTCAATACAAATCCTGCAGGGGTTAATGCTGCCTGGACAGACCCTTGTTGGTGTCCACATTACATTCAGCAGCACTGCCCTCCTTCTTTATCTCACGGCCATCGGCCAGTGTTACACGTGGGAGTAGTGTGGACTTGGATCCCACCCATGAGCAGGCGTACCTGTGCTGAAATATTAGGGCAGGTTGAGGGAAGGCAAAGCAAGATTTGTGGTCTCCCCATACACTGAGCAGACTAAGGACTTGGCTTCAGTTCAGTGCTTTAGGGTCATTAAGTGCATGAGTAGGAGTGGCTTTGGAAACCTGTGGGTTATGCAAAGTAGTTGCATAGAAGGACCTTTGTAGGAGAAAGAAGGTAGATTGGATTGTAGGAGAGGATCTCTGAAAGAAGTGCAGAAGCCTGGAGAATCCCTGTATTATCCCAGAAAACAACTTTTTTTTTTTTCCTCTCATGCGGTGTGAAAAATATTTTTTAGGCATTTAGCTGCTTAACCCATAGATATGGGAAGAACTTATTAGTTCTCTAAGTTAATAGTGGACTTTCTTCAGAAGGTTCTGGGTTTCTGATAAGGGTTGTAGCTCTTGAAACCAGAGAAAGTATCTCCTACAGGATCTTTTGATGTATATTTTACCTAATATGTTTGTGAATCTGTGGAGTGGTGGGGTTTGCTTAATTAAAAGAGCCATTTTGAATCACCACATAATTCTTTGCAGACATCTGAATGGAGATAGAAGGAAAGCAGTAGGAGGTACAAAAATCGAAACTGTTAGGGTTTTTTCTTCTTTTTTTTTTTTTAAATTTAAAAATTCCAGCATCTATTGGCTGTAGAGATTTCACTTGTATAATGAATTGGCATTCATTCCAGCTCGCCCAGCCACACCCCCTGGGAAAGTCCGAGGGAGGCCACGCTTGCACCCGCAGAACAAAAAGTACAACTGTTGCTCAATTGCTAGTCAAACCGTGTGGGGGAATTCCATGTGCTGTGTAAGGAATTTTGGGCAGTGCTTCTAAATAAAGAACCGAAAGTGAGCTCTCAGAGAGAGAAAAAAAATTAGTCTTATCTTTGCTCTAGATTTTGCAAGGGGAAAATTTTAATAGGATTAATATCTCATCTTTCTTGGTCAGAAGGAAACAGAGTCAGTTTTTCTGTCTTCTTGGTTGTTCCCTGATTTTTGAGGGAGTAAGCAGCCTGCAGAACTGAAGTAAGCTTTGCAAGACAGCATAAAATAGAAGGCAGTTGCAGGAACCTGATATGCACCAATCCCATGACAACTTATGAAGCATTGAGTAGATTTCAAATTATATCTTATTTGGGAACTGGAGTCTGTTGTAGGCTTTTCTCTGCAATTTCACAGAATAAGTAGTAAAAGTGTTCACAAATGGTGTAATTGAACTCATCATGTATGTGGCAAACTGGGTTTAATTCTTTTGTGGGAGTTCTTTGGGTGGGTTTGTTTGGGTTTTTTTCATGTGAGAAAAATCTAGTACCTTTACCAGGGTTGACGTCTTCTATTCCAAGAAAATTGCTGTGGTTTCTTAGCATTCTGTGAATCTGTTAACCTCTGTGGTAGATGTCAGACTTAGTTTTGCATCTGAGAACGTGACAGTAATGATTCTTGATGTCTCCCTTTCAGGGGAGACATCCCCTTTTGAAGAAGATGGCTAGAGATAGAATTTAAAACCCAGCCATAGATGTATTTCTTGTAACACCTTTTAATTAAGTTAGTTATCTCCTCTGAGTCTCAGTTTCCCCTCTGAAACTGCAGAATATCACAATCCTTCCTACCTGTAAAGAGGATTTTTTCAATGCAAGGAGATTGTGTAAATGAAAATCAAATCGCTGTTTTCCATTGACTTAATTTTGTGTTTTAAAATCAGCCCTCTAAATAATATATATAACAATCCAACACACAGTCATTCCTGAGAGGAAGGCCAGAGGTGTTCCTATGATTGCTTTACATAAATCACCTGCCAGTCCCTTTCTGTCTCCCGTTTTATTACAATTCCTCCATCAAGCACAGCCGAGTGCCAAGCAGTGCTCATCAGGGGATATGAGGCTTGGTGTTACTATAGTATTTTCTTAATGGTTTCCATTATCTCAGCCTCATGCCATTGGGTGTATATTTGTATAAACACCAATGAGGGAGATTTATGTATTTTTTTTGTAATTTTAAGACTACCTTGTTCTGTTTAAAGAGCTATTTCAGCTGTACTTGACATGACGTCAAAATTTGGTTTGTGATATCAGTCAAAGTTAAGTAAGATAGGTAAGGGGCATTGCTGGATGGCAGCTTAACTTGGACTGGTGCAGAGACAAAACCCGTAGTGAGGGAAGTTTTTTCTTTCAGTCTCTGAACAGAGACCATAACTCTGGTCTCCTTCTTTACAACCCTTCTGTCAGAGGCTTAGAGGGAAGTGCACAGGGAATACGCAGATGTGCGGTGTAATTCTACGTCCCAGAGGCTTGTGGCATCTTATTTAAGTAGCCATTTGAAAATAATGCACTCTTTCTGTTTTTTTCTAGGTGATGGAAATTGCCTTATGCATGCTGCATCGCAGTACATGTGGGGTATTGAAGATATTGACCTTGTCTTAAGAAAAACATTGTTTAGTGCTCTCAGGGAGATTGACACACGGAACTTCAAGCTCCGCTGGCAGCGGGAGGCTGTTAAATCCCAGGAGTTTGTAGAAACAGGACTCCATTATGACACCCGGGTAAGGCGGCCTGAGGGAGTGGTGCTGTTTTCTGAGTGCTCGCCAGCGTTGCCTCGCTGATTCTGTTTGCTTTGTGGCTTCATGGATTCTGTCATTAATGGAAAGCAGAAATAGTCTTCCTTTGGAGGAAATGGGAAAATGTGATTATTTGAGCTCTGCTGTGCTGCAGCTGGTTCCTGACCTCCATGCCTTTGAACCATTGGTGACAGCTGTTTCTTTCCTCAGAACTGGGAGGAGGAGTGGGAATACCTCATTGAAATGACCTCCCCAGAAATATCTGGGGCTCGAAATAGACTTCCCTATAATGCGCTGGAAGAAATCCACATCTTCATCCTTGCTAACATCCTCCGAAGGCCAGTCATTGTCCTTGCAGGTGGGTTGCCTGGCCAGTCATCCCACTGTGTTACGCTTGTGCTCTGTTAGTAATCTTAGTCAACAGCTGTTGTTTTCAGGTAGATGCATTTCAGAACACAGTGTTTTCAGAAATTATTATAAACCCCCCAACATACGTTTTGTCTTGCCTGTAGCGCATACTTATTTGTGTTTTCTTTTTCTTCTTTATGCAGATAAAGTGGTTAGAAGCTTAGAGTCAGGCTCCAGTTTTGCTCCTCTGAATGTTGGTGGTGTTTACTTGCCTCTCCTGTGGCCAGCTGAAGAATGCTACAGATACCCAATTGTGCTTGGCTATGACAACATGCATTTTACGCCACTGGTGACTCTGAAGGACAGCGGGCCAGGTATTTTTCAAGTACCCCATTTGGTATTTATGGTACCTCTTCAAAACCACTGTGCTGATACAGCATTTGAAATATGATCTGGTTTGGATTTGCATTTTTAAAAAGTTAAATTAGATTCATTTGAAATATATTCCTAAAATGGGAGCAGAAAAACTTTGTCTGTGAATCTGAGTAGACACTAAAGGTTACTTTCAAGATATTCGTTGAAAGTAGAGTGCAACTCACCTGCTTGCAGGCTGGAATTGCTCAGAGGGTAACCTCTGCTTTATTGTGTTCTGGCCTCCTTTCCACATTGTAGGAGAAGAAGCTTTGAAGGATGCAGTCTCACAGCAGGGTACTGCTGCCTGGCAAGAATAATGAAATATATGCTCTACCATTTTTAATGCATCTCTTCTGAGTGGACAGCAGTTCTCTAGGTTCAGGTTGCAGCATCATCCCACCAAAAGGCATAACAAACAAAGATCTACAATCCTGTTCAAGTGGAGAAGATAGTTGCTATGGGGACATTAAAACTACTGTGCCATGGGGCTAAGTTTGTGATGTAGCTGTGTCTGCGACCTCCCCCAGTGGTACCATATAGAAACTGATTGCTCTGGCCAGCTGTTCTCCTCTCTCTCAAAAATTTAGTGGTGGTATCCCCATGTGTTGCATTTTGTGGTTATTCCTAACTGGCTGGTTATGTTTGTGTAAATATACATATACATATACACATATATATATATATATCTGTGTGTGTTTTTGTGTGTGTATGTGCTAATCCATCTTGTTTCCCCACAGAAATCCGGGCTGTCCCTCTGGTCACCAGTGAGCAAGGCAGATTTGAGGATTTGAATGTGCACTTTCTGACAGATGCAGAAGAGAGGGAGAAAGAGCAGCTGCTAAAAGACTACTTGATAGTGATTGAAATTCCAGTGCAAGGCTGGGATCATGGTACAACTCATCTAATTAATGCTGCAAAGTGAGTGCCATTCCTGTTTCCTTAAAGTTATCTTATTTACAGAGGTGGGACGAGTTGGGCAGCCCAGTGTGTTCTTTTGGTCTTTTCTTCCTTCCTAGGTGGCCCATGTGTTTACTACCTGAAATATGAAACGTTGGCATTACTGTTGATATGTTTTGAAGTAGTATGAGCTGAGGCCAATCTCAATTTTAAAGGCAAAAATGTGTTCAGATTTAACAAACTGAAATTAGCATTTTAGAAGAAAAAATCCATTTGATCAGTTTCAGTGACTTTTGTGTTACACAGGAGGGTGGCTGAAAAGTAGATAAATGCAGAAACTAGTTAGCTCAAGCTCGTGTGCTTTGTGTAAGGGCACATTGCATAATGGGCAGTTGGTGTAATTCTGGCTGCCCTGGGTAAAGTACTTGACAGTGTGTTCTGAGCACAGATGCCTCAACACCCTGGGCTGTTCCGTGTGGAACAGTAGGCAGGAAGCTGTGGCCTGTGGAGGAACCAGCATCTCTGCTGGTCCCCCTGATGGTTGAGCATCAGTAACTTGCAGGGAGCAGCTGGCATCAGCTTCTCATATTCAGTGGACACTGGCAGTGATGCCCAACCAGAAATGATGGAGGGGAGTAACTCCCTGTATCCTCTGTCTTTGCTTCCACTACCACATGGAAAGGAATCTTTATGCTGTTGGCTGGTTCTGGTGTAGCTGAAGCATGTAAGCACATGTAAAGGGTAGTACTTTAGCTTCCCTAGTTGCTCTGCCTAGATGTGTTCTGGAGTATTGCCAGAGTTGTTAGCTCCTCATCCTACCAAACGTGGCATGGTGAAGCTCCAGTGTAGGGTTTTCCCTGCAGCTGGAGGCAGTAAGGATGGTATGATGGATGCTAGCATTGCTCACACCACACTGAAGCCCCACAGTTTGTTAGAAGAATTCTGCTGGTAGATACAGACCCAACAGGGCAGAGACCCAGGAGCAGATTTCACAATAAACTGTATCATTATGCTCAGTTGAGCACTGATCCTCAGAGAAATTCACCATTTGCGGGACTTTCTGCTTCTGAGAGATTACCCATATTCTTTATGCAAACAGCTCTTAGACAGAAAACCCTCACTTAGCAAAGCCTTTTAAGAATACTTCTGTTTAGCATTGTGTCAGGACATTTATTTCAGATGTGAAAGTCCGCATTACTGAACACCTGCTTTTAAAATTATTTCCATTTACAGCAACAGTGTAACATCCCAGATCTTCTGTCTGAGTAATATGGATGTGCATTGAGTCTACATTTCCTTCCCACGTTGCTTGTATTTGCTTCCACCCCCACCATCTGCTCTTTTCAACCACTGATGCAATCTTCCTTTTTTGGCTGTCAGGTTAGATGAAGGCAACCTACCCAAAGAAATAAACCTTGTGGAAGATTACTTTCAACTGGTACAGCATGAGTACAAGAAGTGGCAGGAGAATGCTGAACCTGCTAGAAGAGAGACATGTTCCAGGAACAGACAGGATCTGTCACTTTCCCAGCTCTCCCTCTTACAGATGAAATGTGAAACGCCAAATTGCCCTTTCTACATGTCTGTGAACACCCAGCCCTACTGCCACGAATGCTTTGAGCAGAGGTCCCAAGGAAACAAAGGTAGAAAGCAGACTTCCAAAGCAGCACCTGAGAAGCTGAAGGCAGCTGCATCAGGCTCCTCCCGTGGGGATATTTGTGAACCTGGGGGATGGACATCTGAAGGGCCTGTAACAGAGCCTCGCTCTGCGCCTCCGACCGCTCCGAGCCTTTTCCTGTACAGTGAAACCACAGCCATGAAGTGCAGGACCCCAGACTGCCCCTTCACATTGAATGTGCAACACAATGGGCTGTGTGAACGCTGCTACAACTCCAGACAGCTCAGTCCCTGCAACAACTTGGACGACCAGAGACACCTAGACTATGCCACATGCAAAATGTGCCGCCAAAAGGCCAAGAGGACCTTCAATGGTATATGCAGCACTTGCTTCAAAAGGTCTACAGAGCAGTCCCCAAATGGCAGTCCCGCTTTCCTGCCCACCTGCCACCAGAGATCAACATCTGACCCATCCCAGATCTCACAGATCCTCCACCAGCACTCCTGCCATCAGGCTCCCAACAGCCATGGCAAGGACCCCCCGCCACCAGCACTGCCTCCCAAGGAGAACAGGGCAGGCAACCTCTGTAGGAAACCTGGTTGCAAGTTTTTTGGGACCCCACAAAATGAGGGCTTTTGCACGCTGTGTTTCTTTGAGTACAGGGAAAACCATGGTAAGTGGAGATGGAGTGAGCTTTGACACACTTTGGCTGCAGATCAGCCTCCTTGAACTGTGAACTTCTGTGTGTACTGGGCAATAAAAGGGCAGGGGGTGATGAAAACAGTGTGAGGAGAAGGTGATTTTCTCTCTGTTGTTATCCCATTGTCATGGTTTAATCCCAGCCAGCAACCAAGCCCCACACAGCTGCTCTCTCACTCTCCCACCAGCGGGCTCAGGTAGGGAATAGAAAGCGTAAAAGCTGGAGAACTCATGGATTGGGATAAAGAGAGTTTAATAGGAAAAGCAAAAACTGCATACACAAGTTAAGCAAGACAAATAATTAATTCATTACTTGCCATGGGCAGCCAGGTGTTCAGGCTGTGTCTTCTCTCATGCACCTTTGCCAGCAGGGCAGTGTGAAAAGCAGAAAAGGCCTTGGCACTGTGTAAGCCCTGCTCTGCAATAACAAAAACATCTCAATATTATCAACCCTGTGCTCAGCACAAATCCAAAACACAGCCCCATACCAGCCACTGTAAAGAAAATTACCTTTACCCCAGCCAAAACCAGCATACCATAAAGGGGCACATGGCAGCAGTGTGAGAAATCTGTGAAATCTCTTGTAAAACTTCCTTTCAGCTTTGATGGAAGCAAAACCAACTTAAGAGGGGGTGGCTTTTGATACCTCCCTATCATCCACTGCAGCCATGGTTTGGTATGAGTTTTCTTCACAGCTAGACAAGTTGTAGAGATCAGTGAAGGAAATGCTGTAAATGTATGGAAGGTACTGAAAATCAGTTATGTTTGCAAGGTGTTTAAAAAGCCTTGAAGACTCTGTAGATCTCTAACAGTTCTGGATGTGACAGGTCTAATGCTCTGAAATAACCGCTGCAGTTGTCTTGACAAGCAGAGCGAGTAGAATTTGACTGTAGGTAATTAGCTTGTATTTTGGAGTAGGTTTGGAGTGTGTTGTTACACTCTACCTTGAAATCTTCCTTGGTAGTACCCTGCGTGTGCATACACTTGTGTTTAAAGACTGACTTTCAAAAAGGCAGTAGTCTGTGAATAAATCACACCATGAAATCTTCATCTTTCATGCTACTGCCCTGTTTCACAGGTAAAGAGCCCTTAGGTATAGAGCCTGAAAGGCGTATGTAAGAGAGAATTATTACTTATCTCTTCAGACTATTTTATTGCTGGTAAGTTTGCTGATACAAATAAAGAAACACAGAATAGGTTGGGTTGGAAGCGACCTTTAAAGATCATCTCATTCAGCCCCCCTGCTGTTGGCAGAGACATCTTTCACAACACTGAGCTTTCCACATGCGTTCAGATTAGGGAACTTCTGTGCCAGCTTGCAATACCTTATTTTCCAGCATTGCTCACAATGAAATTTTTTTTCCTTCTGATTGTGGAATATATAGGATTGCTTCATGAGACTAAAAAGTATCATGCACTTTTTCCCCTTATGCTCTGTACCACTGTATTTCAATTGTCTGATGTGACTGAAATGGGGGAGGCTGAAATGAGTAGGTCACAGATGACAGTCAAAGTGAAGTCAAAGGTGAAATTAGTCTTGACTTCAGTGTGATCTAGGTCTCCTACTTAGAGCAATTTTTTCCGAAATCATCTGTTTCAAAAAATTATATGAAAATCAGGCTGCATTAGCATGCTTATGTATATAATATGAAGAAAGATGTACCAACTTGTGGAGTCTCAGGATTGTCAAAAACCCATGTTTGAGGCTAGTTGACATTTTTAGTTTATTTTCATCCTTAAGATGGAGTGCTTTTTTTATCTGCTTTGGGTCGTCATATCTATTGGACACAATCAAACTCCTGCTGTTCATGCTTTGCTTTACAGACAGTGTTTTGCTACGCCACCAGAGGAGATCTCAGAGGAAGTCTTCAGCAGTGGATCAGACGGGGACCTCCGCTGCCGGCTTCCATAACACGGTGTCCTGCCAGCGGCGTGACTGCGGCACCCTGGGCAGCACAATGCTCGAGGGGTACTGCCAGAACTGCTTCATTATAGCCCAGAACCAGCGATTCCAAGAAGCCAGAAGGACAGAAGAGCAGCTGGTGAGGCAGCCAGAAGTAAGTGTGAACTCCTCAAAATCTTCCTCTTGATTAGCGCTGCGTGTTTTTCTCTTGTGGGAACAACTTGGGATCCGTACTAGAAAATCCTCAAATGGCTGCATCTTAAGTATCATGGAAAGACAAGCATAGAGCATATCATGAGGTTTTTCTGCTGCAGTTGAGCAGCACTTGTAAAAAGTTATTCTCACTTTAGGGTTGTCATGGCCATGCTCAGTTTTACCTCAGCTGGGATTTTGCCAGCACCTCCAGTGGAAGCAATTGGACCAACAACCGGTCTTGTTTTGTTGGTTGGGGAAGGATTTTCATTCTTACCCTTAGAGCTGTGCAGCTGTGTCAAGGGGTTCAAGTTGCATTTTTCATTGAGTTCATCAGAGATTGTCTTTGTTCCAGATATGGTTTTTAATTCAGTTGGTTTTGTTCCTTTTAGAATTGAGGGTTGCCAAGGATAAAAAAGCCAATATTTTTTCCTAAGAAATGACAGAATTTGTGATTTTCTTTGGTAAAACTCAACTTGGCTCTTGGTACTGCACTTTGTAGAAGTGCCTGTGAACAATCCCCAGGTGGTTACCTATACAAACCACGAGCAGAGTAAAAAGGAAATGAAAAGCCATTTGTGCTGCCAGCACAGCAGCTGACAATGTGTTTTAATATTTTTCAAGAGAACAGGGCAGCACAGAGGAGATGTGCAGCGAGCAGCATTGAGTGCCCAGAGGAGACAGTGTGCTGTGGCTTCGTGTAGAAACAGCCTGGCCTGCAGGAGTGATGACCTGTGCCCGGAGTGCCGGCGCCTTGGTCAGCTGCCGCCGTCGGGGAGTGCCAGGGAGCCGGCGGCACAGGAGCCTCCCAAGCAACGCTGCCGAGCCCCTGCCTGCGATCACTATGGCAATGCCAAGTGCAACGGCTACTGCAATGAGTGCTACCAGTTCAAACAGATCTATGGCTAGTGGGGAACAAGAAAGCAATACCAGCTACTTCCTTCCCTGAAATGGTGCTACGTCCAAAACACTTAACAGTCCTGGGAGTGGGGGGTGGGGGGAAACATAAGCTGTCTGCTCCGATCATGTTTATTCCCAAGAATGGGAATAAATTTCTACTTCCTCTAAACACTGCATACAAGAACTGCTGAGAAGGTCACATTGCCTTCTGCACAGAGCTCTTATTCATGACTAAGCTCCTACAATGCCGTATTTAATTCTTGGACTTCCCAGGAGGAAGTGTGAAGAATTTGAATCCAAAGAACTTCCCAGTTCTGCCTGTTTCTCAATACCTCCCCTCTCCCAGGGAAGGACCATGTCTGCTGTCAGAGGTGCAGGACCTTTTCATGGCTGCATTCATCAGTCAGGGGCAAGTTCTTCCTGAATGGGATTACCCAGGACAGACTGATGCTACTTCCCGTGGACATCTGAAGAAACGTGGTTTGGTTTGGCCGTGTCCTTGCTGTTCTTACAGAACTCACAGGGCAGGAGCTCCCACAGGCATTTAGGGTGATAACAGCAAGCACTTCTGTGTTTGCAGAGCCCTCAGCAAACCACAGCCAAAAACAAGACCAGCACTGGTCTGCTCCTTTAAGATGCTTAACCTAACCTGCATTTAGATCCTTTCCCAAATCCCAAGACAGCTGGAAAGACAGAAGTTGCAGAAGAAATGCATGTGATGGTGAAAATGTATCCTGCCATTTCCCACTTGTGTGGAAGGAATTACCTCCAAAAGACAAGAAAAACCCTGAAGCCCTTTGTCTTCACTTCTGAAACAAGATTGACTCTTGTCTCTCTTGCACTGCAAATGTCAGGAGTATGTGTGTGCTGTTTGTACCCTTCCTCCCCATTTCTGTCACTTTCTGTCATCCTCAATGTGATTCTGTTACCACGCAAACAGCTGGGAGCTCAGTAACAAGAGTTCTTCAGGGCTGAGATTTTACTCCTGAAGTTTATGTATCCACTTCTCAATCTGCAGTAATTTTCTTTAGCAACCTCAGCTTTACCACTGTGCCTGCTACCTGCTTCTCTCTTCTCCTTTTACACCTTTTTAAGTTTTCAGCATCTGTTTTGCTGCTATAATTTTGGAGGTGAGATCTCTTCTAACTTGCTTCTCAAGTTTAGAATCTTTTTCTAGTTACTAAAAAAAACATTTTCTAAA
>JAYDZK010000169.1:49745361-49819984 GCA_034509185.1 Euphonia xanthogaster
TTTCCTTTTTTTTTTTTTTTTTTCTTTTTTTTTTTTTTTTTTGCCTACCCTTGCTTGTCACAGCCTTCTCCTGCCTGCCTGGCCAGCAGCTGGCCTGCCTGCCTGCTGCATTTCATCTTCCCCTTTGCAAAGGAGCCCTTTGCCCTGTGACCAGCCCCCAGCCAGCCCTGCCCCAAACACCCGGCTTTCCAGCACTACTCCTTTTCACCATCAGCACCCCACGCTCCACAGCTGCTCCGGGAAGCCCACGGCACTTCTTAGTACTGCCTGTCTCTGCTGCATCTCAGGGCTTCTCTCCTTCTTTAAGAAGGTGGGGCATCAAAAGGGAAGAAGCGCTTGCCTTTGTTCTAGGAGGTTATTTAAGGCTGCCTGTTGCATAATTAGGAAATGTTTCCACCAAGTGATTAGCAGCCTACCCAGCTGTATCTTTTTTTCACCATGCACTTGGGAGCACACCCAATCTTTTGCTTTGTGCTGAGCCATTTGCACTTTTCCCCTTCAGTTCTTTTCAGTGGAAAGGGCAGAAGGCATGCTCATTTGAGCTGTAGCCATTCCCTTGCCCCACACGGGACAGACAGAAGGGGCTCCATCTCAGGTGGGTAAGGCAGGGCTGGCTCTCACACTGTTCCACTGCACTGTCTGTGTTTCAGAGAACGTGCTGTGAGTGCACCACCTCACCTTGTCCCTTGCTACACAGATCAACCAGCACTGCAGCTGCTCTGGCACAAGATGAGGTTTTATTTCTAATCATAACAAAAACAAGGAACTTTGCTACATAATGGGCAATTAAAGAATCCTCTAGACTTCTAAGAGAAACAGTCTAGTAATCTGTAATCCTCTACAGACATTTTATCTACCTACCTTTTCTGAGGCGCCCTCTTTCCCTCTTCACTCAGACTGTGCAGCACGCTTGCACATGTCCCATGGAGCCAGCAGCCCACTTGTGTCTTTCAAGAGCTGCTGTAGTCTGCTTACATGGTCAAGGCTAAAAATGGCACAAGACCTTGGGAGAATTATTCCCTTAAGAACCACTTCCTGACATTTAACTATGCCTTTTTCTGTTTGTTTGTTTTGTTGGTTTGTTTTTTGGCTTGAGAATAACATAGCTACTATTTGTAAATGTTTCCTTCATCTTCAATAACATTCTCCATGTCTTTCCAGTGTCTGCTGAAAGCAGAGAAAAATACCACAGGCTTCAATAGCCAACATGCATTATAAAGTTCAATAAAACATTCACATACCACAGCAATGAGCAAGATAGAGCAATGGGGGCTACAGCTTGATCTAGAGCTACAGCTAGCTAGCTGGCTAGGGCTAGATCTTCATGAGAAATTTCACCCATGCTTCCATCTGAAAGCAAAAAAAGAGGGATGATGTGAATCAGGTAAACAACCCATGCTTCTCTGAGCACTTAATTTACGGACGGCACTGTGGTTAGCTTGAAGGATGCAGACAGTCAGTGACAGCTTTTCCAGGGAGCAGAGTCACTTAGAAGTCCTCAGGTTCAAATCCATCACTCTGAGGGCTGGGTTACCAGCACAGCAGAGGAAGGCACATTTACCTAAGCATCCTCATTCATTGATTAAAACAGCAAAAGGAGAAGACCAGAGAGGAATCTCTTCTTATATTTCATGCAAATTTCAGTGTTGAGACTGGAAGTGACCCAAAGGGCCACTAATACTGTTACTGTCCCAAGGGGCATCACAAGCCAGGCAAGATGTTGCTTGTCAACACACTTCAGTTCTTCTATAAAGAAGGCCTTAGAAAACCCCGCAGCTACACTCTCTCTGCCTGTAGTTTCACAACTTGACATCCTTTTCCTTAGGAAGGTGTCACCTTCACCCACTTACAGAAAACTATACAGAACTGACCTGGCTTTACTTGCAGCTTAAAATCTAGCTTCAAGAAGCAAGCCAGTGCCTGGGTTAAGACCACAAGCTTTCCAAAAAAGCTTCCTCTTCACTTCAGACCTTGATTGTTGGTGGAACAATCTGATACCAAAGATAGCAAATGCTTAAAACTACAAATACAGAGCAGCCAGGGTTATTGTGTGTGGTTGAGTAAGGGGAAGTACTTGACCTTGTGGCGCCCTTAGTTCCAGATGAGCAGTCCTGAGCCTTTTGAATCAGTATCTGACACCTTGCTTTTTCATCCATGTTCATCCTTGAGGTTATGTGTCATATTTTTAACAAAATAATCATAACTTCATATAAACATTTGCTGATGGGTATTGATGACAGCTGCTAGAGGAATGCAGAAAAAGCAATACCTTGTACTTCTTGTACCCACAAGAAGCACGGTACAGCTGCTGCAGCTCCTTTAACCTTAAGCCACAGAGAGAAAGAATGAAAAGGTGAAAAAAGTATTCATTTTATGGAGAGAGGAAATAAACATTGGAGTTCAGTTTCCAAAGAATATAGCATTTACATGAATCTTTTCTAGAGGCCTGTCTGTGAATAAGAGAATTTTGTGAGCTTGGAAGAATGTGTGGCAGTTCTTAAGCCTCCCACAATTTTCCTATATAACTTAGACAAGTCATTTAACCTTTGTTAAAAATTGTTGTTTTTTTAAGTAAATTGTTGGTGTTTTTAAGTAGCATTTCTAGCAACACTACTCTGCATAGCATTTTCATACACTAGATCAGGTGTTTGAGATATTCTATACAAATATATATTATATATGCACACCCCATCCCATCTTCTAGTGCTGGTGCAGCAAACAAAAATCACTCTCACCTCTTGCAGGTAGAATGATTCTATAAGAGAAGGAGATAGCCAGAACCAGAACTCATAGCTGACAAGCACTAAAGGGAGGCTCATAATCTCAACTCACTTTCTATTTGGTGTCACAATGGGCAGTTTCATCTAGGACTGACTAACAGAGATGCAAGATTAGCTTGGCAGCCTGTTAAGAAATCCATCATTTCCCCATTTTAGAAGGCTGCAATTATGTGTTTTCTCCAAATTTGCATGAGTCCTGCTCCTGTTATTAGAAACAACAGAAAGAATTTGGGACACTTACTGGCAATTGACAGAAATGGACAAGAAGTTAATAAATAAATCACCACTCAGCAGAAGAAAAGTCTCTATATTATGCTTGTGTAACATTTTATTTGCATACTTTGAAATTTATTCCGATTCATATCAATGCATGACATTGATAAAGAAATGTTTGAAAGAGTTTAGCACAATTTTAATTAAGTTTTGTAAATTAATTTGTAGTTGCCAGTTTACATGATATACCCTGGAGAAAGGGCCTTCTTTTTACTGAAAGACTAAGATGAAGGTAAAACTTTGACTAAACTACTTCAGCCTCAGATAAATCTCATTGTAGACACATTCCACTGATCTCAGTAGTTTTATTTTGAATATTGTAGCTAGTAATGTAGATTCAAATCTCACCGCTGGAGCAGAGAAAAGGTGTAGAAGAAACACTATTGTCTTCATCAGGGAATTTGTGACAAGATTTTGAAAACAATTGTCATGGTCAACAAGATACACCAATCCCTGTCTCTGGGTCAGTTATTTCAGTAGCTATTTCCTGGCCTGCCTACCATTCTCCATCACTGTTTCTTCTTAATCCTGGGAGTGCTCATCAGAGTTCCCACCCAGGAACTCAGCCTTGCTGGGCAGAGAAGGTTTGTGGTCCACATCATTCTTCCAGAAAACCCCAGTGATTAACGTAGTTCTATACTGACTGCTTACATTTCACTGTTTTATGTCAAGAAATAGGAACCTATTTTAAAGATTTTATCAGACACAGATACAGAAGCAAAAATTTCCTATCACTGGGCATTCATCTTAATGCTTGGCAACTGGAATGCAGCATTGCTTCAGCTCAGACAGAACTGGCTTGAACTTTGGCTCCTTTCCTAAGATGAATCCACAATTTTCACATTTTAAATGTACAAGGAACTATTAAAGACTTTATATTTAAAAAAAATACTCTTCTTTTTCCAATCTATGTAGAAATAAAACAGCCATTTTACAAGTAAAAAGAAAATCCTTAAAACAAGTCATTTACTTGCCTGACCAAGAATGAGACAGGTCAAGGAATCATAGATGAGAAACCTTGCCATACTGAAGTCAATGACAGATTTTCCTCTTGTCTCTCTATCAGACCAGGTTTCCATATTCTGCTTGTGAAATCAGCCTGGGTATCATAACAATTCTAAAAAAGCAGGTAGTCAGGAAGAAAATAAATTAGAAAAGTAAACTGCATCCAAAGTGGTTGAAAAAAACCTGACACAACACTTCAGAATTAAAAAGAAGCAATGCTATCAAAGCAGTATTCACAATATCATGTCACTTCTTCCAAAATACTATTTCACAGAAAGTGAGAAACTCATGACATAATCAGATGATCTGCTTAAAATTCTCATTTAAGACAACACTGAAACTACAGATTTTTGTAAAAGTGAAATTTCTGTGTGAATCTGAGCTAGAGTAATTGCAGGCCTAGAGTAATTGCAGGCCTATATTTCTTCTGCTGAATTTTTATTGCTTATCTAGAGTTCTTTGGTGACAAATTGAATATTCAGGTTTCAAAAGTTTCAAAATCTTTTGTGAAAGAAATTCTTCAGCCCCTATAAGTGATTTTTAATTTGCTTTCTCTAAAATTTTTAACATACGAATTTGATTTTTAAATTGTAATAGAACCAAGGCAATTATTAATATGCAATGTTTCTTATTCTGAGTGTTATATTTCCCTTATGGGATGGATCAACATTTTCAAATAGGGGAGAGTATCACTTCTGCACACCCTCTCAGAGGCACTGAAGAAATTCCAGATGTGCTCAGGCTGCTCCCATGGCTGTAGAAATGTTGTGAGCCCTTTCCAGTGCACCCAAGAGCAGGTTCTTCACAGCTGATCATTGACAGAAGGTTCAAAACCAAGGAGACACATTAGGTATTTCTTTTCCATAATTGCTGAGGGAGTAGAGACTAAGGAGGAGGCAAAAATGAGGGAGAAGCAGCAGAGGGAACATGAGGGTCAGAGAAAGTGGGAAGAGGTAGAATATTTGAGCTCCATATGGGAGCCCATGCAGCTGGCCAGCAGCCCATGGAGGATGCACACTAGAGCATATCAATATTCCTGAAGGACTGCAGCTTGTAGAGAGTCCACATCAGAGCATATTTTTCCTGACAGCAACTGCAGTTCATGAGCAAATCAATGGAGCAGAGGAAATGTGAGGAGGAAGGATTAGCAGAGAGAAACCACTCTGTACTGATCATATCCACCCCTGCCACTCTACACCATTTGGAGTGGGTAGAAGAGTCTGGACTGAGGGAGTTACGTTGAGATTGGAGAAGTGGAGAGGAAGGGTGCTGTTTTAATGTTCTTCTTTTTGTTTTCATTATTTTAGTTGGCAATAAATTACATTGATTTTCCCTTAAGAAGTCTGTTTTGCCCAAAACAGCATTTAGCAAGCATTGTACCTGTCTTTATCCTGGCCCATGATCTTTCTCATCCTATTTTCTTCTCCCTGTGTCCTACAGGAGGAGGGGAAGGAGGAGGGAATGTGCCGCTGGGTGGGTATTTGGCTGTTAGCCAAGATTAACCCACCACAGCCTTCTTTTGGCATCCAAGGATTTCTCATTTGTGGGAAGGGGCAGAGATGTCGTACTTTTGCACTACATTCCCTCTGCCGCCCAGAAGTATGGCTGGCACAGCCACTGACAGACCAGTGCTCCATATCTGGGATTCCTAGCAGCATGTCAAACTGAGTCAGGGGTGTCTCCCCATAGTTCTGGCAGGAAATATCATCTTTGCCTCTGTTAGAATCAGGCTGGGTCTAGCACTCGGGGACAGGCCAGGACCTACATGCTCAGGCTCCACGCTGTCGAAGCTGTCCTGCTCAAGCTGGTTTTGTGAAGAACTTTGTCAGGGTGGGTTGTCCTGCCTCTTTGGCCTGTCCACATTAATTTTACTATCAAAAGACTAATGGATTTTATGAAAATGATACTGCATCTTTATTATGGGTTATAGCAGAATAAGAAGGCACGTGTGGCCTTTTGTTGCTGAATACAGACATCTAGTGGCTACGTCTTGCTTAGTTTTCAAAAGAGAATAGTGCTAACAGAAGACCAAGAGAATGATGGGGCACAAGCCAGAAAATTTCCTTCCTCATACCTCACACAGAGTTACCCTGGAAGTCTTGTCTCTCTTGGCTACTTGGCTATCTCAACTAGTGGGTATTGCCAGACTTTCTAAGAAAAAAAAAAAAGCTGTAGTAAGGTCGAGGCACTGGATGCCCATCAATACCAAATGGGTAATGCCTAACAGAAATGGCAACAGTTCTATTGCTCCTTGTATTAATTCAGTATTTATGTGAATACTCAGCTATAAAATGCCCATACACAAACACTTAGCATCCTGGAGTACTTTTGATCCTTTTCTTCTACATAACAATTTCATTTCCTAAATAAAATACTTTTTACTTATTTTCTTAAAAAACCATAGGTTGTTTTAGCATTTCCACTTTGGTTCAGAGAAATGTTGACTCAAGAGCCATAAAGAAATGCACAAAAACCGAAATAAAAAAGAACACTAATATTTAACGTTTTTATTTTATATCAGTTGCTTCATACATCCTAAGCAGGCCATGTGGGAACACTCACTATTTAGCTAATAGTCAAATAACGAAATAATAAAAAGGAACTGAAGAAGAAACTGCAGAAATGTGTGACAACAGTCAAATCATGCCCATGCACCATGCAGAGGATGGCAGCACGAGGATTGGGTGTATTTTAGCCAGACAAAAGGAACAGCAGTTGTGGTCACTCATGCCCAGCCATAGGCCCCCCAGAGCTCCACTGCCTCTGTGCTGGAGGAGCCATTTAGGGGCCCCACAAAGCTGTAGCACCTCAGAGCAATGTGTGAAGGAGGCAGGACTCCCCACCCCATCTCTCAATGCTGTTCGCTTTAACCACGGACACGCACTGCAGTCTAGATCCAAAAGTGTCAAAAATAAAATTAAACAGCATAACCTTTAGCGGCTATGTGCGTATTCTCATGCCAGTGCAGTTTGCTCTACCTTGTGTGGCAATCTGTCTAGAGAAACAAATCAGCATTTTAATATGGATGCATACTAATGAGCCAAATCCTTTTTTAGCAGATTATAGACACATCACAAGGACAAGGCCTTTCGGGCACATGTTATTAACATAGGAGAACATATGGATTTATACATAGGGATTTATATATATATGCATTATATTGTTTTAATGTAGACATCTAGGGTTAGAGGAAGCATTCCAGTTCCCTGGTTTAACCTCCATCAGCCATGTTTCACTGTCAGCCTTTTCTGTGATTGCAAATGAGTGTGAATAATATTCCTGCAATGGGAAATGAACAGTTACAAATTGTACTGAGCTGAGAATATAGTACCAATACAGTGTGATCTTCACATCAAGATTCCCAGTGAGAAGGAAGGGTTCAAGGCCTTCCTGTAAAAATTCTTTTTATTTTTGTGCTATTTAGTGTCACCGAGCTTTCAGGTATTTTAGGGCCGGCTGGGCTCGGACCCACAGGTCTGTGTGTGTGTGCTTAGCTCCTGAAAAAAGCTACAGCCCAAAGCAGTGAGAGGGGCACAGTCCACAGCTCCTCTGAGGACAAGGTTCAGCTGCAGCGGGCTCTTCACATGCAATCAGACTAAGGCATCTTCCTCATCCTGGGGAGAGGTCACCAATCCCCGCGTCTGTCCCCATCCGGGGAAGGCCGAGCTTTAAGTCCAAGCTACTCCTGGCAATAAGTTCCCCATGAGCAGTATGCGGCGACCAGCCGGATGAGGCAGTTTCCAGGCTGTTGCCTGGTGCTGCTAATCCCTTCCTTCAGGCAGCTGAGGGCAGTGAAGCCGGCATCGCCGCTCGGGAGCCCAGCGGCCGCCACGAAGGAGCGTGGAGCCACCCACCCGCACCGTCCCGCGGGTGGGAGCTGCTCCTGCCCCGGCCACGGGAGCCTCCCGGCCCGGCCCTTCGTGCCCTTAACACTGCTCAGGGAAGCGTAAAGCTCTGCCCGCTCCCCTACGGCCGTGGGAAAGGCCTAGCCTCCAACCAGCTCTTCAATGGCCGACTGCCCAAAGCGGAAAAGCAGCACCCAACCTTTGTTTCGCCTCTGGCTTGTGCCGAGACCGGCCCAGCTGGCGAGGCCCGGCCCTACCGAGCCCTGCCCTGCCCCGCCCCGCCCTACTGGGCCCTGCCCCTCCCTGCCCGGCCCTGCCGGTGCCGGTGCCGGTGCCGGTGCCGGTGCCCCCGCAGCTGCTGCGCCNNNCGGCAGCGCGGGCGGACGGGCCCTGTGGGAGGGGCGGGGGAAGCGCGGCGAGCCCGGCAGCGGCAGCCCGGGAACCGCTTCACTCAGCGCTGAGAGCCTGTAGGAAAACGGGGTCCGTCCTCTGGCAGAGATAGGCAGGCCCTGCCCTCTGTCTCTCCCTCACCTCCTTTCCCCTCCTCTCCCTTCTCCTCTCCGTCTTCTTCTCCTTCTTTTCCGCTGCTCCTTCCCGGGGCCGCTGAAGCATTTTCTCACAGGCCCTTCCCAGCGCAGCCCAGCCCAGCCCTCCGTTCTGCATGGCAGCTTTCATGGGTCTGGCTGTAAAGGTTTGCCGACTCTCCTAGCACTGGCCAAAGGAAACATTACTTTGTCATCTAAAAAGGAGCAAGTGTGAAAGAGCAGCCATTCCAGAGGGACCTTAGAGGCTTGACGTGTGAGCCTCATGATGTTCAACAAGGCCAAGTGCAAGATCCTGCTTGTGGCTCAAGGCAGTCCTAAGCACAAGTACAGGCTGGGTGAAAAATGGGTTGAGGGCAGCCATGAGGAGGACTTGGGGGTGTTGGTGAATGGAAAGCTTGATATGACCTGGCAATGCACTTGCAGCCCAGAAAGCTAAACATGTCCTGAACTGTGTCAAAAGCAGCATGGCCAGCAAGGCCAGAGAGGGGATTCTTCCCCTCTACTCCACCCCCCACCTGGAGTACTGCATCCAGGTCTGGAGCCTCCACATGAAACAGCCATGGACCTGTTGGGGTGAGTTCAGAGAAGGGCCACAATGGAGCCTCTCTTCTGTGAAGACAGGGTGAGAGACATGGGTTGTTCCGCCAAGAGAACAAAGAGAAGGCTCTGGGGAGACCTTACAGCATCCTTCCAGTACCTAAAGGGGACACACAATAGAGCTAGAGAGGGACTTTTTACAAGGGCATGGGGAATGGACAGAGGGGAGTGGCTTCCAACTGAAAGTATGTTTAGGTTAGATATAAGGAAGAAATTCTTCACTTTGAGGGCAGTAAGGCACTTGCACAATTTTCCTAGAGTTGTGGATGCCACATCCCTGAAAGTGTACAAGGCCAGGCTGGATGGGGCTTTGAGCAATCTGGTCTAGTGGAAAGTGTCCCTGCCCATGTCACGGTGTTGGAACTGGATGATCTTTAAGGTCCCTTCCAATCCAAACCATTCTATGATCTTACATTAAAAAAAAACCAAAACCATGCCATTTTGCATGGCAAATCTCCCCATGGTATCACTCAGAACTGAGTAACTGTTTCCACAAAAGCCAAAAGTGGCACTTGCTGCAGTCTGTGACACCTTCAAAGAGCAGCTCACCATTTAAGTGCCTCACTGTGATGGCTTGGGGTCACTGTGGGCTTGACACTATCACGTAAGTTCACAACCCTTCAGGATATTTATGCCTACAGTTTGCTCATAAATATTCTCTGCGCTTTGTATCAGAGCTAACATCAAGGACTCTGAGCTGGGAGCCTGAAATAATTATTTCTCTTACAAACATAATAATCAGAATTAAGTCTGTCAAGGACATTGTCTCCTAAAGTAGACAATGCCTTGCATGGGAAAAGTGATTCAATTTTTTTTTGTGAATGACTGATTTAACCATATTTAGAAGATCACAGCTTTTCATGCAGTGTAAGCCCTTAGGGTTACCATCATGTATTTCTTCAGGCAAAGGAAATAATCTGGGTTTTTTGTCTAATTCCAATCTGGTTTACTTTATGCAGTGTCCTGGAAGTTCCCCTGCAGGTTCAACCACCCTTGTTGCTTCTAATGCAACACATAGATACTTTCCCACTTCTCCTACTGCTGTGGTATGCTGTAAATCATCTCCTTTATTATAACCTTTAGTGTGGAGAGATGAGAAATAAATTCCTCCACCAATTGGTGATACTGGATTCCCTTTGAAAGAAACCTGCTACAGCAGACACACTTCCTGTAAATCTTTTCCAGAGAGATGTGCAGGTACACAATTAATCCCCAGTGCCAAGTCCAGCCCACCTTATTCCTTTCCTGAATCTGGCCTAACTCCAGAGTTAAGGCGGCGGAGTGTGACTGGCAGAAAAGTGAGATGAGGAAAGAGTATTTGAGTGTGGAGTTGCAACTCTTTGTACAAATCCCTTTGATCTTGTTCTCCCTCCTGCACAGGGGCGAGGCAGCATGCTGTGAATACGGCTCCAACAAAAAGGGAGGCAGAAACTAATCTCAAATCACTGAGCCACTTTATCTTTTCTCCAACCTGTGAACATGCCTAACCAATTCGAGGAGACATCAGCTTCCACCAAGGATATAATCATGGGTAATTGCCTCAGTGCAGAGGAGCTTAGGACTTGGAGAGCTGTACATGATTTCTGCTTCCTGTGCGTGCGGCAAGGCAGAACGGGCAGATTGACAGGTGCTTTCTGTCTGAAACCACCCCATTTTGGGTGGAACTGGCTTCACATGGCTTCACTTGGGGGATTCACTCCGTCACAAAGCCAGTGGAAGCAAATTAAGCTGCCTGGAGTTGGTACAAATAGATATTAATCTCTGCCTCCATTATGATTAACTCCTTAATGCCATGCTGCCTTGCCAAACAGTGGTTAATCAGCCATAAACATGGGTGTCTAACAGCTCACTGCCCCTCCTGCAACCACGCAAGCAGTGACTCTTTCCGAGTCAATGGCTTTTGTCTCAATAGGCACTTAACAGAAATAGCACCGTCTCCTTGCCCCAGGACTAGCACAGAGCTCCAGTTAGAGGCAGTAGCTGAAGACACCTGCTCCGGGAGAAAGGATGTATCCAATAGAGATGGAGATCTCCATCACAGTTCTTAAAGTGCTTTTAGAAGGCAGTGTCTGCCAGTGTTTGCTCATGCTTCTTTTGTGGCTTTGGGAGGTCTGAAGCTGATTCCCCAAGTGACAGATAATCAAAATGTGGTTATGACATGGTTAAGATTTTCAGTAACTGGACAGGAGCCAGAATGTGTCTATACAAGCTGAAATTGTATCATTAGACATGATTAATGTTCTTGCATGGGTTGGAAAGAAATCACTTAGATAACTACTTGATCCCTAAGTCAGGGACCACAGCATGGGAAGTGATTTTATTCTAATTTTGCACCTTTCAGTATGCTTATTCCTGCAGTTTACTCATAAGTATTCTCCTCTCCCTCTTCAACATTGAGCAGAAAGATGGAGTTATTAAAAAGACATAGGTAATAAATGGTGCATTGTCAGAATGAAGCACACATGTTCAGATCAGCAAACTCCTGTTCAGCTGCTCTCTGTTCCTGAAGGTTTCTAAATACCAGAAGTGCCTTGTTTTTTGACAGGCTCCAGCAGGCAGAGTTGTCACAATGCCCAGGGAGCCTGAGGTTCAGCTGTCTCCCACAAAATACACAGCCATAGCACTTTCTCTCGTGATGAGTCTCATGACTTCACATCCCACTGGTCTGCAGAGGTGGCACAATTCTGCAGCACAGTGATGAATGTTATGAATTCGAACGAGGCCAGATTTTGAGAAGGAAAAAGGCTCTCATTTATTAAAACAAACTACAGAGGACGGGGAGTTTGAGATAAGCTCAAACTCCCACGCAACAACCCAAAGATAACAACGCATCCCAAACACGCTGGGTTCTCCCCCAAAAAGTAGGTCCCTCAGAAGGAGAAGAAGCCCAAACCCAACCGAAACCCTCATTTTGTAACCTCTCTCAGGTCCAGGATTGGTGGGTTTTGGATCCGTGCGTTGATTGGTCATTTTCCGGTGTTCTCATTGCTCCTTATCGATATTCATTCTGCACCAATCATTTTCTCGGGGCGTCGAATGATTGGTCAAGTTCCCTGTCCAATCACTTCCTGCCCCTCTTTGGCTATCGCCCCCACCAAACCCTGGACCTCCCGTCCCCAGGACCCACAACAAGCACCCATCAACTCCCCCCAAAGCAACAATTCCCAACCCAGCCCCAATTCAACACAAATTGAACTCCATTTATAACAATGAAGATGCTCGTGTGGCAGAGAAGGGAGAGAACCAGGAAACTGAACTATAGCCACCCTTGTCCATGAACATGAGTATGTGCACATAATCATGTTTGTGTTCTTAAATGTATAACCAGCACTTAGAGAAAAGACAGAATCTTACAGAGAATCCCTAAAGCTATTCAAGGCATGCTAATCTCTGAGATCAGGGCACATCCCTTCCATCTCTTGCTTTGCTGTTTTAGTTATTTTTATTCTTCCTCAGTGCCCCGACCTCAGGAGGGAGCATAAGTGCCACCTGGCAGAGAGATGCAGTGTTTAAAACCTCCCTGCACCTTGTCCTAGCATTACATGCCTGTGTAAAAAGTTGTTCTCCCTCTTTTCTCCCACCTTGAGGGAGGAAGCTCCCTCAAGCTTCCTTTAGTTGCTGGAAAGCCCCAGTGAGGTGTCCCTGGAGCCTTCTCCAGGCTGAACAGCCCCATCTCTCTCAGCCTTTCCTCCAAGGAGAGGTATTGCAACCTTCTGATCACCTTCATGGCCCTCCTCTAGACCTGCTCCAACAGACCTATGTCAAACCACTCTATGATTCTATGATTTTTTCTTCTGTTATTTCACCTCAGCAGCACCAAACTGCATAAACCACATCTCCTCTGATAAACAGTGCAGACAGCAGTCCCCTTGAGCATGACTCCCTTCCAGCACCTAATGCAACCTGCTTGTTTGCAGCACCAGTCTGACCACATCACTCTCCGTGTGTTTGTACCCGCACAGGTCACTCTCCCTCACACACAAATACGCAACTCGTTCTGCATCAGCAAGTTTGGAAAATGGAATCTTCCCTTCTCTAATCTGCTGAATAGAAGTGGATTGTAGAATGGCTCTGTAACTTCCCTTACCTGTAGGAGCTTAATAGCTCTTAATGTGCAAACAGTGTCATTTTAATGTGACATAGAAGAGGGAAACAATGCTCTCACCTGTTGCAAATGTGTGAATCTTGTAAACAATGTGAACATGTGCCCACCAAGTGGCACATGATGACAGGACTTGGCCAGTCCATTACATGATTCACTGTCAACCACCTGAAACCAGAATTGAGAAATTGAGCCTTGGTTTCAGTCTGAGGGTCTAGCACTCTTGAGCAGGATCCTACACAGGAAAACGTGTCAGATAATATATGGATAGGGAGATTTCTGTATGTTTTCCATCTAAACAGTTGATTGATAATTTCCCAGCTCTGTGTCTTGGTCTGCTTCTGGCTCGAATCAGCTGAGGTTTTGCTGTGTGCTTGAGTATGGACAACATGAGACCAAATTTAGACATAGTACTCACAACAGCTCTGTTTGCAGGTTTTAGGCCCCTGGGAACTTTCAACCTCCTTGATCACCATGTTCATGTTCAAAAAAACACTCAGGTCACTGGACCTGCAACCTGGGCACTGACAACAAAAGCCATTTGCTACCAAAGGAGGCGGAGCAGCCACTCTGTCTGTCACTACAACATTTCCATCATCCTTTCCTATATGGGGGAAGAAGTGATTTTATTTACACGCAAGGAAGTAATTCTATCTTATAGAACATCAAAATCTGAACTGTTTACCAAATTGACTCCTAAACTTCAAACTCATCATACCGTTGAGTCTTCTACATTTTTTATTAAAACTTAGTGTAAGCTGTTTCAGGCATATGTCCATCAAAAAAGGCTAAAACTTTCTATAAGAGCGGATGAATGGAATATTTAGACAAGACAGTTAAGATGTCGATGGCCCAAATATTATATAGGAATGGTTTAAAATTGTAGCAGTGGAGGCAGACTTCTCAAAGAATCTGAAGGGAACTGGGAGCCCGATTGTTTGAAAAATTAATAAGAATGGGAAACATTTGCAAATCTCTGTTTAAAAATACATGTTTTCTCTCTTATTTTCAAATAAATCTTTCCTTCTATTATGTCAAAACAGAACTATGATCAGCTCCAAAATACACAAATGAACAAGAGACATACAAATATCTGTGAGACTTAATTTCAGCCTTATTCATGTGAAATGCTGTGCCCTTATTTCAAATTCTTGATCCACCATTGCTTCAGTTTAATGCCAAAAGGGACATAAGACAATTCAATGACTGGCTACTGGACCTTTCTAGGAATTTTTCCAGATTTCCAACTAAGTTTTTAAATGCTGGGGCTGAGAGTCTTAAAAGGCTCCCTAAGAGCATCAGACCATCTGCACTAATGTTTACAGCCCTTCTTTCTAAAAACCAGTACACCTTTATAGTCACAAGGTCTAATTGGCCCTGTCCACTGAGGAAACAAGCTGAGAGCAGATGCTTATACTTTGCCAGACAATCCCTGACAGGGATTACAGCCTCCTTACTACAAAAACTACGTCTCTAGAAATGAAATCAAAATGGGCCAGTGTAGCCGCTAACAATAGAGAAAGCTAAGGTTGCTTTCCAAGAAAACTGAGAAAACTATAAATTCAGAAATCAACCAGCCACTTATCAAAAACTAAGCTGTGATCTCGACAGAGTTTTAAAGAGAATGACTCACCAATCAATTTTAAAGTTGCTAACAGCTTTACATAACAAATTATTATTTTTCCTACACAATAACTAACTTCTTTTTCACAAAATGCTGTTACAAGGGCGATGTCCTCCCTGTTTGCCACAGATATAGAAAGGCTCAAGCTGCTCTCATGGTTTGAACAAGCAAATCAAGATGTAAAAAACAAAAAAAAAAAAAAACAAAAAAAACCAAAAAAAACAAAACCAAAAAAACCCCCACCAAAAATTAGCAAAATGCCCAAAGCAGATCATTGATACTGCAAAGTTAACTTTAGAAGGTACTATTTTGGCTCTTGTACTCAAATTAGAAAGCAGACTGCCTCTTCCAGAGCAGTTTCAAACTGCAGGTAAGATCCTTGAGATTCTTGTGAGGTATTTTTAGGAGAGCCATTGAAAGTCCTAGAACTTTTCTACCAGAAAGATAAAATTGCCTGGTAGAAGAGGATTAAGAAATATTAATCTCTTGTTCCCTCTGATTAAGACCCACACCCATGCACAGCTAATTATTGTTTACCTCGATTTGTTTAGGATAAATTTCAAAGAACTCCAGAACATGGTAAGCTGGAGCTGAACTTGTGAGTCTTCCTAGTGAAAAGTGCTTTTAAACCCTGTCTTTTGGCTATTTTGTGTCATAAAAGAAAAATCAGCACAGAGTGGAATAGGTCTGTTGCAGAAGGTTGGCTTGGCTGGGTTTTCTAATAATAAGTTTGCACCTGAAGGTTGCTTGTTCTGCTCTCAGGTGGTAGCAGTGCCAGTAAGTGTTGGTAGCCTTTCTCAATGCTGCAGTTCATTCTTTCTCTTATGTGCACTGTCCCCTACTAACTGTAATGTCTATAGCAGGGGGTCTGAGTGGGTTTTGGGGATTTTTTTTTTTTGCGGAATGAATGGGAAATTCCATCCGTAAGGTTGATTTAGCTCAATGGGGTGTAAAGCAAATAATCAAAGTAAAGAGCTTGTGTGCTGTGTTCGTGGCTGCAGGATTAATTTCAGTTACGTTATGGAGCTCTGTCTGCAGAAAGCAGGATCACATCATCTCTGGAGAAGGACATTTAATGAACCACTGAGCTGCCGTCCATAAAATGTAGTCAGAGGGGATTTTGCAATTCAATTCCACTGGGAAGAGGCCTGCAAGAAACTACAGAGACCACAAATGCAGAATCATTTACATGCTAACCCACAGGAGTTAGCACTGCTGTGCTTCCTGGCAGCCTGGTTGAAGTAGGCTTTCTCAGCTGCTGGGGAGCAGTGTAGAGATGGCTGTGCTGGAATCCAGCAACGTCACTGGCTCTCAGGGCTAGAAGACTAAAAATTCAAGCAAGAAGGTTTCAGATCTTTGCTTTACACCCCATTGAGCTCAGCTTTTTCATCTCTTAGAGAAAAAAATATCCCAGTCTTACAGCTTATGACTTTAGATAACAGAGGACAAGTAACTTATTAAAATGTTCCCAGTGAAGGCACTGAAACCAAATCTTTTCAGTTCTTCCTTTGCTTTACATGCCTTCTGTGCCCAGGGTCTGCTGGAGGCTAACAACTGAGACCCTTCCCTACTGAATAAATGGAGACTCATCCCTCCTTCCTGGCAATTCCTGATCCTCAGTGTCACTCTCAGCTTATTCCAGGACAGGAAATCCTGGGCCTATGCAGGCTTCTCTGGGTCAAGAGGTCTCAGCAAAGCATTGGATTGTAAGGCTCAGATTTCTATGAGAACTCAGTCTCAAGCTGATCCCAACTCAGCAGTATGGGAAAAAAGCTGTGAAGTCTGAGCAGCATTTTCTTCTCACCTTAAGATGACCCAGGGATTAGAACAAGCAGAGAGGGTTTGCTTAGTTTTGTTTTGGTTTATTTTATCCTATTACTTCATCACAAGAGGAAGCATTTAAAACATTGAAAAAGTGATCTCACTATAAAGGCTGAGTTTGGAACTATTGACATTTTATTCCTTAAAAAAATAACTTTATTTGTTGTGCCATGCAAGAGGCAAGACTGTAGTGGTAAGTCCCTTACAGCCTTGAAATCTGAGATCACTAACATTGATACATGAATTAAGAGAAAATGAGACAGACATATAGATTGGTTAACCTCTCTCAGGTATCTATGCTGACGTTGCTCAATCAGGGCTCACCCCCTCAGGGGAGATGGTTTTCCTCAGACTCTGAGACTAGAAAATCATTGACTGTCAAAGGAGGCTGCATTGTGCCTAAAATTTTATTTCAGATCTATGTCAAGGGTCTCTTCCTAACTTTCCTTATTTTCATGTTTCCTCATACTTATTTCTCATGAAATGCACCCAACTGATGGTAGTGGAAGACACAATCCTGTCTTTACCAGCAGGTACAGCATAAGAAGCAATGATGTGATCTTCCCCAACACTGCTTTGGTAGTGTGCTCCAACTCCTGATTTAAGAAAGGAGGAAGGTAGAAAGGTTGCTTCAGCTCAGTCAAGTCCTTCCTCCTGATAGTGCCAGTCAATCAATTAACTGCATTTGTGTTTTTGGGACTCATGGAAAACAATTTTGGCTCTCTGCATCAAAGGAGAATTTTTCTTAGAATGATAGAGTGTCCAAACCAAATACAGATCTGTTGTACTCAACATGTAACTTAGAATATTAATATGGACAAAAGAACTTGGCTTTGCTTTGTTAGTTTGGGTTATCTGATATGGTTATAAATGCTGATAAAGCCAGAAGACCCTGAGCTCCAGTAGATAACTTACATGTCCACTTGAAAATATCTTGACCGCTTATGTGCTCTGGTATCTTTTTTTTCCCCCCAGGGTGCAATGGTTTTTTGCTTTGAAACCAGAGAAAGCATTAATGGAGAATGAGCTGCATGTGTGGGCTACAGAGAATTGCTTTATATTGCCACCTTATAGAAGTGTTTCTAAAGGAGGTCTGTGGGATGTTGAAGGAAGCAGATAAAGAATTAAGTGTAGTTTGAAAAATAGAATCACATTCATATATTCCTAAAGAAGGGCTTGCCAAACACCTTGATGAAAACATGGTAGGGCCCAGCTAGAGAAGCTTTCAGAGATGCACTTCATAATGCAACAGCAGGGGCACTCTTCTGGGTCCAGTGACAGTAGAAAGAGATTCTCAGCTACGTTCTTCTTTCACAGCTCTTCTGTTAGCATCACAATTGCAAAAGTGTTTTCTAGTCCCTGTCACTGTAGATCAACAAAGTTAATTCAGAGGAAATTAAATCAGAGGAAATTAACTTGGTGGAAAAAAGCTTGAAATATTTAAACTGACGGTGTTTGAAACTAGGTAGAGAACACTAAGACAAGTCACTCTGCAGGCAGATCAGTGAGGTATAAGCTGTGGCAGGAGGCAATGACAACTAAAGAAGGGAGTAAGAAGAAATTTAACTGGAAGAAGATCCATCTCTGCAGGTTTGAAAGACTGTCACAGCCACTGCCAGATTCTGTGAAAGTAAGAGCTCTAGTCTCATCTCATTTTTATGATGAAAAGTGGTTTTCTAATATTGACAAATGAGAACACTTGTGAATCAGAGAGCTTCTGATATGAACAGAAATCCTTGTGTTTCAAGAAAGGTCAGTTTAAAACAGGGCTTGCTAAATGTCTGGGCTCAAACGCAGTCAAGGTTGATTTATGTTTAAAAAGGAACAATAAAATGTGTGGTTTGAGATACGGCCCCATGATACATGGTGTAAAGAACAAGTTTTCAGTCAGCTACTTGCATGGAGGCTCCTCTTGCATGGAGGCTCCATGGTGAAGAGGTTTGCCACAGCTCACATATAGCCGAAACCAAAACCAAATGTATCGCTATTTGCACAGCTTCCCATTAGTGAAGTTTTGGATTTACACACACAATCACTTGAAAATTGCATTTCATGGGTTGGTTTGCTTCTTTATCTGCCAGACTTACCAAGCTGTGTAACTGAGACAGCCCCACCATTCATTATTTCCTGTTTTATTAGCAGGGAATAGGGATATTTGCATAGCACTTACTCTGGAATATTAAATTCTCATTAAGTTAAAAGAAGAAATTATTAAAAGAATCCATTCTTTAAATCTGCTTAAGTTTCTCAAACTGGTACTAAATTTCAAAGCTTCTAATTCTTTCAGAAACCCTAAAATCCATTAAAGACATTGTTCTGCCAAAAGCTGTGGGCTGGATCCTGTTATTCTCTCTATGTTCATCTGCACACACACACAAAATTTAGTTTGTTTTCTAGTTGCTACCTGGCACAGCCAGAGGATTTTTCCTGTGAATAGACTGTAGTTTGTTGCACAGGCTGGTCCCTGACCTGGACAATGACAACAGTAGTGTTTTCTTGGATTTATACAAGATTTGTTAGGCTTCCTTGTTTAGTGCTTTCCCCAAGCCAAACCCTGCTAAGCCTGAACACCCTCATGATTCATCATCCCCCCATGCAGCAGCAACGTGTTGCTCAGTTACCAGAACAAACCAATATCTGTCACGCCAGAAGTTCCAAGACAGCCAAAGCTAATCACGGCTGTGCCATAAACTGGGAGGGGAATGACAACACTAGCCCTGCCAATGCCACACTAGCACTGCTAATGCCACAAGGATTCTCTTTCCAGCATCCTTGGGGCACTGCACTACTGCTGCTGATCACAGAGGGGTAGGCTTCCACCTCTCTTGCAATAAAGAGCTTGAACTTTTAACCAGGTCTGCAAAAAGAAGTGATTCTGGTTTCTGCTAGAATATATACAACTCCCAAACAGTTTTCAGGCTGCTCAGAATCATCCAGAAAAGTTGAAATATTGAAAATATTCTTGCTATTTTGAATATGCTTCTAATGAAGTTGTTTCTGCTCACTCTAAAACATGGGAAAGGATATAAAAAGCAGTATTGCTTCACCTGCTTCAATTGGTGTCTGATGTAAGCAAATTGGGATGCGAGGACAAAGACGACTAAGAGGAAGGAAAGCAGCTTCTTCCTTTCTTTTTAGATCAGGGTGTTGGTAAGTTGCTTTGGGTGTTGGGTTTGAGGAGTGGCTGCATTGGCATCCTGAGGAACAACAGGCTCAGATTGTTTCCCAGCATTAGAAATCAGAAATTCAAAAACATCCACAGTTTCAGTGTACCTTTTTTCACCCTTAACAACTCTGCAAAAGATGGCTATCCCCCGTAGGTTCCCTTTCCTCCTAAACCCTCACCACCACAAATTGCTGAAAGATGATGACTTTCCTGAAGCAAACTATCACACTGAAAGCCCAGGTTGCACACTCAGCTCACTAAAATCTTCCCCATAGTACACCCACATGAATCACAAACTGCAGCAGTAGCAAGATGCAACTGAAAAATAAAATTAATAACATTAAGAGCAAGCTCTTGCCATACTTGGATTTTTTCCATTTCACGTCAGGATTACCTAACATTTCAAACTCTTCTTGAGCTGCTCCCTCACTGTCACATTTTTCTTTAAAAAGACTCTCAGGATGGCCTCCTCATCATCATCACTCGCTTCTTCTCTAGTTCACATACTGACCTGACCAGCTACAATCACTCTGCGTTTTCTGAAGGAAAATAAAAGTAAAAACCAGAAGTAGCTCCTGATCCTTTTCATCATTTCTGTGTGGTTTCAGAGTTTTCTTCACTAGGATACCTAGGAAAAGTAATTTTTTGGAAGGACAAGTTGTCCTGAGTTTCTGCTCTCAGAGGACTTCAAGTGTAATGAGACAAGAGCAGATAAAAAGTAGGTTAATATTAACTAATTGAAACTGGAATGACTCTTGTCTAGAGGATGTGCATTTGTCCTTTGCTCCCACAACTTTCTTGATTAGTGGCTGAGAAATTTCCAATTAGAGCAGCTGATAATTTCTCAGTCCTGGGTAGCTTTAAAAAGCTTTAACATTAATAACTCCTGAAGAGCTATGAGCAAAAACTTTGTCTTTTACGTGAGAAATGGCTCCTTGTTTGTACTGCTATAAAAGCTGTTACTAAATTAGTAACATTTCAACACATATAATTTGCTAATTGTACAATTAATAGTCTTCCCTTTGCTTGTAATCCATCTTGTACTACACAGGGAGCAAAGGAAACGTCATGGAGGTCACCCTGGACTGAAGAAGAAGCCAGTACTTCACAACATATTATCTTCAGCAGCAGTCGCCGCGTCAGTCATAAACTGCTCTTGTTGCAACACTTCCCACTCCAAAGAAAGAGGCAGATTCGGATTCAGCTTTGTCCCTGGATCCAGCTGTGTGCCCACCACAGCCTTGTCCCAAGACTTTTCCTCATACAGACCCAAGGAGTCCGATGTGCCAGGTGCAAGCAGCGCAGATGGTGCTGAGCACGGCTTTGCTTTAAGGCAGGGTCTGACCTACACAAAGAGGCTGCAGCCCCAGTGACAGAGCTCAAGGTTTGGTCCTCACTCTTCAAATGGACAGGACTGTCACTGTCCCTCCAGGATGGACATTTCTTCCACCTTTTCGTTTCATTATGTGTAATTGCAAGAACATTTAGCTTTTCCACATTTACTCACTTTTCTTTTACCTGTATAGAAATTCCTTAATGAAAACTAAGTCATGTTTAAAACTGGTCCCTAAAAATTCCATTTATTGACAGTGGTCAATGAAGAAAATTATTTTCTACTATTTAGATTTTAATGTTTTTATATTTCCATCCGTTGTGAGGTAAATCTAAAAAATTTGTAGGAAAAGCTATTTAGAAACAAAACCTAAGGATTTACTAAAGTGATTTTCATAAATTCTTTTATTTGGATAAGATTAAATATTTCATCTTATTAAGCATTGCTTTTGTTGTTCTACAAGAATAAAAGGAATATTACAATTAAGTGCCCACGTCTGCAAATGGAGTGTTACAGTCTTATTTTATCCAGATGTGCTTTTTCCAGTGGGAAAGGTTTCTGAATGATGTTTTTTTCATTTTCATTTTCATTTTTCATTTTTAGTTTTAGTGGCCATGCAGGCTCTTATCAGCTGCAAAAACAAACAAGAAAACTGCAATGTCTAGAAACAGAAGCAGGCTGGTAAAGGGTACAATACAAGCCCATAAATCTCTACTTATATAAATTATATTTGTTGATAATAACACATTCTGCTAGTCACAGTTGATGGAACAAGGACTATTAAAGTTAAAAGGAAACTCTTTATTACATAGAAGAAGAGAGAAACATCCTTTTAACATCCTATAGGAGATATTAAATTATTATTATTACTACAGCGGGCAAAGTTGTTGCTTTAAATGGCAGTCACGAGATTATGGTCTTTCCTTAATTTAAACCCACATGAAAAGAATGGATGCTGCAGAGTTGTGAGCAAATGAGGATGCAAATGAGGAGGAGCAAGAGAAGAGAATGTCAGAGGAAGATCTGTGTGTTGGGTAAGAGATGTTTCCTTCACAGCTGCAGCCTACTGACCGGGTAACATAAGCCATGAGGGGAGGAAGACCTATTCAGATGGGATAAAACAGAGGCTTTTTAGCAGCTACATGCACCTTTCTTCCTCATTAAAGCAGGTGCTGCCAGCCTCCATCACATGTCTGACCACAAGTTTCCTCTGTGCCATTTGGCATTCAGAGCAGTTTACTGGTCATTTAAAGCCACCAGGAAATTTTTATTGACAAACTTTTGGAGATTAAAATGTTGGTCTTACGCATTCTGAATCTGAATCAGAAGATGCCAACACTTGAAATATATATATATATATAAACCTGCAGTGGTTTATAAAAGTAGGAGACTGTTCACAAAACTTAAGTGAAAAAGTATATTAAAATACTATTAGCTGTACAGTTTTGATGTTCTACCTTTCAAAAGATCAAGATTACTGAACAAAATTGGTTTCTAGGTACAGTGTCTGGGTCACCTAGGATGAGGTGGGGGTAAAGGGAGGAGTCCTACGGAGAAGACACTAACATCTAGGTATGGCTAGGAAAACAAAGTAGTAAAAGAATATCTCTTGCTGTTCCATCCAACCTAGCACTCCACTCTAGACAGTCACAGTTGGCTGACAATAGGAAGAGCATAGACACTGAAGCACTGCTGTTTTTCCACTGCTTTGCTGCCTTGTCTCTTTCCCCTCTCCTTTTGTTCCCACCATGTTTCCATTCCACTCATTGTCCATTTTTTCCTTTTGGCTTTAAATACACTATCAGTAAGTCTAGAAACGAAAATTAATTAGGTGACAAGTCTGATAGCTGCTGGTTGTGGCATAAAAGTAATTTCTTCAGCTCGCTGTCTACTACTGATCTACACAGAATGGTCCTTCCTGGCCTCCTCCCCCTATTCATAGGATGTTTGCAATCTCTCCTGGGAAGGGTACAACTTTAATTGGAAATTAGGGCAAGAGGGCGGAGGCTCCTAAAACATAATTATAAAGCACCCTGCTATGTCCCAGCACAGCCATGGGAAAGCAGCCTGTAAATTTAATTTCGGTGCCGTGATGGCTTCTCTGCCAGCTGTCTCACTGCCCTCAAGCGATTGCAGAGGAGCTGCTCCCCAGCACCAAGTGCTGGATGACTGTGCCTCCTGTCTCCTTGCCAAGGAGGTTTGGAGCAGCCCAGCCCTAGCCTGAGGGGCATTTTCTACCCAAGAACTGATACTGAATGTCTCATCACCAGCGTCTCAGCCCAGGGTTTTCTGTCGATTCAGCTCCTTAGGACAACACGGTGTATTTCGTACTCTCTTGTGACGGTAGAAATACACTGGCTGCCTTAAAGCTCAAAGAGAGGCTTTCTGTTGCCCAGACCAACTGCTTCATGCTGAGCTTAATTTCATGTGAGTAGATGTTCTAGATGCCTACTATTTGCATCTGTATAGTATTTTGTCAGTCCCAAAGCTTCATGGGAATTGCCCTTTAAGGGATATTATTTCATGTATTTTTTGTTTGCCAGAAGTGGATAATAGTCCTACTTACCATAGCCATGGGGGAAGAAGGAAGCACAGTGATAAAGCTCTGTGAGACTGACAACACAAGCACTCCCTTTTTTAACATCCCCTTCATGTTAGTTCATTCATTTTTTTTCTTGCTGGGCCAGCTTACAGATAAAATGAAGCACCCCTACATTAGAAAATTGAAACACCTATAGAGCTGTAGCAAGGCACAGGTCACATTTTTAGTGGCAGGAGCATAAGGCGGAGGCACTGTGTTATTTGGCATTTCTCTGCCTTCAAAATGTTTTTCACAGGCTGTCAAAAAGTCTTTCTGTTTGTGTTTGACTTGGCAGGGACTCTCAAAACCAGGAGAGTAAATGCGGAGGAGCCCTCATACAAGCCCAGTCATCTGTAACTTGGCTTAGTCCTCTGTGATCTCTCATCTGAAAACCTTCAAAGCCAGCCTGTCTGTTTGGATGGTGACTTGAAAGAATCTCTTAGGATTACATTAGCTTTACATTAGCTGTACTACTATTTTTAATAGCAAAGCAGCTACTGTGTTTGCAATAGAACCAGGCCGGTTCTGGGGCAAATAGATTACTCATTACAAAGCAAATCAAGACCTCAGCTTCTCAAATCATCTTTAGATCTTTTTAAACTCTCAAATTTGTCATTTATGACTATTTTCATGCACTAGAAAATAAAAATTAAGTATCTAAAATGTAATGCCTAAATACTTTGGAAGAAGGTTCAAATTTTCCATTTCAAAATTTTATTATTCTAAAATTTGGAAAAAATATATCAGGAAAAGGAAGCTGAAAGAGGTATTTTGTTTTGGGATGATGTTCATGAAAGTAAGCTAAACAAAAAAAAAATTCCCTAAAAATCAATCATTTAAGCAAAATTAATATCAGACTTCTGAGGTTTTTTATGTGGTAACCTGCAAACAAACAGACTGAAGTTGTTTTGATGACACAAGGTTGATGAATATAGCCAAATTTCCAATATTAATCCAAGCTGGTACACCAGCTGTAGCAATGTTTACTACACTAGAACAAACCATCCTTTTCCAAAACATACACTGTATATGATCTGTGTAATATTCTGTGTAAACTAATATTATATATAGGAGGTGATAGTCCACTACGATGCCTGAAGCCACCTTTCCTCCTCAGAACTATTCTGGTTTGATTCCTTGTGTTAGTTACACTCCTGTTGCTGATTCCAGAGCAAGCTTTGAGTTGCTTCATCAGGAGGAGGTGGAAATGTATGTTAAAAAGAATTCTTTCCACTTTTTTTTAACCTTTAAAGGACTCATTCCTGCAAGCACCACAGTTCCCAAGTGCCCTGAGGAGCTTGGGAGGTGAAGGCAGAACATGTCACTGCAAAAAGAGATTTAAAGAGCTTTAGCAAACAGTTCATGTGTCCTTACTTGTCTTCTTGTCTTTACTATGTAGATGGAGAACCAAAGAAGTTTGTTTTAACCTTCTCCTTTTTTTTTTTTTTTCCAGTGCTCCCTCATGCTGGCCTTGATGCTCTTAAAGCATGCACTGCCACAGAAATGAGCAAGGCTCCCCTCCGGCCTGCTCACACAGCCAGGGTGAGGACTGCTCCAAATCTGGCTCCTGCATGGGCAGCTGAGAATAATTGTGCTCTAGGCTGGGCAAGAGAAAGGGTTAAAGGGTGCCCAAGACATCCTGGGGATGACAGTAATTACCCTTTGTGTCAGTCCCAGGAAGTTAGGCAGCAGTTGAGGCAGGAGCACAGATTTGGAAGGCAGTCTGCTGGTTGGGGAAGGATGGTTTGAAAGGTATGGAACAGACAAAATGCAAGTTTTTGTGGTTGAAACAAGAAGCTGTGCTGGAAGAAACTCAACACTGTCACCTCTGAGTGACAATGCTGCCCCTGGATATTGCCATAGGCAGTGACAGAAGTTTAGTTGCTCTTGTTGTCTGGCTAGTGATACATGTTGGGTGGAAATCAGAGGCCGACCCTCAGACTGTTTTTCAGATCAGCCTGCTATGACAGATGGATGGCAAAGCAGAGCTGGGATGAGATAATTAACAAGATAATAAGCAATTTTCTCTGATAGCCAGAGACAGCACTTGGTGACTCAGGAGATGCTCAGCTCTAATGTGACTCAGGACAAAGTGTAAAGTTTCACCTCTTTGTACTCCTCCTCCTGTTACTAATCCAGAGTATTTCTTGGTGTCAAAGCATCAGGTCTAACAATTATGAACATAAATAGGTGTGTCTGTTCCCTCACTTTTTCTGTGTATTATACATGGGAATATTTTAAGGAAGGTTGTAAATCTTGACACGGTTAATCCTTGATTTACAAAATTCACTGTGAACCTCCAAATCTCTAACCTTCCTCTGCTCCCCCACAAAAACCACTCAGATTAATAAAATGGCAGTTTCAACTTGCTAGTAACTTTTTTCAACTTCCTAGTAACTTGTTTGGGACTGTAAGCTAAAACAGAAGGAAACTTTTCACTAAGGCGGGCGACCATCCCATCCTACCATGAGCACACCAGCCATGTCACACAAGGGCCGAATGAGTCCCTTGGGCTTCTGCCTTCAAAGTCCCTTCCCTGGGCACTGTAGGAGGCAGATGTGATGGGCAGCTCCTCCTTCTGCACACTGGTGGATTCAGAAACCAGTGCCCAGAAGGTTTGTTGATGCTACTGAAAGACTGCAAGGCAACACAGAGTACACACTCACATGAAGGAGGGGGCTGCAAAGGTAATTTGGCTGCTAATCACCACAAGCCATTTTGCTGTCAGGACTGCAAGAAGATTTTGGGATGTTTTTGTACTAGACTGGGTTTTTTTCTTGGACATCAGTTCTTGGTTCTCTCTTCTTTTGAGGGTTAATTCTAAAACAGCCTGAGAAAGTCTCCATTCTTCTAATTTTCCTAATGTTGGCAGGATTTTATTACTTCAAGCCTTTTTATTTAAGAAGAAGAGAAGGAGGGTTAAGGGATAAAGGCCTGGTTGAATTAATATTTTGTATAAGCTTCAGATATGAGCCTGGCAAGCACATGTGTTCTTGTCAAGACAGGGTGTGGTAAAATCAGGACAGCTTATGAAAAAAACAGTAAGGCTTTACAGAAGTGAGGTGAGAAGAATTCCATATGGGAAAATACAAGAATGAAAAATTGGAAATACCAGGACAGTCCCAACTGTGATTTACACAACTTTGGTCCATCCTCATTCACATAGAGGTCAGCTATGGACAAAATTGTGGTACTATGGATGTGTTCACGTAAATACTTTATATAATATTTTTCCTTCATTTTTCATGTTTGCATTTTACCTGTGTGGTGTTTTCCTGAGGGCAAAGTTCTAGGGCACCAGTTGCTTTGTAAGAAATGGGAAGCTGGGCATGTAAGCCAGGTCTACAGCCAATAATTAAGTCTTCTGGGTTTACACTATCTGTGGAAAAATCCTACAGACAACATCTGCCTCTCTGTTTGATCTGCATTTGAACAATCAAGGGCAATTTAAAGTGCTTTATGATGGATTCTCCATGGATACCTAATATAATTTCCTTTCATTATGATACTAGAGTAGGTTTTCACAAAACTGTTTTTACAAAAAAAAAAACAGATGGCTTGGGCAAACTAGGGCACAAGTAAAAGGATGTCTCATAAAAGCTACCCAAGAGAGGACAGTTTGATCTAATCTCACCACATTCATGTTACACAGGAAAACTTTGCAAGTTTGAAATTTTTAAAGTTGTTCCTGTAAATTTTCCTCACTCCCAGCAGTCACATGCAAAATCCTATGATACATCCACATTTTCACTTTGATCATGAAAAATGAAAAACAAAATTGAAAAAAAAATTAGCGCATCATTTCATATGCAGGAAATCCAACTAACCACTGTGTGCAGATGGGCATATGAGCCCTAATATGTCAAGTCATTTAAGGAACAGTCTATGAAAACAGCTCTGTTGGCCCCATCGGAATCATCTGCAGCCTTAAGGTTTATGCAGGTGCTTGTTTGCATTTTGGCACTTAGCACTGAAGAATTTTGCAGATAAAATTGAGACCCAGACATTCCTATGGAGCTGCACCAAAGCAACAATTTTTTTCTTGAAAACAAAATTTCCAGCAAAAGCAGTATTTTGACAGTGTGGAAAAAGGTAAAGGAAGACACAACTGATTTCATCTCTCCCCATTATTTTCAGTCTTTTAAATTTCAGGTTGGAATTACCGATATAATTCAGAAGGAACTCTTTTCAGATCACTCTTTTCAGATCCTTCTAACAAGATAGTTTGAATCCCACTTTCTGACAGAGAGTGCAAATGGGCAAATCCCTTTTCCCCTTACCACAAGCTTGATTGTTTCATTCTTTTCTTGAATCTGTTTATCTTCAGAACACAGAGAAATCCACTGGATATAGAAATGTGTGAGGAAGTGTTCCAAGAGATTGAATTACAAGAAGTAGTAACTGTCACACAACTGAGATGCATCAAAAGGGAAGATGAATCTTTTTCATGTGACCATGTTGTGCATCTAACAAAATGTGATTTAATTATGACCCAAATTCTGCTAATCTTACACACATTGAATTGTCCTTTATTTTGGAAATTATATGTCAGCTGTAACTCTTCTTTCTTATCTTATATGTACCAGTGTCCTATTCCAGAAGTAAACAGAGCTGCTGAATGGAGCATGCATTAGAGATATTATTGATTCTGAACACATAAAAAAAGGGCTTGCACTTCAACAATGAAATGCCACACTCAAGAAAACAAATTAATGTTTTGCAAGTGATGTCAATAGGGTCAAAACTTCGGTCTTGTCAGTAGTTCATACAACAAAATATGCACAATGAATACAATTGCAAACTAGACTGCATATGAATTATTGATTAAGCAGGATGTATTTTAAGACCAAGTGGTAGGTGCCTGAGAAATGTAAAGTGAAATATGGACATATTTGCAGAGAAAATTGAAAAGACTAAGATGTTCAAGCTCTGGCAGAAATACCAGAAATTAAATTGAAGATATTAACTTACCAGCAGGAAGTTCTCATTTTTTTTTTTTTGTTTCAGTTTGTACCTGTAGGGCTGCTTGACATTCCACTTGTTTTCAAGACAATTTCTTCATTGCTTTTCAGTGGTGAAGTTGAATTAGATAAAACATGTTTGTTGGAGGATGTTTCCCTAATTCTTAATTTGACAGGAATAGAAGCAATGCCTTTGGCAGTCATCTTTATTTCTGTTGTTGTATCAGACCCAATGTTCCCAAAAGCTTCAGACATCTGTTCTTCCCTCCTCTTTCTTTATCATTGCCATTGGGCACAATTAAACTTTAAGTCCTTTATTGTGCTGCTCATAGTGTTTCAGTGTCCTTTTCTCTTACAGCCAAGACTTGGATCGAGAAATCTGGCTAACAGAGGTGAAGAACTAAGGAGATGTCTTCTCTTCCTCTAACTTCTCCTTTGCTTGAAAATCCAAGCTTTCTGATTGTGACTTAGCTCAAATCAATCTAACAATTTGCTTAGTTAACACTGCAGCTGACCTTAAATTGTAGACTAATTTAACACTTTAGTTCAAAATCTAGCAGTTGATAATTAATAATCTAAACTAAGGACATCATTGGCTTCTGGATTCAGATTCTATTTCTGTCAGAACCAATTATATTTTGTGTGCTGTTTTTGCCATGTACTCTTGTTGCAGAAGGCACAGGAAATAACACTGGCATCTGTAAAACAGTTTTATCCTTCTCACTGTTTTTCTGCTGCAGGGTTTAGGATGTATTTTCTAGGAATCTGTGTTGAACTGGCTTGGCGTGGCTGCAAGCAAGCTACCCTAAAGGCAGGATTTCATTTGACTACTAATACCTGTGGTACTTCTGCTTGTTGGATACCCACCCACCCATGCACCTTGTTCTTTAAGAGAAAGCCTTTCCAGTCAGGACCTGGGGCAGGGAATCAGGCTACAGTCCCTGATGCTGTGCTGGGGTTGGCAAGTTGCTTCATTCCTCCTCTCTCCCAGGAATGCAAAGTGGCAGTGGGAAATGGGGACTGGGGCTGTGTCCCGCAGAGTCACCAGCCCTGTCACTGCTCACACACCTTTAGGGAGGAGGAGGAGGAGGAAAAGGGGAGAGAGGAGATGATGAAACTGCCAAGATCAGCAAGGGAGAGGAGAGAGGAAGGGGGATGATCGCCGGTGATTTTCTTTGCTTTTTAATTATGCTCTGCTGTCTCATCAAGGTTGGAGTCACACTCCTAAACCTTGTTTTGTGCACCTTTAACCACCTCCAGGCATTTTGTCAGTGTCCAGCTAATGCAAAAGAAACTGTAAACACAAACGGTGGTTGCTTAAGTTCTCTTTAGCTTCCTCAGGGGTTGCCACATCTGGTGGAGCCAAAGCACTGAGCAGGACCATGCTGGTTTCCTATTCAGTGAACATGAGTGCATTACCATCCGTGCCAAAATGAGCTGTAGCACATCATGGCACAGAATCACGTGTGTAGGCACTCACCTCCATGAGCCCATAAGCAAATAGAGCGGTGCACAAGTGTCCACTATTCTCATGTGCTTGTGAACAAGGCCCTGGGAGACAGCCAGCATAGGACTGAAGAATAACACAAACTGTAGTTGTGATGCTGGATGTCAAATTTCAGCCAGCATACTCAGGTACTCCCAGGTAGTGCCTGAGAAGAGGAGGCTTTGGGGGCTTCCACAGTTCCCCACTCTCAGTAGAGAACAAAAGTTAAGACTAATTTTTGAAATAATACATAGATACCATCTTTTATTAGGTGTAATAAGCATAATGAAAATATTTATTATAAGTTTTTTCTCCTGAATGGATAATAGTACACAAAGAATTACAAGTCATTTTATAAAAATTGTGTTCTCAACTGTATTTCACTTTGATTTTCTTCCAGCTAAGAAATATTTTTTAAGAGTATTTACATGCTCTTGCCTAATTATTCCTTGTTGTATATACTCTCCCATTGTTTATACTCGACCCATCTCTCAATCTTACTGATCAAGGTTAGGAGACACTCCATAAAAGTGAATGGAATTAACTACTTAAAAAACCCCAACCAACCAACCAAAAAACTCCAAACAACCCAGGTGAAGCCTTGTGTCTTTATTAATTTTAGCTACCAAAAAGTTTTAACTGAAAAATTTTCTACCTCTAATTTGTTGAAACAAAGAACACTTGGCAGGGCCTTTCATAGTACACAAAATTACAAAATTGCAGATGTGTTAGAAGCTAATATGCCTCAGTAGTTAAGGATCTAGATGAGACTACTTCTCCACATCACATATTATCCTTTTTTTTTTCACTTAAGAGAATGAATTGAATGTTATAAATTTAGGTTTAACGAGGCAGAAACCAGCAGAGTCTTGAGTATACTTCACTGCTTGCAGTATATTGAGGCTTGAGGCACTGTGGAGTATAGGATGCTGGAAAATGCTTTATGATGTGATTTTCTCTGTGAGAGCTTTAGTATGAGTTGGTAAGGGGTATTTATGCGTATAAACGTATACACTCTTTACTTTTAAAATGCTTAAGAACAGCACATGAACAAAAAAGGAGCCTTTTGCAACTGTATGATACACTCACACTGCTCCAGCTCAACTCCTGAGGTGCAGGGACATACTTGACCTTTCTACACTGGATAAAAAACCTGGGCCAGTATAGCAGAGCATTTTAAAGTCATAGGTTTTGATACAGCAGAAAAAAAATGTCAAGACACCCCAGAAGAAAGCCACACCAGGAGCTTTATCAAACCAAGTCTGCAGGTTGCAGGGATGGCTTGAAATCCCTTCTGCCTCTGCCCACTCTGTACTGGCACCAGCAATGGCACACCAGGATTCTTAAGGCTTTACTGGTGGTCCTTGCTCATTCTTGCAAATATTTAGAAATAAATACATTCCACATGAATGAGGAAAAGTCAAGATGCTGGCTCTGGTAGGGAGCTTTAATCCCATCTTTACTCGGTCCTTGTCTCTGGCTTAAGTGAATGAATGAATGAAAAATAGAAGCAAAGCTATGAAGTGCTGTCTGACTAATTTACTACTTTGGCAGTCAGTGGGTAAATGTTTTTGACTTTTTGAAAATTGTGCAAAATCTTCAGGTTAAAGATGATACAAAATGGGATTTTTCGAGTTTCTTTCCTTCAGGAGGATGATACATGTTGTTTTGTTTATTGTCAGTTTAATAAGTTTTTCTGAATTTCATTACAATTGTGAATGTATTTAAAATGCAATGGAATCCACATAAAATCCACTCATGGGAATGAATGAGGAAAACCAAGGGGTTTTAACATTTATGCTTTATCTGACCAACCCACATCAGATATGAAGGTCCAAAATAGAGTAGATAACTTTACTGCAGATGCCAGTGCCATATTTCTACACACATTAGAAAAGTTTCCAGCCTTTTCTACTAACATCTGATGACAATATTATGAAAAACATAGCTAGTCTGTCAGGTATCTCTGGAATATGAACACATTTTTCCTGGTGCTTATGGGGAAGAGTAGAAATATGTGGGCTTGACATTACCCAGGATCTGATCTTCATAGTTAGGAAGGCAGCAAAAGAAGAATCCCAAGCATATTTCCATAATGGCGGTGGTCCAGCCAAAGCCGTAGGCCCAGCTGAACATATTGATTCCTGTCATCTCAATTTCAGATGAGAACTTTACTGGGTAAATGACCAGGCCCATGATGGAGAAGACAGCTGAAGAAACAGGAGAAAACAAAAAAAAAAAAAATGTTTAACATCCAGCACCACTGCTGTCCTCCATAATCCCTGTAGCTAAACCCATCCATGTTTCGGAGGATCTGAAAATCGATCCAGTGCCATGAGAGACTTTGATTTTTCGTACAGAGCTCAATTGCATACAGGCAGAGACTTGGGTATAGGACCACCTGAGGAAAATATCAGTTCTAGTATGGATATATCTGCACAAGCTAAACTTGACTCCGCATGCTGCCTTACCAGCCACGAAAAGCAAGCCTCCGATCCCACGGATGAAGTTGAACCGAAGTGTGTCGATGGCAAATGCTATGATGGCCAGTGCAAAACAGATGACTAGAAGCAGAAAGCCAACCAGGTATGTGGCAGCAGCGGCTCTTCCCCAGGCTGAAATCAGAAGGAAGATACATTAGAAAGGAACAAAAACAAAAACAAAGGCTGGTTTTCTCTGGTTAGTAAGTAAATGTTAATTTTAAAACCTGTGAAAAGAGGATCATCTCCCAAGAAAGAAAGCATGGGTGGTTTCTCTCCTCTTGTAGGTGTGCATTTCAGTTCTACAAGAAATCATGCACTAAGTGCAGAATGCATAAAATTCCAGATTGGTCTTCTCGTGCAGAATGAAATGGGGGCTTGGGTGAGAGCTTACTGTTTAGTTTTAACAATTAAGGATTAAGAGAGAAATGGCTTTGAAGGTGTAAAACTGGACACTGTCCTTCGATAGCAAATATTATCTCAGCAAATGCCATAAAACCAGCTTCCTTTTCCACAGACAAGGAGAATTAAACTGTCCCTGGAACTAATAAAATCTTCCATCGAAACAAAGTGTTTATAAAAGCACCACCAATCTGGCAAACTTAAAAGTATGGAAATAGCCCATAAATGTCAGAATTCAGTGATTTCTGTCTTTCAGCCTTAGTTTAGCTCTGTGTCCTAAATGGAGGGAAGGATTTGGAATCTGTTTTGTAGGGAAGTTGGATCTCTGGTTATAGTCCAAATTTAGAACCACTGCAATTCAAAAAGCTTGTTCTGGATATTAATTATTTAATTTTCAAATTAAAAATTTTTATGTTATAACATGTTAAAGAAAAGCATATTGCATTGGCTTAAAAACTAGAAAAATAATATTTAGTTAATATTTCGAGACTTGAGGAGCAACTACTGCTCAAAGAGATCAAATTTTCTGGATGTAAAAAAGCCACTTTGACCCATTTTAAAGCCACAAAAAAGCCACTTTGACCCATTGTTTATTAAACTGAGTAAGCAGTTAAAGTCTGCTAGCCATCTACAGACTTCATCCCCTCATCTAAGCCACTATGTCTTTGTCAAGTGTTGACTTCTAACCAAATATATGCAACAGCAGTGCCAAAAAATTATCGCAGCCCAAACAACCCTGACAATAATTGCAATTCAACTTAAATGCAGTGCATGCTGTTCAGTGAAAGTTCCCTCTGAAACTGAGTAAAGAACCTATCAATTTGTTTGCTTTAAGCATGGAAGTAATAAAGTGCAAAGTGTCCTGTCTTTCCCTTGACCAGAGTCAGGTAAGCATGAAAGCACGGGACCTCTCCTCAGTGAGTGACAGCTTGGTGCTCGATCTGTCTTTCCCCAAGGCCCACACCACCGCTTCTATTAGGCAAGAAAAACAGATCAGGATTTTCCAGCTATCCTTTTTTACCCCTCAGTTCATCAAAGCAATTTCCCTTTTGTTTGCTTTTCAGCATTCTTCCTGCTTTATGATTCCTGCTTCATTCTAGCTATCACACTACATCTTCAGTTTTATTTCATCTCCACAAGTTTCTGTCTGCTTGTAGGGCTTGTTTTCCCAGTAAACAGGCAGCTGCCTGAGCAGACTACAACTGTGTTCTTACATCTCATTTTCTAGCCCAGTGTTTTAGCTCAAACTCTTCTCTCTAGGAGTTTACAGAGGGCTCAGAGGTAGAGTATGCCCTGTGGAGACACAGGAGGGAGGACAGCACCTCAGGCAGAGTATCAGAAGAAACAGTCAAGAGGAATTTCTTATACTGCTCGATATACGCCATTGAAGGTGCTCCTATTCCCAGTCTCTCTGTTACCCATTTAAAACAACAAAAAAAAGGGGCACCTGGCCTTAAGAGATGTTTCTCAGCTATGGTGACCTTACTGCTCTTGGATACAAGAGTTCTGGATACTTCTGGCAAAAGGGTGAAATGACAAGAACATCTAGAGGTGATGTTTTTCTTTAGGTGCACAATTGCTTGTGTTTAGATACAAAACTCCCAGGCAAAGGAGCAGACTCAGAGCACTGCTGCCTGCCAGCTGCCTGCCAGCAGGTTGAGATGCCAGGAGTCCTGGGTTTCCACCTCCCCTGCTGCCAAAGCTCAGCCTTGCTTTCCAAGAGCAGCTGATGGTAGAGCACCGAGCCCTGTGGTGGGAGCAGCACCTGGGCTGGGGTCTCAGGGAGCTGTGCCTGGTGGCTGCAGACATGTGGGGTGGCACCTTGCTGATGCCAGCAGCTCCCTCCCCCACCAGGCTCAGCCAGGTGTTTTTCCTGAAGTAGTGTTCCAAATGCTGGGACTGTATGGAAGCAGATTGGGCACACACCCAGCCTGCCGGGTACTGGTTATGTGGCAAGAAGAGACATGCTTGTTGCAGGATGCTTACACCATTTGGAGGCATTGCTCAATCACCTAAGAGCCAATTTTGTGGCTCTCAGTTCTACAAAAGAGAAAAAAAAACCTTCAACATTGGAAGAAGAACAGCACACAGCTCCAAGGCAGTAGAGCGTATGAAGAGTGAGTCTGCACAGGGTTTTTTTGAAGAAAAGTATTCTGAGTTTATCTGCCCTTTGCAAAAAGCAGCAGCTATCAGTACTCTAAGACCACAGTGTGTAATCATCTTACCTTTCTAGAGTAAAAGGTAACAAAGGCTTTGTGCAGCAATAATTGCAACTGTATCTATATTTGAGATGCTTATTTTATCTTGTGCCAGCCAGGAGTACTAGAGTAGCTTAGTTCTTTACAAATAGAACCAAGACTTAAAATTTCTTAAAAATGACAGAATTAGAAGAATTAAATTGGTCAAAATACACTGACAAGCAAGTGACTAATTTAGTCCCAAATATTTTCCAGTCTTTCAAAGTTGTGGGGTTTTTTGTCTTAATAATATTGAGTAAAAATATAAATAAATTGTTCTATCTGCAAAGATTCTTCTTAAAAATGTGAATTCCAGGCCAAAGAATCCTCACAGGTGCAACACCAATTCAGTGTATTCTTGGCTGTAAAGTGAGGGCAGTTAAAACCTGAAAGGGCCCAGTCCACCTGTTACCAAATCAAAAATTGAAACAGAGGGAGCAGCAGGTTACAGGATTTCAAACTGAGTTTGTAAAAATTTTCAGCAATTTTTGAGATCTATTTTCTCAGCCGCAAAAATGGTGGTAATCTTTTGGCTGTTTAAGAGTTAAAATGCGCTTGTAAAAAAGAAATGTGTTTATACAAGTGTCCTTGAATACCAGCATCATCCTGTAATGCTTTGGTGCCAGTCCCATTTCTCCCTTTTTCAGTTCCTCCATCAGCTGAAAGAACACCAGTAAACACTATGAAAGGGCTTGTGGGCAGCTACACACCAGCCACTCTTCAAAACTCCTTCTAACTGGCAATTTTCTGAGCAATTTGGTCTTAAACAAGACATTGCTACCCCAAACAGGCGAGAGGAACCCATGTTCTCACACCTGTCTCAAGTGAGCGAGGACAGTGCTTGTGATAACAGAGCTTTGTATGTCAATCAGCAGTGATTTGTGGGAGTCTGGGCTGTCCAAAGTGAATACAGTAGTATGTGACCACTGGAAAATGAAAATAAGTGCCTGACTTCTGTAACTCCCTGCTTTGTGAGAAGACCCCAGAGTTAATTTAGAGACCAGAAAGAGCCCTCCATGCCAGGAGAGAGCTCATGTTATCTTATGCGCTACATAATTAGCTGAGACAGAATTCAAGAATAACACAGATTTATTACTCTGCTATTAAAGCTAACTCAGTTTGGAGGCAGCATGACTACCTCTTGTATTGCACCATATAAACACATTCTGATTATCCTGTATCTGGCTGCAGCCATAGGGAAGCTGATGGACTTAATTAGACATCCAGGACTAAGAATATCTCCAGTTTCCTGCCTTCCTGATTTTACTCCCTCACACATTTTACAGTTTATGAAAGTGTAAACACTGTCAGTGCTTCACACAAAAAGAAACAAACTTTCTTGCTCAGCAGTAAGTTGAGCCAAAACTTTGAACCACCTAAGCTAGTATTTCCTTAGCCTGTCATCTTCATGCTCCAAAAGCTTCATGCTTCAAAAAATGGCTGCTGTGTCTTGAAAATAGCATATAACCTTTACTTCCTCCATGACAAATACAAATGCCCAAGTTCCTGGTGTATGTGTTTCAAAACATGGGAAAACACTCACAATAACATTCTCATGTTTTTCTGGTACTCCCACACCACATAAACTGCTGAGCCTCTCCTTGGGTGACATTTTCTGAAAGAAGCCCCAGAGAGTTCAGAAGTACCGCTCCTTGTATGATCAGTAAGAACATACGTCTCCAAATTTTCCTCTTGGCTTGAAGCTAAATACACAACTAGCATTGGAAAGAAAAACAAGTATTTATTGTCAGCTCAAAGACACCAACAATTATCTAGAGTTTCTTGCTGACTGATCATTTTCGCACTGCAGTGAATTGTGCAGCGATTTGAGAAAGGGTAGCTTTAATTCACCAGGGAGGGGTGAAAGAAAATGTAACAGACATTTTGCTCTGTTATCCTTCATAACACTGAGGGAAAGAAACATGAACCCTGCAGTCCTAGTGGCAGTCTTGCAAAGCAACTCTTAGGAGAACTAAAATCTGCAGTGGTAGCGATTCATCTCTGTGTTGTACGTAATGAGGACATTTCTAGGCTGAGTTTGCAGAGCTCAACCTGTTTAACATCTCTCTGATTAAAGGGAAAGAGTATTATTTTGGAAACAAAGCTGAACTCACTTGAGTTTCTCAACCTGGCGTTCTTTGTCAGGGTGTGGCGAGCACTGCAGAGCACATGCTTCACTTTGAAAAGGAACTGCTTTGGCCAGGTTTTACCCATTTCCCTTTGGCTTGCTCTCCTCAAGAAAGTGTCCATGTGAAAGTGCAAATGTTTGCAGCAGAACTCGTGTTCCCTTAGCATGATTCTTACGGTGGTCCATCAAACCCCTTAACCCACATCTCTACCAGCCAAAGGGTTACAAGCTGCTGGTGTACATGCACACCACTATCATCAGGACTCTGGATTTCCTGTGTTACCTGTGCAACAGGACACAGTGCAAAATCCTGTCTTCTGGAAATACTGACTCTGTAACATGCCAACTGTGGGGAATTTCTGTGCTCTTTCTGGAAACAAATGCACGCTATAATCTCTGCAATTGTTTGCTGATCATGTGAGCTGGCATTGAAATGCCAGTGTGCATGTGTTTGTATACAGCAAGATAAATCAGAAACTACCAAAAGCAGCTTCTTTTGAATAAACTGCATGTGCAGACTGAAAGCCATTGACTGAAAATTATTTCGAAGGAAATTTGTACAACTGAGAAAAAAAATCACATATTAGTCATGGATAATTTATGAACAGAATAAAATGAGGAAAATAATATCAAAGGTGTCATTACATATGTACTATTTTCTGAGCTTCTCTCTTCATTGCATCTGGATCTTCTTTCAGAGAACTTCATTCTCTGTACATCTTTCATATGGGTAGTCAATACTGGAGGTTTTTCTTTGGATCTTTTTCGTTGAAATTTGTATCTTTTACAGTGGAATACAGAATTTTTAGTCTTTCTCTATTACATCCTCTTTGGTAACTCTGTTCTTTTCCCCCTAGCATTACTTTATTAGAATTCATTGTTTGTTAATATGGATTTCTCATTTAATAACAGAGTATTATCTCATGAAAGTCATTTTTGTGTAAGCCAGAACCAGCTTTTATCTTGCCACTACTTAAAAGACAACCATGGAAACAGAGAATGACCTACTTAGGTTCACATTAGGATAATGTCATGGCCAAAGTTTCTCAAGGATTAGTAACAGGTCCCATATAAATGAGAAAGGATTAGGACGTTAGGACAATTACCCCATAATAATGATTTTAGATGACAGCATTAAGGAAAAGAACCTTTATGAGTAGTTCTTCTATCAGTAAAACCCAGTATTCATTAGCAGAAGGCAGTGTTTTGTCCATAGCTGTATGCTAAAATGATAGCTCAGTGTGGCTTGCTGTGCTTTAACTCCTTTAAAGGAAAAACCTATTAATTCCTCACCCCTGACTTCACCCACAAACAAACACAGGCAAAACCTTTATGTAATCTGCAACTCTCCTTTCATACTGAGGCAAGCAATTAAACTTAGAAGCTATTCTGAGTTGAATTTGAGGGGAGGAGCAGCTACGTCTTGAGGGAGTGGTTCAAATTCATCTCATCATAAGCTCAGGCGTGTACAGGCTTGACTTAGAAGCTGGCTTCTGCAAATCCTGCATTAATGAGGGCTGCTCCCTGATGCTTGCTTAGTGCTGGGAAAGCAGAAGGGGCAGAAGGGGTAGAGCCATCATCAAAGGGAGCACCTAGGGAGTAAGTTAGATATTAAATATAATGCACACACAGTGCCTCAAAATTAAAGGTTTGCTCATGAGAGAGTCAGGGAGTACCCCTATCTCACATTCTCTTCAGAAGCAGTTGCACACACTGGGAAAATCTCAGGATTAAAGCTCAGCCTTATACACTTTACTGCTACAACATTTTTTTCCTCCTATTTTTTCCTATTTATTTTAAATTAAAGCAGGATTACTTATACTTGGATGTGTACATGGGGTTTGGGAGGGTCAGGTAAATAAAATAGGTAAGGTATTGATTAATCAGTTCATTTACATAAGCTCAGTTAATGAGACTAGCAAGATGTACCTGCTCCCTAATTACCCCTGAGTGGGTTGAAATATTTAATGTGAATTAAACAGCACTGATTTCCATGATAATACAGGCTATGAACTAGGACTTTTAATCAAAGCAGTAGAGTGGAACCTTTTAAAAAAAAGTTCCTTTTAAGTTTTATATTCCCAAAGTCATTTGGGACTAATGAACACTGAATTTACGTCTTTTTTCCATGTGCACCAAGAATTGTTGTCACTCTTGATCTGCAGTTTTCATGCTGCGAGCAAACTTTGTTCTGAAACCTTGGTGAAAATCACCTTTAGCACTAGGGAATTTCCCACCAACAGACAGCAGCTGTGAACCTGGATCTGGTTTTCTGATAGAAGTAAAATTTTACTATTTGCAAAATAAAATCCTCAGAATATAAGCAGAAGTCATGCTTTGTACTCATAAAAATCTATTGAATTTATTTACTCTTCTTGTTAATGAAACAGCTTTTCAATGCATCCTGAAAATCTTTGTCCCTTGCTGCTTACTGCTGATGAGGTTGTTAAATGAACTGCACAGAGACTTCCTATTTTTCTGGGGCCTGATTTGGGCACAGCAGGCATATGTCAGCACAGTAGGTGACATTAGATGTATTCAGTTTCAGATTAGTAATTCAGCAGGACTGAAGTGAAGTGTTGTTTAGTACCAGTAGTAAGGAAGCCAGATACCTCTGGAAGACAGGCTAGTGTCAGCACTCCACAAGCTACTTTGAGTTCCTGGGAATTTTTGAGCAATGAGTTATTTTGTAATGGTACTTGACAAAGAAGAAACACGGCATTACAATGCTCACTGAGTCAGTGTGTTTGAGGTGTCTCAGAACAGCACAAGCTGTCAGCAAAAACCGATACAGAATTGTGAAAGAATGTTCTGAGAGTTTTGTTTCTTTTGCTGTTTAACACCTTCTCACTTAAGTAATATGTTTAAACCTACACTGGAATTTGAAATGCATCTTGCAGCCCTTATCACTGCTCAGACTCTGGAGATGTTCTTATGGAAATGCTCTATTAGATTTCCTAAATAAACTAGAGGAACAGATGAGGTGAAGAGGATTGAGAGTTTGGCCACAAGTTTCCATATGCTGTCAGCAGAGATGCCTCCTATGTAAGGGAATGGAATCCTCTCTTCAGGACTTCAGGGCCTGAAAATGCAAAGTGTTGAGGATCTTCTCAAAATCCTCAGCACCAGCAGTTCATATCACCTGATGGGCAGACGAGAATGTTCCACATGACTGCTATTTTTCCACATAATCTAACCATAATTACTAAGGGAAGGCTGGATGATAAACAGTGGGATTACACGTGCAATTGCTCTCTGGAGCGTTAATTGCTCAAGAGCATTACTATTATTTAGAAAAGAATCGGATTAAATGAATCTGCCACTGAAGTTATAAAAGTACAAACTCTAAAACTACAAGGGAAAGCACACAAGAAATTGCAGATAAGGAATAAAAATGTCCATGGTAATTAAATGCTCTGGCCTTGATTCCCTTCTCTTATACCTGTTTAGAAACAATGGAGTGTCTTCTACAAGCTGGGGAAAAATCAAATGTTTTCTTTCCTTCTTGCATCATTCCTTACAAACAGTGTTGCGATTTTTTCATTAGCTACATGTTTAAAAATGTATTTTTTCTCATTCTAAACTTTGAATAATTATTGAGTATTCTACATTATTCAGTAACTAATCTTGTAATCTCATTTCTCACTGGTTAATTCCAGGGAACATTATACTTTAAGGAAGATGATGTCTTAGGAAATCATATGCTTCTCTACACACTGTCATTAAAACTACAGACAACCACTATATATATAAATATAACTATTTTATGCTACAATACAGCAGGAACAGCAGCAGCCTTTTGTTTTCATTTCACCCTATGCCAAAGGAATAGAGGTTTGCCCTTTAATCTAGGCCATGCACAGAGCAGAGCTGGGCTCCATCCTGGGCTCTCCTACGGCCTTCCTTGATCAGCTTAGAAACCTCCCCAGCCTCTTTCCCAGCTGCAAAGACACTTTCACAAAACTACTTGGATGTTACCAAATTCTGAAAGCTGTTAAGTGCAGAATCTTGACTTCAGGAAAAATCTGCAATAAAGGCCCAGTGACTTGAGCTGGTCCCTACTTCAAAAGTACAGTTACTTGTTTACTTCATTTCTGTTTTGATGTACAGACATCCTCAGATGCCAGAGAGGCACTGCGACATCTTGTTTGTCCTCCATCTGCTGTATCCCATCCTGTCCCTCTGAAAATATCCCCATGTCACTCTGCTCAGGGTGCTTGCTTTATCTTGGGGCAAGTAAGGGTTTCCCCATGCTGGTATTAGGTGCTGGCTGTCACATGTGATGGGAATGAAAAACAGTTTTACACAGGTAGTGTGGCAGTGGCAAAACTTGGTGTCTGGTCTGTCCTGTGCCCCAGGTGTAATGAGCCACTGCTCTGATGGAGAAGGTCATTTTCCAGAGGGACAGCTGTGTGGCCAGCAGTGCAAGGCCAGTGGTAGGTGTAGTACCAAGAGGGAGACTTTGGAAACTGATCCCAACTACACCATGTAACCTTGCATTTGTATCGCTACTTGGGTATTTTTAGTAAGTGATTTCTATTTTGTTCTTCCTCCAGGATAATAAATGGTGCTTCAATGCAGCAAAAGATTCCCTAGAAACAAAAGCCTGGTACAGGCAAAATGGGGGAAAAAATCTACTCATCAATGGGGATGCAGAATATTTATTTTCTCAAAAGGATATTACTTTTGCAACATTTCCTTCTTCCACTTATCCTGTAGCCATACTTATCTGCTGTCATATTTGAAGTAGATTTTGTTCATTGTAATCATACTATACTAGCCTTCTTATCTTGTAGTATTGCATTCATATTCATAGACCAAAATAAAACTGCATATCTAGAACATAGTTGCCCATTATTTGCCTGGAAGACAAGCTTCATAAAGGGGTCCCTTCCAGATGGCAAAATCATTCATTCCTCCACTAATCTCCACAGCCACAAATCCCTCCACACATCCCAGGAAAAACCTATAATAGGTTTTTATAATAATAAAACCTATATTATGATGTGAAAAAAACTGAAGATGTGCATTTCATTTGCCATATGGAAATGCCTTTTCCTGATTTTTTCCCCCAAGATCTCTGTTTGCACTATGCAAATAAGATGATCTCGTCAACATACACTTTAAAATTTCAGTTGTTTTGATGGCAGCATCTGCAAATGGAAGAACTGCAAGGCTGGATGGAAGATAAGAAGGGACAAGTGTAGTCACTAGTTTTTCACCCTTTGTGCATCACATTCTGACTAATAAAATCAGTTCTTTTCCCCCATAGTATTTATCTTTATTATGTATTTACCTACACATCTTTAAACATCTTCAAAGTCTGCAGGGGAATAAATTACATACTGAAGAAACGTCTCAGGTCTGCAAGACACACCTTGTTCAAGACAGGTAGTATAGCCAAAGAACAAGAAAAACAAAGGAGTGCTGTGCCAGCGTCATGATGGGGTTTAACCTGTGCATTTTCTTTGTAAGCTCAGTCATGTCCCACAGAGGTACATTCCATATTGCTCATTATCTATCCAAAAAGTCTTAATCTCTCTTTGTATGTGTTCAAGCATGTCATCAGATTAAGCCCTTTGTTTTTTCAAGTGCAAGAACAATGAAGAGCAAGAGCAATGAATCTCTCAGTCCTTCATCCTAAATTCCCTGCATTTTGAGTAAGTGTCCTAATGCACTGGATATTTTTTCCTAGAAAGTTCTATTTATTTGAACTAAATATGCTTGAAAAGAAACAGTCTTTGATAAAGTCTACATGGGTGTCATATGCTTGATGATGATCTGAAGTCTTGGAGAAGATAACAGTCTATAAACTCTTCATATTCTCACTTTCCACAGAGTTCATAAACTTTGCAAAAGACCACAGGTTAGCAGATGCTTTCACAAAAGGTAAGTTGCTCCACTGCCTTTTCAAAAAAAAAGAAAAAAAAATCAAAATCAAAACCTCTGAACTGCACTGATGCAGCCAATGAAATATTTAACCTTCTTCCCTTCCAATATAATCAACCTCAGTGACGTTGGGTTTTTGCCTTTCCACTGTATAAACATATCTTGTTCCAAGCAGCCGAGATTCAAGGGGAATTATAAACATTGCACGTGCAGAATTTGATTTGAATGTGCACATTATAATTAACAACTTGCAAGGATGTTGCAATTATATCTAATTATGATAGGATGAAGATGACTGTAGTGGATTAAGATAACTACACTGTCCAAGTCATGTCGACAATATTTGCTGGCAGCTGCTGGGGTACACATACATATAATGTTTATCAGTGAAACCACCTCTGCAGGAGGGCCAAATTTCAGAACCTACCCAGCCAGTGGCAGATTAGGCAGGGAAGCTGAGAGTAAACGTCAGACGAAACAAGATGGAAACCGTGGAACAGAGAGGGGAAAAGAGATGTCATCTCAAGAATGCTGTAAAACATTTCTGTCCTTTACATTTACATCACATCTTTGTGCTCAGGAAGGTGTGTAATTACACTTTGTTTAACCAGCACTGTGTTTAGCTTGGCACAAAGTTAAACATCCCACAGAACATGATGCTGAATGCTTGTTTTCCATCACCTTTCTGGAGCACAGTAGATAAATTTAATCCCAGAATTACTAAAAGCCTCTATTTCATCACTAAGGCAGGTATAATCAGGCTCAACACAAGACCTGCATGCTCACAAATGAGATGCTCTCATGGCCTGGTCTTTTGGGTGGAATCCAAGACCAACATCAGCCACCTCTGCCCTGCATGAGAAAAGGTGGGAGTCACAAAAGAAAAATCCCAACCCTGCATCACTGAGCAAGGAATAATGGAGAACAGGATTGGATCTGAGCACATCCCACCTCTGTCGAGAAGGGGTCTAAGGGAAAGGTCTGGAAAAGATCAGGACAGTGACATGAGTTTGCAGCCTTAACAGTCAGGCCTACAGTCCTCTTCTCGGTCAGGGATAACTCACCCCCTGAAGGGCAAGGTCTGCATTTTAATGGCATAATCTGGCAAAGGCAGAAGCCTGGCAGCATAACCCACTCTCACCTGGCCTTTGCATACCTTGTTTACATACAGCCTTCACATATTCTCCCACTGGCTAGGTGACTCCATTGTGCCAGACATATCCAGGAAATTTTTTCCAGGAGGATTTTGAGGATTTGCTTAGGCTTCCTGGGTATTTAATCACCTTGAAGAGTTCAAGTGATAGATACATGCCTATTGAGGGCATAATGCAGTCATGCAGCTCACAAACAGCATTTCTAATGCTTTCAGAAGCGTCAGTGGATTCTCCCATGTACCCACTGGATAACGTTCTGCATGTGTGTACCAAGTCCACAATGTTTGTGTAAAAAGTGCTGGACTTACTGTGGATGTGATTCACGGTAACCACAGACATTGCAGGACAGTCCACACAGAGGATGACCTCCCTGGTTTGTCTCTAGATGCTTTCCAGTTTCCAGGGAAACTGTGCAAGCAGCTGCAGAATTTAAAGCTGTCAGAGCGAGTCAGGATAAGGAAGGAAGTGAAATGCCAAACACCTATCTAGGTCCCAGAAGTAAGGAGAAATTTCTCTTGTGTTATCAAGAGAAGCAAGGTGAAACATCTCAGTGTTTCCTGTCCAGTTAAAGCTGGCATTCATAGCATTCTCCAGGGCCTAACTTGGAGATCAAGAGGAGGGCTCACTTTTCAGGAAACTTAGGAGGAAATTCAGGACTGAGAAGTCCTCTACTAAGCATCATGTTCTTTCTCCTTCTCTCAAGTGCCACGTAGCAGAGGAACATTTGCTGGCTTGAATTACACCCAGCAACAGAGGTGATGCTGGAACCCTGAGAGCAGGGCTGGATGGTGATGCTTGGTGGAGCTGGTCATGCCTGGAGCCCTACACTCACAGAGGCCTGCTGCAATTAACTCATTACAGCTGAATTTTGTGCATAGAAGGTAGAGTTTCATGGCATACAATAAACCTTCAGGAACAATTTTGAAGTGCTGTAATAAAAGATCCCTGAGATTGCTTCAGCAAGCACTTTTACTCTTATTTTTAACAAGAAGAGCTGAGATTCTGAGCCCTAGAGAAGAGGTTCTTCCTTGTAATTTGAATGAGCATAGATTTTAAGAACTCATGAATTTCCTTTCCAGCACAAGCTAACAGCCCTTCATTCACTATTACTTGTTTCAAACCATGGCCAGTAGCAAATATACAGAAAGAAAAAAAAGAGGAAAAAATAAAAAAGAAACAGAGCACATTCAGAGTGGCACTTCTCTTGGGATATTCTCCCACACTTGTGGTTTATGTCTTTTCAAGCTGAAGATTGCACCCAGGTCAACATGTTTAATAGCATGCTTTACCAAAACTTAGTATGAACAAGAAATCCTTTCATCTTTTAAAGCTTTCTTTCATAATCACAAGGAGACTCTTTCACACGACCCACCTACCGGAGCAGTTTCAGGGCAGCATTCTGTAGCCTGACACTCCCTGGGAATATCTTGCTGCCATCTTACATTTTTACCTCCCTGTTTCTGGCACTCAGACCTGCTTGTCACGCTAATGCCAGGCTTACCCACACAGCTTGTTGTTTGGATGTTTGATCACCCGTAGCCGTTAAGTTTTGAGAAGCAGTGATTAGTGAGAACAGATTCTTGGTGAGAAGAGGTTCTGGTCTAGTCTCTCAGATTCTTCTGAGAGAGGAAAAAAATCCTGTATTATTTTTTACACTGCTACCATACCATGCGTGGGTTTTTACGTATTATGTAATCCTCTAGTTTTTTTTCTGCACAGGGGTGTTGAAGGGATTTTATTTCTTCACCTGGTTAGTCAAAAGCCTCGGTGTACCCAGTGACAGTCCCTGTTGCCCGTGGCTTCATACATAAATGCCAGGTATTGGGTGATGCACTTAGGAGACCTGCAGGAAGGTGACCTGGGGGACGTGACCCTCTGCTTCAGAGCCTGCTCCCCGCCACCCCTGTCGGCGCTTACCGTAGCCCATGAGGGACTCGCAGCTCCATTGCCCGCCCTGGTCACCCCTCCTGCAGATCTGCCAGAGCGACGCTTGCAGCACGTAGGGCAGGGTCTGTGACTCCAGCCAGCCCCAGCCCGCCAGCGCGATGATGCCGAAGATGACCCCGATGCCCAGGAGCAGGGGCAGGATCCATCTGCAGCGCGTGTAGTCCAGGCCGTACTTCACCATGGCTCGGGGCAGGTGCTGGCAGGACAAGGCCTCTCTGCCTCGGGCTGGGCCGCGCAATGGGAGCGATGGATGCCTCTGCTGAGCTCCTGGAAAGGCGCTGCCGGCACCTGAGAACGCCTGTGCAGATGTTGGGGAAAAGCTTTTCAGCCAGGACAGACACAGCAGAGAGGGAGGGAGGGAGGGGAGGAGCTCCACCTAGATTCAGATGAGTAAGAGCTGCCGCTGAGCAATAACCAGTTGAGCTGGGGAGAAGCTTCGAGGCTGGGTTTATCTGTGGGATCTTCTCTGCCCTGCTGACTAGGTAACAAATCAGGAGATGTTTACCCTCAGCATTTAACACTTTCCTTCCTGACATCCCCACCAACTGCTGTGATTACACCTTTCCATCTTCTAAGGGATTTGCATTATCGTAGAAGAAAGCAGAGACAGAGGAAACTGTTCGCATGACACGGTGGATGTTTCTGAGACTTGCCACCTGGAGGCTGTGAGCTGCCTTTCTAGGGCTCCACTTAAAAACAAAATCATACCTTATTTTTTACCTTATTTATGAGAATTAAAGAAATTCCCATAGCTGTTATAAAGCTAAGGCAATAAAGAATGTCACTGTTGGCTCTTCCCCTTCTGGAGCATAGGTACTGAGGAAAAGAAAAATATAGTAGGATCTGGATATAGCCTTACTGGGAGAACAAAAGCAGAGTTGTGATTTGACTGAGCCTCAACTGACAAACACTCCCTGAGTGTGGATCTGGCTGTACAAGCACTGCCTGGGGCCTGTCAGAGCCTGTCTGCAGCTGCTAAGAGTGCAAGGCAGAGATGAGCCATCACCTCTCTATGCCCTGGGAGGACACCCAGCCGAGTGCGGGGCACAGCTTCCCGTCTGTCGGCTCAGAAGCGATATTGCTGTGTTCCCTGCACTCTCCCTTTGAACTAACACGTGCTGCAACCTAGTAGTTTGCTAGGGCCCAATTACATTTACATCTGGAAGCAGCTGTGGCCCTTGATCAAAGCTGGTTTGTATGAAACACAGTTAAGCCCAGAGGATGCGAAGTATCCTTTGCTCCCATGGTGGATTTTGTCAGGTAGGGCTGCCTCCAAGTACTGACCTTGTTTACTCAAAAATGTTATTGTATTGCAGCTGTCATGGTGCAATGTGACAGCTATGAACTGTTTGTGAACTGCAAACTCCACAGCACTTTTCTGAATTAGTACTCATAAATCAGTAATGGCCTAAATAAAGGAAATTAATAATTTACATTGCGCTGATGCACTGTGCCTGAAGAGGTATTGAGCTCGAACCAAACTGGAACATCCATGGCAATGAGCTGCAGCACAGTGAAGAGGTAGTAACTCCATGAAGAATTAGATTTGAAGAAGTAAATTTGACACCATGCCTTATGTCTCATCAGATATCTTATCTTTACCTCCTGGTAGATTAGCAGTGGTGTGGCTGCCTTATCTCCCATTCTGGCCAGCTGAAGCATCCTGCCAGCAGCTTTCCTGTGGCACAGACAGTCCAATATCCCTGTGGCTGTGAGAGGTCCATCAGGGGTATCCAACAGGCCTCTGTGAGAGCAGGAGACATTTTTACTGTTTTGACCATTGAATTTGAATGTTGCTGAAAGCTACAGCCAACTATGAAGACGCCTCAGCTCCTGTTTCGAGTTGGAAATAAGGGACAACCTCACTTTTTTATTTTTTTTTTTTTTTTTATGTGAACTTTATGGAACAACGATTTCCTTAGAGTAGAATGTATCTTCCATTGTAGCCCACATTTGTGCTATCCACAGGTGCCAGGTAGGCATTTACTGAAGGATTTGTCATCAGTTTCTGTTACAGCTCACCTGTGGATGGATGCATGCTGTCACAGATGTTAGCATTTGCAAGGTGATAACACAGAGAACATTATCATGTTGCAAAAGAAAGGTGAGTCGTGTTCAGTCACCACAAATGTTTCTGTGTCTTGCCCACCTTTGTCATCCTTAAGCAACTCAGAATTACAAGCAATCTTCACATTTAGTAAAAGGGCAATTTGAGATATCTTGAACAGTAGAGAGGGACATAATCCAAAGGTAGCAAAATGATGTATCCTTCTCATGTAATTCTGATACTCCTATGGAAAACAGGGAAAAATGATTGGAAAATTTTAAGTGAAGTGATGACTAACCTTCACCATGCTTCATCTTTTACAATGTATAAGCTGGTGTTTACATGAAAGCAAATGCTTGTTCTCCTTCTCCAGTTTCTGTGGATAGACCCTCCTGGCTAACACCAACATCATCTATCGAAAATGAAGATATATTATCAGTGTTAAAACTGTTAGATTGTAGTGCACTTTCTGCACCTAAAAATATTGCTGATGAATCTTCATTATTGCTTGAGGTAACCAAGTAAGCAGGAGGATATTGATAAAGCAAACAACTCTACAGCATTAGAGTTAGAAATAAAAATATGCCTTTTTCAGCCAAGACACAAATGGTTTTCTTTGAAAAAAAGTGGAAGAAGAAGCTAACAAATCACTGGCAGTGTATTTTCACTCACCTTTAGTCTCTAACTGGTCTGCTAAGCTGTATAAATGACTGGATTGGCATAAACTGACCGGCTGCAGTGCATGATCATGACTTTTGCAGCAAGCACATTTTCATTCTCCTATAGCCATACTGCTTATAAACAAGAAGTTCCCAGAGTTTGAATTTTAAAAGCTTTGCTAAAATTGTTTTATGATCTGTTCTCTTGTTTGCTGTCTTATATCTACCAAGTCACTCTGAGCATAAATTTCATAACTATTACTACTATCTTTATTAATCTATTTACAGCCATAGGTCCTTTTCTTTTGCCAGTAATGCCAGTCTACTGTTTCCCTTTGGAAAAGCCTGCACTGCAGTTATTGTTACAAACACAGCCCAAAGAGTGATGTGACTCAGTCAGCCAAATTGCACCTTGTGGTCACTCCCTGTACCCTGCCTCCCCTGGGCAGTAAGGCACTAGGGTTCTCCATGTGACTAATATTTCATCCATAGCAAGCACATGTAGAAAACGACCTGTAGACATCATCGTAGAAATCACCATGTAGAAATACATTCTGAACAAGACCTGACTTTACATCTTTGCAAAATAAAAACACTCTCCTGCAAAAATGCACACAGTTGAGATCTTGTAGTTCTGCTACACCAACCCTTTCTGAGAAACTCTCCTGTGGTGGCCAGGCACTGTGACTTCTCCATGATACCTGGGGAATGGTGGGTGCTCAGTCCTGCTGCTGTGCACTTGGGAAAGCTTTCCTCTATCTGTCACACACAGCACAGGAAAGCTCTGCAGATGTTGGATACTTCCTCTCTTCGCAGACTGCTGAGCTCGGAGGAAAATTCCCACAGGGTTTTGTTAAGGTTTTTAGCAAGAGTCATCCAGGACCAGCTAGCTGCAGGGCCTCTGAAGCCTGCCCAACATGCAGTACTGTGTGGCTCTTGTCTGTAAAGCAGGCTTGCCTGGACAGGACAAAGGCTTAGGCTTAGAAGGGCTTTCTTCCTCTCCTTAGCAAGGCTACGTGTGCAAACCAATAAGTGTTAACACCTGAGATGCAAACATGGGGCAGCATCCAGGACTGTAATTTATGTGAGCAATTCAAGACTGTATTGGGAAAACAGAAATAAGGAAAACACAATATTAGAAAGACTTTGTGTGCCTGAGCACGGATTTAGTTGTCAGCTAGTTTTTGCTTAAGGACACGATAAGTTGTATATCGGAAAAAGGTTTAATCCCTAGGAATTTCCTACAGAGGCTCTTTAGAAGTTTAATCAGTTCAGTCAACTCCCCCTTCTTCAGGCAAAAGGCTGAAATCAAGGGTGTCCTGTAAACCAGCTACTCATTGAGGAGCTGAGATAGCCTCTGGACACTTCTAATCATTGTGAGTGTCTGTGAGTGTCTTTTCCTTGAGTGTCTGTATTTTCCTTGAGTGGCTGTCAGGAGCACAAGCTCTCCAGTGAGCACACAGAATCTTAGAATGCCAGAATCATAGCACATTGTGTACAGGGATTTTATGAACCCATGGGTAGCAGTTAGAGTGGTACAGCACAGTTCTGTTCTACATATGTGATAATTTTACTTAATGCTTTCTTTGGGCTCCAGAACTTCTCTGTGGCATAGGTAAGCTAACTAAATACTTGTCCTGTTGTAGTGGATCATAACAGTAACTCCTTGTAAAGCATAAAGCTCAGTTGCCTTAGGAGAGGAATAAAATCAGCTTCACTTAGGTAATTCCCTGGTGCCACAGCCTTGCTACTTACAGTTCTCTGTCAAAGAAATGGCTTTTATCTGCTCTGCCTTATGGGTCAGTTGGGAATAGCTACTTGTTTAAACACTCTGAGATTTACAGATAGGACATGCATGCTAAGCATGTCTTTAGGGGTTTCAGCCAGAAATTTTCACTTGAGATTCTCCAGCCAAAAGAAAGATTTTGCTGAAACTAATGTGTTACATGGAAATGATGTCTTCAGTTTTAAATGTTTGATGTGAAATTGATTTGACAAGTGGGCTGAAATTAAAACAGAAATATCCTAGCAATATTTTCAACTTATTGTCTTATTACCAAATGCCAATTATGATTTTCCCAAGTTTTGTTTTGTGAGTTGTTTTGCCTTTCTATTTCAAGTCAGAAGTTATTTTTCATGTATAAAAATTCACCTAAATTATTTTTTTCATTATAAGTTCTGCTTATTTCCTGTCGTAAGGGATTGCTTAAATCCTCTCCAAAGAGAACTTAAAAATAGGCTATTTCCTGAAGAGGGACTGTAATGGCCACAGGTAGCTCCTGCCCCAATCATATGTCCTGAATACTCATATCCATGAGTATTCAGGACTGTGACCATCAAACCAGTGTACTTCAATCCATGATCATTTCCCAGGGCAGCACACTGTAGGACAGGACTTGCCTGGCTTTTATGTTCAGTTTCATCTGAGTGCTCACTCAAACCTTTCTGGGCCCTCTCAAACTCAGTGAACGCTGATTTCCAATAGTCTTAGCAAACTTTGATGCTTATAAAATATTCTGTATTCAAAAAATTCTGTGAAAAATAGCATATATTGTCCCCATTCCCATGAATAAACAAAAAGCAGCAGCCATACCAACTCTTCTCATGTTCAGTCCTGCAAAGATAAACCCATGAGGAATATAATTCATTTCTATGTATTAATTATATTATGTAATGCATAGTTCTTATCACAAATTATTATTTATCTTGTTTATAGCTGTAATATTTATATTCTAAAGCTCCAGGCATTTCTGTGTGTTCTTCTACAGTCTTTATTATAAATACAGCCTTATTAAATTTATGCATTCAAAAATCCCAATGAAAAAATCCTTTGGATTATTCTAACAATTCTCAAGTAATTTAAATGTAATTTGCATAGGCCAAATTTGAGGATTTTGTATTTTTGCCTGGAATTTCTAGATGTCAAGCTTCCTAGGCGGTGCAGCTTTGCCCACACCTTAGGACACCAGGGAATCCCAGACAAAAGGCTGCTTACTGTACCACTGCAGACGTGCATCATGGAGTCATTGGAATTATCTCATAAATACACAGCACACGTGCAGGACATGGGATCTACACATATAAACTGCTGTACCTGTGCAGTATTACTGACATTTACCAGGTTCTGTGAACACATTGCACATGGATTTTGCCACTTCTGTACTGATGCTTGTTACAGGAATCAAATTTAGGAACTCAGCATCCCTATTTTTGACAAATGCATCCTCCAGAGTTGATTAAACTTTATTCTGGTTGTGAGTATCATCTCTGAAGTCCATTTAAAAACCTGTGCAACTTCACCTACTGGCACAGATTAACCTGTTTTTTCAGGGTGCCCTTCCATATTGCCAGGAACCCCCACTGCTCTGAGCTGTGGGACCAGTACTTCAGCTCTCAAATGTTGTGCATCTCCTGAAGCATTTTAGTTTCCATAGATATCTGTGCTTAGTTCATCATTAGTTTGTAACTGCTTGATGACCTCAGCAACTCTCTTTGTTTGTGTGTGTGCAACATTTTCTCTTAGTACGTGGTTGTTTTTTGTTTCTGGAGTATTTATCACCATAACAATCCACCCCCCTCCCAAATGATCTGTTACTACACTCCCTTGATTTATGTATGCATTCTACATCCAAAAGCCTTTGTGTGCAGCATGTAAAGGTCAGGTGAATAATCTTTTAGAATTCTGTCTTGTCAATGAATTGTCTAAAAAAATTAGTCACTTGTTACGTCAACTAAAAATACAAAATCCCAGCAGGGTGTGGCAGCTGTTTCCCATATCCATGAGATTTAAGCATTAATCATCCCATTCAGGACAATTAGTCTTCCCTAGCACTCAGTCATGTACATTTTTGATTGCTCATAACTCCTCCTGAGACAAGGGCCAAGTGTGCTCAGATTCCCCTGAACTGCTCTCTCTTCTCACAAACTGGATTAGAAGGAGCAACCCTGCAGCCTGAAGCTCACTGGAGACATTCAGGTGATTTTAGTGAAAACAGATTTAGGCTGCAGCTTAATACAGAGTGGTAGGTAAACAGGAGTACAAATTTTCTTCCTGTCAAAAGAAGGGCATTATAGAAACCCTGCAATTATCTTGAGAGCATTAAGGAAAATCTAAAAGGAACCAAAATATTTTTCCTATTTGTTTATTTAAAATTATAAGTAATTAAAAATGGGGAGATGTGGAACCAAAACCCAAAAAGAAACACATGCAAGGCATGAGAATCCAGGGTAGTAAATTAACTTTAAAATCAAGACATTTAGGGAAAAGGATAGACTAAAAAAAAAATAAACAGGAGAATTATGAACCTGTTTTTCCAGAAATAAGAAGCCACAGGCTAGTGTAAGACAGCAGTGACTGACTGATTTGCTCTCTTTAAAAAAATGTCACTATCACAGGGTTATAATATGGGCTGTGCATAAACTGAGGTTAGCAGTAGGAAGGTTTCTAATCATGGGAGAAGTGCAGCCTTCTGCTGAAAATAGCAGGCAGGTACACCATCTTTTTTTCACTGTTTAAATTTTTTGATCATTGTAGGAAAGGCACTTGGAACATTTTTGATTAAGAACAGACTTCCCACATGTGAGACCTCCTTTAGACTATTGTGTATTTAAAATGTTTAGAGTTCCCCCTTATCTGTGATGCACTTAAGAAATTTTGGCTTAGGAAAGAACATTCTATACCTGGCACTTCAATGAAAGCACGCAGACATGTTTTGCAGTGTATTCTGAAGCTTATTTTACTGGAAAATGAAGTTGCTGCCTCCTGGACATGAGGTCTTTGACTTCATTTTATTAACCTGACACTTTATGGATACTGATATTCAAGTTAAGAGAAGAAAAGAACAGCTTATTTGTTTGATGTTATGAAATTAATCCACGAACAACAAACACCACCAAGTTTCTACAATTGTCAGTTAAAACATTTTTAATCAAGCCACCACATTTGAAACAAGTGTCACATACATTAATATCACTTGAAAGTAATTAATAACTTTTTGCAATAGCTTTCTCTGGAATATTGAAGTTGTGTAACATGCTAGTTATGCTTCTACCCCTCCCAGTACATTCAGAGCCAAGTTTATTTTACATTAGTCTTCTTCTGAGAAGTTATGCCAATGCTTATAAAAAAGCATACAAAAGACTTAAATTATGCTAATCCTGATTACCACATTACCGTACCATCTTCCCTGTCATTAGGGAAGGTGTCCATTTTCTTACACTTTCTTGTCCTTTTCAGCTTTAGTTGGGCAAGGGTTTTTCTGACTTGAGATTCTCTGCTGTCTTTTGAATTCACTAGAAGTAGGTACTATCATTACATATGATAAAGTCTACACAGTATTCCCCACCAGCCAGTACTGTACAGAAAAGGGGAAAAAAATTTAAAGGACATGTTTGTCACAGAACTCTCTTATTTGGCAAGAATCATAAATACAATTGATTGTATATGCCACAACTGAGCTCATAACACAATTCTGAAGTCTGCAGACATTTATGCTCTGTAAAGTTATAAAATGCAGGCCTAGAAGGGACCTTCAGGAATCACCTAGCCTCTCTAAAACAGGATCACATGCAACATATAGTGTTATCAAATTGAAAAAGGTGTTACAAAATGGAAAGCTATACAATATATAATACAAGAAATACAGGGCATTGCAAAAGATCAGTTGTAAATTACTTTAGCTTTACAGTCTGTTGGTTAATGCTTTCTAAGTTCTATTTTGTACGTGTGCATGAATACACATACCCACACACTTACCCTCTCCTAAGTACCAGGTTCATGAGAGTAAGAAATAACACAGAGTAATGTGCAGCATTTGCTTTCCACCCCACCTATATCCTCCTCAATCTCTTTGCTAAAGCTACTTCCCCCATAGCTGGAAGAGGAGATCAAAAAACGAACTTCTTCCTTCTTCCCCAGCTGAACAAAGCCCTGACAAAGATTATAGACCATAATTAAATCTGCTGTAAGATGCTGCAGGTCCATGACCAACACAGACATGGCTACACCTTGCTGGAATATTTATTTGGAACTGCTGGCTGCAGAAACACAAATGAGGAGCCAGGCAAATTACTCCAACACTGATGTCTGTATGAAGTTTACATACGTAAATTGCTCACAGAATTGCCTTTCTATTTCTACCTGTTATCCCTACTCAGTCACAAAGCAGCCCAAGTTTGCTAAACTCTGAGTGACCTACAGTGTTAGAAACTTTCGGAGGTTTTTAAACACCTTATGCTAAAATTTCCCTCCAAAGCACACTGATAATTAAAACACCACAACTTTACAAAGGTAGACTAGTAGAATAGTTTATGTTTTTGCTCAAAGATACTTTCTAAATCAGCATCCCTTATATACCATGTAAAAATGTATCTAGTTTAGCATCTGAATCCATTACAACACATATATGTGATTCCATCACAAGTCCTGCTGTGGCCACAAACCCACCAATGTTACATTAGCCACTCTTATGTTATACAAACCCGCTCCATGCTTTGCAGGAGACCTTGTCCAACAGCACCAATTGGTGGAAAATAAATTTTAATTTTATTTTCCCCTTAATTCAAATAGCTAGTAGTCAACAACAGTCCAGTAACAGGAATGAGAAAAGATTTTTAGGCAGCAGATGACTGTGATAGTATCACAGAAGTTTCTTTCTTGGGACTGACTTTGACAGAACAAAAAGAATTTCTTGGAAGGCTGTGTTTTTTCCTAGCTCCATTTAAAGCAATTTGGTCAGAGGTGAAAAAAAAAACAACCTATCTCACAGGATGCACTAATGGGTTGTTTAAAACCTATCCTTTTCCTTTCTACACTTGAAACACTATCATCTATATTAATAAGAAAATATTTGGATAAAATAAGGATGACTCAATTAATTGGGAGGGGAAGGAGCAAGTAAACCACCCAAACTGAATTGACATGTAAGTAGTATTATGGGTAAAAGCTATCTGGATTAAGATGCCAATGTTTTTCCTAATTTTTTGCCAGCGACGGTAAGAAATACACTGGCAAAATAAGGTGAGTTTTTTTAGTCTCCTACAATCACACCAAACGTACATCAGAGGGGCTCCTCTGTTTTGACAGTTGACTCTACTTGGACTTAATCTTTCAATTTAAGTATGGTGCTCTCTCTGGGGAGGAGTAGTAATAGGTAGGCTTGATGTTTCCCAGGACTTCATCTTCCCAGTTGGGGAGGCAGCAGAAGAAAAAAGCACAACCTATTACAACAACAGTGCTGGCCCAGCCAAAACCATAGGCCCAGCTGAACATGTTATCTCCTGTCAGTGGAATGTCTTCTGTGAATTTCACTGGGTAAATGACCAAGCCAATGATCTGGAATGCAGCTAGAGAGAGAAAAGAAAACCAGGAGTAAGTTACAGTGAACAAATTACCACTAAGGAAAGGTACCTGGAGATAAGTGCATACTTAAGATATGTAAGGATTAGCTTCAGACCTGCAATCAGATCTGCATTGTTACAGAGGTATGTGACTTCTGTCCCAGGCAGATCCCCACGCCCATGTGGCTGCTGTGGCACCTCAGCTGCCACTGCCAGGTTGCTAAGGCACATACCTGCATGCCCTGACCAGCCCTGTCCCACAGCCAGCACCGGGAACCCTGCCGAGCCAGTTACCTCCCAGAGCCCCGTTCATCCTCCTCCCATCAGAAACGTGGGAAGCACCCACAGCTCTCAAGTCTTAGCATGTCACATGCGGGGTCAAAGGTGTTGGGCATCCCCATGAACTGCTTTTGGGATAGAGTGAGAACTGACAAAGGCCACCGGAGCTTCCCTACCCATTGTGCTTCCAGAGCACAACTCGGCTTTCCCTTGTTCCCCATGAAAATGAGTCATAAACCAGACAAAAACAGCTAATTTCGTAAGGGAGGATCCATCTAGCACGTTTTTCTGCTGATGCCTGTTTCACATCTACAATAACCTTGTCTTTGTGCCCAGCCTTACCAACAACAAAGAGCAGGCCTCCAATTCCTCGCACAAAGTTGAAGCGGAGGATCTCAATTGAGAATGCAATGACTGCAAGGGCGAAACAGATGACCAGGATCACAAAGCCAACGAGGTATGTGGCAGCTGCTGCTCTCCCCCACCCTTGAAGAGAAAACAAGAAAGGTATTACGCACAGCAGTACTCTCCTGTAGGTCATTGCAGCTCTTTGGTTTTCTTTATTCATTTTTTTATTGAAGCCCTTCACTGTAAGAAGCATGTCCTTATGTCAAAGCAATGCTGAATGACTGCAAAGCACACAGCTGCAGAGCAGGGGGCCACCATCACTGCTGGAGCAGCACAGGTATCCCTGCCCGCTAACTTGTCTTGCTGAAAAGGGGGATAGAGTGCAGCATAGAAGAGAGATAATACCTTCAAACTCTGTATCTGTAAGACACTCACAGATATCTGAGCAGATAGGGCACACAACTGCTGACAATGTCCTTTATCACTACAGCTCCTGTTCGATATTCAAGTTTACAAAAGCACTTCCATGCACAGTGAAGTGTGAAAGCAGACAAGAGGGTACCACCACAGGAGATAACTGCTGGGAAATAATAGTGCTGTCTGCATAACACTTCTGTTTGCTTATGACAAGAATAGGGCATGTGGAGCAAAATAAGCATGACCAAAAAGAAATAAACCTGCAATAGCTGAAAAGATGACAAAAAGAAAGTTCATGAAAATAAGTATCTATTCACAGCTAAAATGTAGCAGGTGGAGGAGAAACAACAAAATCTGAGGTAAAAGTTGATGAGTCTCTTTGAATCATTACTTTGACGTTTGCTGGAACAGGGTGTATCAAGCTACTTAGTATCAAGCTACTGCATGCTGGAGAGGCTCAGGCCTGAAGCGAGCGGCTGTATTCCAATGGAGCAGCACTGGCATCCAGAACTCACCTGGCACAGGCCAGGCCAAGGCAGCAATGGCAGGAAAACCTCCTAGATAAACAGCCAGTGATTCTGCTTTGGCAGTAACACAGCCTTGTGAAAAGGCCCTCAGACACCTTGTCCTCTTCAGAAACCAAGCAATTTAGGTGAGCCCGGTGCAAACAACTACAAGTGTTCCTGCCCTAGAGGCAGGATACCTGCCCACAAGGGCTAAACCATACTGGCTAGTGCTTTGTTTTCCAGTCAGCTGTCATCACAGTCCAATTCCCACATCTACATATTGTGGGTTTCTACTTTCACACACTCAGACAGAGGTAGGGCCGGACCCTGAGCTCCCTCTAATGTAGAAATAAAGAGGCCAGTGAAATTTAGGTCAGAAGATTTAAAAAAAAATAAAATAAAATAAAATCCCTTTCATCATAGCTGTCCATTCCAACACAGTTGAAGTGACTTTGGAGATGTTCTGCTTTTAATGTAGTCTCCATTCTTTCTCTGCAATTTTCTGTCTGAAAGCAAAACATTGTTTTACAGCTATTCTAATTAGATCTGTTTGAACTGGTTTCTTTATTTCTAATCCAACAGCAAAAGTAAAATACAGCAGTAAAATACATCAACCAAATCTCTGCCAAAACTTCCAACCAACACCACTGCTACCTGAAGAAAATAAAACTGACACAGCAAAGATAAGGAAAAGTCTTTCTTTCCCCTTTCCCTTCCTGGAGCTACTCAAGACAGTCAAAACACCTCAGATTTCTTCTTCTTCATACCCCTTCCCTGAGGGGAAGAAGTGGGGAGGAGAATGATGAGGGTCTGGAGAGTAGAGCTACGTCAGTGGTTTGATAAAATCTTTTCACACAAAATATTCTCTGCCATATCTAACACAGGTATTGAATATTGTCTTCACAATAGGATTTCTTTAGTGATAACTAATATAAAGGAATATGTAACCATTACACAGAGCCAGCTCAGGAAAACCCATTCAGACTAGATGATTTAGGCAAGATTTTATCAATATTTGCCCTATTAAGAAAAAAAAAAAGCACGACAAGAAGGAACACTAAGTTACCACAGCATATTCCCTTTCAGATGCATTATTTATGCTGACAAGATGTAGGAAGACAAGTCTGGCATCTGTTTGATAAAATTTAAGTTGTAAACTCAAATACACCTGCACGTTAGACACCTTGAGGTTTAGTGCAACACAAACACAGCTGGAGGAGTACAAGGCAGAATGCCCGCAGTGCTCTCTCTGCCATTTTCATATCATCTGTACTGTCTTTACAAGCATAATAAGCTTTTGGATACAGGTCAGCCCAGGCTCTGCTCACAGTGATTTATTTTCTTGTCTCTGGCAATAAGAAAATGACAACACATATAGCTGCAGGAGATATCTTGTCAGGAAGATTAATATCAAGCTCAGCTTTGCTTCAATTCTTCAGAAACAAGGCAGCAGTAGGTACCACCATCATGAAACTCAGTGAGTTTTGTGCTCATGTGTGACAGAGCTCAGTGCTGGTGACCCAGGACCTTCTGCTCTTTCTTCAGCTGGATTATCTTTTCCAACAGCACTTAGCAGAGGGTTGATGCTGACAAGACCTGATAAGATTGAGTCATAGGTGCTGCCCACAGCACTAGATGGGCATGCTCTGGGCTGGATGAGTGTAGTCAGCCCCTGAACTATCAGCCAGACACTTGATCCCCTGTGGGAATCACAGGACTTGCAGTTAATTTTTGAGATTTCTCTTACATTGTGTATATATATATATAAGTCTCTTAATAAGTGACTGATGGGAGAGATTGAGGTGGGAGGGTGCACCTTTCCCAAGCATAGGGTGCAGCCCTGGGATGTTCCTTATCCACATGACCTGTTGCCACCCTCACCAAAGGGAGAGTTTTCACCAGAGGGGCTGCTGCAGAACCAAAACTGAAATTGCTGCTGCTCCATGAAGGATCTCCTTCATTCCCACACCTATCAAGTCAGGCTTTCCCAGCTCTTTTTCCTCCTAAAGGCTTCTGGGAGCTGCCTGAATCCCCACAGGCACCCAGCTCTCCTGTCTTTCTGAAAGATCCTTCTCCTACAGGTCCCAGCTGCCAGGAGGGGAGAGGTGCAGGTTTACCTTCTCACTGTTTGCTGCCATAAGAGCTGGAGACACCTGCTCACAGTCAGAGAATGACATATTAGCCCCATTTTCTATCTGGTTTATGCTCAAAAGTACCTTGTAATCATAAGATATTTAGCCAGAATTTAAGCTTTTCCATAAAAATAGAAAATTCACAGACCCATTCATTTGTCAGAGACAGTATTTCTTGTGCAAAAGGAACATAAATATGATGTATGTTTATGAAATCAACCAGGAACACCACAGTGATTTGGAGCTGCATAAATAGAAAGGCAGAAAAATTGGAGAGCAGAAAAGCAGAGAAATAGTTGAGGATATTAGTGTTTCCAGGTCAGCTTGGCCTCAAAGAATAGTCAAGTTCTTTGCAATTAATCAGCAGAAAAGTATTTATCTATTAGGTGGTGTTGAAAGAACATTTAAAAAACAACTGTTCAGAAGGTCTGTAATTATTAGGAAGGATTAGGAGTTTTATTACATAGCATTACATTACATTAATGATTACTATGGGAAGGAACTCAGCTGCAAATGTTATGCAAATAACTAGGAGGGGTCATGATTACTAAATGTGAATGATGAGCACCAGTAATATGATGAAATTAAAAGAAAGCAAGAAACAGTGCCTTAGCATTAAGTGCGTTTCCTGACTTCATTTGGCCATGCCTCAGCCTCACCAGGGAGGAGGTGCAATCTCTACAGGCTAAGATATTTAAATCTAGATTTCTCTTTAGAAATCAATAAAAGGGCTATGAAAATAGCCTAGCAGGAAGATGAACTGCTACAGGATTTGAACTAACAAGACTCTCATATTTGTTCATTCACTTCCAGAAGCCAAAGCTAGTTTGTTAGCTCGTGAATAAGTGGAAGTTTTTATCACGACCTGCAGAGACTGGGCATGTTTTTGCAATGTGGCTGTAATATTCTTGTGTATGTAAATGGCAGTGGCAATCCTTGCTTGGCCCCAAGAGCCCATTACACAGAATGTCCAAAAATATCTGCCTTTTTTGACATCATAAAGGAGTGGTAGACTGCAAGCAAAAGAGCAGTGTCAGCACTACTTTCTTGCTCATGTGATGTGCGAACTTCCATGGTAGCATGATTGGTGAGAGGAAGTTATGTGCATACCCACCATGAGCATAGAGGACCCCAGAATCCAAGGTTTGCTGGGAGGGCAAGTTGAAAATCAATACTGGAAATCACAATCTGTTTTGGCTTTAGGAGTGCAGGAAAAGCAATTACTATACTACAAAAATATTAAATGCAAGCCTTCTAGTATAAACTTGGCTTCAGGAGAGAGCTGAGGAGAGGCAGAATCCTACATATTTCCAGCTTTTAGTCTCTGGATTGTTAGCAGCAGAAGTGCTCCTGCTCAGGAGCCAGAAAAGTGCACTGGCAGACACCTGCCTCACATTTCACTGGGATCTTCTACCAGGAAGTTGCAGTAAGTGTTTTCTGGGTGTAGGCAGGGACGCCAACTGCTACAGCTTTCCCATCAGCATTTCCCAATTACACACGATATTAGTTTGTCTTAAATGCATCCTGGTGTTTGTAAATCAGACAAAAGTGTGCCTGAAAGGAGGTGTATTGAAAAGATATGTACACACCTAGCATTCCTCCTTTTTTTATCTGGCCCCTCACTGAAGTCTTCACATGCACTCAGTTTCACCAGTAATCTGTGGTATCAAAGTCCATGTCTCTAGGGACATAGGTACAGTGGCAGAGCTCCAGTGAAACATGATTCACAAAAGCTGGGCTCCTTTTTTTTTTCTTTTTTTTTTCCTGGCACTTACTGAGGATCCCGAAAGATGTTTCCTCTTTTCTTTGTTGGGTGGTATGTACCAAATGAATACCAACTGGCTCTTAGTGTTAAGAAGGAGTTAACCTAATGAGGTTACCTTTACTGCACATGTACACACCCATCTTTTACAGTGTTAATTCAAAGCAAAGTCGCTGGGACCAGTCATTCAGAACCAGGAGGGCGCAGCCACCCATAAATATTGCTCCTAAACTTACAATCTCATCACTATAAAGACAATAATCTTTTCCAAGTTACACAGTGCAAATAATCTTTGTCATAGCTGATGGCTTGCTGATATGGTTTAAACACACAGTCAACAGTTAAATCCTGCAATGGTCTAGACTTAGTCATCTTGAGTCATATTCTAGTGCACTGCGGCACTTCTGCGTTGCAACATTTTGATAATACATAGACGCTTCCAGCCAGGGCACTTCCCAGACACAAACTAGCACAGAACTCTAAACAAAATCCCTTCCCTGCCTCCCTACCACATGACATGCTACTCTTCTTTTTCCCTTTCACTTTTTCCCTCTCATGTGGTATTTGCAAATGTGCATTAAGGAGCTATGCAGTTTAGGAGACACTCCTATTTGCAAATCTTTGTTTGTCTTTTCCTGCCCCTTTCCCCTCATTTAAAACAAGTGACTCGCCTGCTTTTTTTCTACCTCTTCCTCATACACATGCCACAGCTCAATTAAGAATTTGTCTAATGGCACATTCTGTTAATGGAGATCCACTCTGAAGTCTTCATTTCATCAGGAGAGGTGCAGGATGGTTAGTGCACAGCAATTATTGTATGCAAAACACAAGTTATGCGTCTCAATTAGTTAACCTTTATTTTCCTGCTTCAGTGCTATAAATGCCTGCTAGGCATTTTTTCCTTTGTAAATGCCCTCACCTATTTTGACAGTAACTGCATTAGCATAGAAGAAAAGAAAACAAAACAAATCAAACCTGAATTCATGTGTTACATCCTGTCTGTAGATGCAAATACTATTTGAGTAGACAGTGGCATTGATGTTATGAAAATTTGAGAACAGGCAAATTCATATAAATAAGCCAAAGATATAAACAAGTTTTGGTTTAAATAAGCCAAGACTTAAACAAGTGAAGTCAAGGATGCTGTTCTTCAGCCTGTCAACTAGAAAAAAAAAATGCAGAAAACTGCTTTTGTCCCACAATGCTGAGGGCTGATGCAAAGCACACACCCATCAGTACTCAGGGACACCCATCAGAACTCAGGGACGTCTGAAGCCATGTCACTACAGGAGAAAACAAATTCCAGTGGCTGTACTGTATTAGCACTTTTTCCCTGTGCAATGCAAATTTCACCAACTCCACTCTAGCTTTTCTTCTCTGTCTGATGGGGGAGATGGATATTTTCATCTCACTAGCCAGATTTCTTCTACCTGCAGTAAGGCCCTAAGTCATCACCCAGCTGAGAAACGAAGCCACTTCTCTTGCAGTGTATTCAGGATTTAGCTTGTGCATGGGTGTTGCAATGAAAAGCTTCTGGAAGTGAGTCTGCCGTGCTCAGGCAGCAAGGGATCTGCACAGGGAAACAGTCCCAGCTCTCCCAGCTGAAACACACCCTTCCAGCCCCCCAGTCCCTAAAGAACCCTCATCCAAGATCTTAAGGCGGGTCTGCTTATTTGTCCAGAAATATTTTGTTTGAGGGAAAAGCAGATGTAATCAGACCCACGTGTCCTAGCAATAAAACAAAAAGTCCCCCAAAAGACCTAGAAACTGAGAGTGTGCAGTAAGAATGTTACAGTGGTGATGCCAGATACAGAAGCAGCTAAACAAGTTAAAACAGAGGCACACTTATCCCTGATTTAGGCCCCAGTGCAACAGAGAGGTACAAAGGAAAGAGCATTTTTTTTCTGCCTGCAAACCCACATCGGACCATTTTAAGCTGCGGATCAGGAGGCATTTTAATAGCTGCACTCCCTTGGCCAGGAGGGTTAAATTAAGGTGCTCTCTTCCCCCAAAGAGTCGGGGAAATACCATTTTACTACTGTCCAGGCGGGGTCCTGCATGGAGGTTTCCACACTCGCCGTCTGACCAGGGAAGCCAGCGGCACAGGGAGGGAGCAGCCAGGTAGGGCTATGGCACGGCAGCCCGATGAGAGTTCAGGGGAAGCAAACACACAGACTTGAAGCCAGTTGCTATCTTACTTTGGTTGTAAAATAACTTCAGAAAAACCCAACATATCAACAACCCGGCTTCTCAGTGTTTACTGATTAAAAAAAAAAACCAAAAACAAAAAACACCAAAAAACCAAAATGATCGCTCTGGAGTAGTCTAGTCCTGTGTTTCGGAGCTGCTTCAAGCCCCGAAAAACCATGGGTACTCCATTCTAGAAAGCAGCCGCTCCACGGCAGAGTTAGGGGTGGCGCCCACTGCCCCGGGTTCCTGGGCAGACTCCTCACTCACCGTAGTCCATCAGGGACTCGCAGTTCCAGTTGAGGTCCTCCTCGCCCCGCGTGCAGCTCTCCCACAGCGACGCTTGCTGCACGTAGGGCGCCGACTCGGACTCCAGCCAGCCCCGGCCCGCCAGAGCGATGATGCCCATGATGATGGCCAGGCCCAGCAGCAGGGGCAGGAGCCACCTGCACCTCCAGCAGGCGAGGCCGCACACCACCATCGTGCCCGGCCGGCGGCGCGCCCAGCGAGCCCGGGCGTCGCGGGTGTGGTGCGGCGGGGACGCTCCGCCGGGACGGGAGACTGCGAGCGTGCCGGTCCGAGCGGGGTTTTAAGGCGCCGGGGAGGAGGCAGTCCCACCCACATTCCTCTGACTAAGCCTGCCGCCGCCGGCGGCCCCGACCGGTGGGGCCGGCGGAGAGCGCGGAGGGAGCGGAGCCCAGCCCGCTCCGCTCGGCCCGGCCCGGCCCGGCCCAGCCCCGCTTGGCCCGCCCGGACCCACCTCGCACTTCTCTCGCTGTCCGCCACCCTCCCTCACCCGCTGCCGCTCCGCCGTCGTGGCACAGACACCGCAAAAAACGCAATCGCAGCAAAAAAAACTTGCGGGTCTCGGGGTTCCAGGAGCTCTGCCTTCCTCGTGGGGGCTGGAGATCATCGTCTTCCTCTCTAATCACTGGATTGACAGTCCAGCATTGCCCAGCACAGATAATACTGATGGGATTTGCCACTTCAGGTACCAAAAGCTTGCCAAAAGTTGCTTTTACAGTTGACAAAAAAAGAGACACCTTAAAGAAAGGTGTCATTTGAGGATGGGAATATGACATTATTGACAAGGAAACCATCATTATTGACAAGGAAACATCACGCTCAGCATTAAACAAATGCATGTTTCCTAATGGCCATCTAATGAGCATTTCATTGCACTTGTGCTCTGGCTTCCAAGCAGGCTGTTCTGGGCACTGGACAGAGCCCAGCAGTGGCACTCAGAACCCATGGGCTCTGATCCTTTCCCATTCCCCATCTGGAAACGCACCTCAAGATGCCAGGGGACCAAAATGAATGTTTCCCCTTCCCATGGCATGAGTGGACACCCAAAATTTTGGTCATAGGAGAAGCACTTCTCCACAATATGATATCTACATATCCCGTTGTGTCACTCTGTTGCCCAGCATCAAATCAAACTTTGTCTGAGCAGACACATGCCCATGACAGGACTAGAGAAATGTGTGGTTTGGGTGCACAACTCACACACTTTTGATTGAGTCTTGAAGCAGCTTCCAGGCCTCACCGAAGAAGACATTAGAAAGAAATCTCTGAGATCTGAAGGACTGAAAATAATAGTGGGTGAGGGGGATTACATGTGCTTCATGGAGAATGGGAGCATATGAGTTCTTGTTGGACTGTATAAAATGGGATTTTTGTCACACCTATGTCACGTATAATCAAACTGTGCCCAATGCCAGTTCCTCACAAGATATTCATGGGAAGTGTCCTGTGCAGAGTGATGGTTAACCTCATCTAAATACTGATTGCTGTCAAATATTCGGTAATGGATTGAGATGCTGAAACCAGAACAATAAGATGATACCACTATAGGCAAGTTGCAAAAAATGTCAGGCAGGGTACCTCAAATCATGTGGAGTTTCACCAGCTCTCTCAACATCCTTTTGATGTTCATTCACACTGTTCAGACTTCATTCCAAATTCATAATAAAATTTGCTAGAACTGCGTGCAATCCTATGCCATCAGCACACAGGTTTTGCATACCGGAGAAATAATGGCAGAACTGGGCACTTCAATTCCCTCTTTTTGTCACTACAACAAAACTTCATTTGTGCAGTGCCAAGCAGTGATTTTCCAGCAGTCTCACTATCAGTACTCAAGTCACCTCAGAAGGAGATGCAGAAAGTATTTTCTTCAGAAATTCTGCAGAGAGTATTTTCTTCAGAAATTAAGTGTTGTTGGAAGAGAAAAGTAAATTTCATCCATTGATGAAATGCACCACTCAGGAAAATGCTGTCTTCATTATAAGGTCAAAAGTAAGACAGTTGCCCCAGTTCAGACAGGAATATAGAGCTGGCTCCAATTTTTAGTAATTGCATTACTTGGTTTCCCAAGGCTGTCCTACACCTGGAGTGCTTCAGTGCCCAGATAGTACAGTGGTGTGATGAGGAGCTCTGAGGGCAGCCTCCAAACCTGCCTCTGGCATTAGTGGCTTATGTTGCCTATGGCCTATCCTCCTACTCCCAGTGACTTCATGAAGAAAGAAATGCCATCTTCTCTTTTCTTCTTAAATCCTTGGCTTTTCAACAACTAGGAAATCCAGCTGAAGTTAATACACCAAAGATTCCATTCTGTATGAGTGAGGGCCTATAACACAGTCAATGAAGTTGTCTGCCTTCAGTCCCAATGACACTCGGATTTATTAGCAAAGAGATCTAGCGAACTAACAAACCAGTACCTCCTGCAGCAAAACAGGCAGCTCCAGCAACATATGCAGCTTTTCTCACCTCTGGGCTGTATAACCCACATCTTCCAGAGACCAGATGGTAGGAGTCAGCTCTGTGGGGCTGCAATGATACACACATGAAAAACAAGTAGTGCTGTGATTATGAGGAAAAGATGCCCTAATACATAACAAAACAAACAGGAGGTTTACTTTCCTAAACACCAAACCAGCCTGAATGTAGCTGGGCATTCTGGATCAAGCTGCACTGACAAATGTACATTATCTTCAGCTGTGAGCACAGCTACATGTTCTGTACTAATGAAAATAAGAATAGTTTCCCCAGTTTTATCTTTGGCCATGTTAAAAAGCATCATAAGCTTCTTTCACCACCACTACCCTTACCTTTATTTATTTATTATGCAAATAATAAATTAATTTAATAATCTTTGTGGCCCTATAGAAATATTTTTTCTCTGCAGTGTAACAAGGGATATGCCTCCCTAGCAGGCGGTGATTTACATGTAGTAAATCATTTACTGGTGCTGGCAATCATTCACCTAGCTATCAGAGAAAACCAAGTAGCACTGGGAGAAGGTCAGGGATCAGCTCCAGCCAGACAGGTATGGCTGGGCTCTCACAGGCTTTGAAATACACCAGCAGGAATCTGCAGGCTGGTTGCCAAGAGTGCATTTGGGGTGAGGGGAGGGGAGTGGGACACATAGTGGGTAGCACAGTGCCAAGGGCATCCCTCTGCCCTGCACAATCCCCTCAGGGATAGGGTACTTTCCTTTATCCATTTTACGTGGCTGTTTTTTTCTAGCCTGTGTACCTCTCAGATTAAAAAAAAAAAATCAGAAAAAATAAGTCCACAGACTGAATATCTGTTGTAAATCCAATTCCTTTGTGATTCATGGGTGTTGTCCTTCAGCAGCGTCTTATGCTCACTTTCCTCCATGTCCAAGTGCCCCAATTCTACTTAATCTCTCTTCAGGCATCACAGCCACCGAATTAACATCGCCTAAACAGGGTAGTCACTCAACCCATAAAACAGGATAGGCATGGGATGTAATCTGTATAACCCACAACAACCACTCCATCAGTGCTTCCAGATCTAACTTCAATTTCCTCATGTGAGCTCAAAAGCTGCCATTATGTGAATTTATAAGAAAACAATTTTTCTGGCCAGCTCTTGTTAGAAGCCCTTAACTGAACTCAGTTTACATTACAGACTCCTCTGGGGCTGGCATAGATGAAATAAGCTGGCTCTCTGCAATTGATGTGCTGTGGAGACTACTTCAAAAGCCTTGTGGAAATACTAGGGCAACAGTTCAGCCCGCAGAGGTGTGACTAACCCTTTCTCATTCCTGCAAGGGACAATTTGTGTGACTCCATCAGCCTGAGATGACCTAAAATCTTAGAAATAAAAGGGCAGTAAAGAGTCCTCCTTCTGTGCATGCAGTGCTTATGGTTGCCATACAGTCGTAAAGGTGCACATGTGCTTGCCAACTCAAGTTTTCTACACTTAGGTTGTGCAAAGATCTCTCTATTGTCCTGAAGTTGCACTGGGTGAAATTTCGCTTCTAGTAAAGGAAATGGCAGAATCCCAGGTGTCGGGGATTTTACCCTAAGGCTCTCTAAAGACCTCAGGATCACTTAGATCATACCCACAGAATAATGAAGGTCTTCAGACAACTAAGTGCTATGGACTTGTTGATGCAACTTTTCCTCCTTTGCCTCATCCTCTCATTTGCATGTCCAAAATGTAAGAAAAGAAATCAAATAATTAACTGTGTCATCCTTGATCTCCTTATTGATTTAGATTTTGTTTATAAGCCCTTTCCCAAGATTGCAAACTGGCCATCTTCATGTGTGATGTTACAAAATGCTAGCAATTGCCTGGCTAACACTTGGAACTATTCCTGTAGGAATGGGAGCTTGGTGCAGTGTGTGAACATTTTTTCCTAAAGTTGCTATTCACTTGAACCATCCCTCCAAGAAAACCCAAGGTACAGTGTGTACTTATGCTTGAGGGGCCAGAGGGTTTTGCTGGCTTTTAACTTTGTTTTCTTTTAAGATAAACTTTGTCTTCTTAAAGAATGGGAAAGATTTATTAATTCTTGCAGAGCAGTATGCTTGTGTTTCTTCCGACTTTTGTATTCACATCCGATAAATCAAGAGAAGATGTGTCTTGGAAAATGTCACATTTGTGCAATATCAGATACAAAACTGGAAATCTTTCTTCACTTGAACTCCCCTTCATACCTAATATTTCTCCTGCGCTGACATTGTTTTATTTTTTTGTTTAAACACAGCGCCGCGCCTGTCTGGGTGGGGGCAGCGGGGCGGGGCCGGGGCCGGGGCCGGCAGCGCCTCTGCCGCCAGGGGGCAGGAGACACCTGGGGAAAGCTGGGATAGGGGATGCGACCCAGTGGACAGGGCAGCCTCCCACCAAGGTCCCCTGCCCGCAGCGGGGCTTATCGTGTCCTGGGACACTCTGCCCAGCACCCTGGAGCCTCCTGAGCAGCTTGGCCACGCTCAGTAGGGCCCTTTCAGCTATCTTTATTTCTGCTTCTCTAGCAACATGATAAGTGGTCTAGAAGGCCAAAGACATCCTGGCCTACATCAGGAATAATGTGGCCAGTAGGACCAGGGCAGGGATTGTCCCCTTCTACTCAGTATTGGTGAGGCCACGCTTCAAATCCTATGTTGAGTTCTGGGCCCCTCATTACAAGAAGGTGCTAGAGCAAGTCCAGAGGAGGGCAGTGAGGCTGGTGAAGGGTTTGGAGCACAAGTCCTATGAGGAGCAGCTGAGGGAGCTGGGACTGTTTAGCCTGGAGAAAAGGAGGGTCAGGGGTGACCTTATTGCTCTTCACAAATCCCTGAAAGAAGAGTGTAGCCAGGTAGGGGTCGGCTTCTTCTCCCAGATATCAAGTGACAGAACAAGAGGAAAAGCCCTCAAGTTGCACCAGAGGAGGTTTAGATTGGCTATTAGGAAAAAATTCTTCACGGAAAGGGTTGTCAATCACTAGAACACGATGCCCAGGAAAATGGTTGAGTCACCAGCCCTGGAGGTATTTAAAAGGTATGTAAATATGGCGCTTGGGGAAATGGTTTGTTGGTTGACTTGGCGGTGCTGGGTCAATGGCTGGACTTAAAGTTCATACATGTCTTTTCCAACCTAAATGATTCTATGACTCTCTGGCTTTTAGGTGCTTATCTCCCCTGAAACTGCAGGCGCAGGACCTAAAGTGGAGTTACTCTCACTCAGATGTTTTAGACTGAGGCTGAAGCGGAGATTGTCTCACCACTGATGATGAAGGGTCACCCAGGCCATGGAGTTAGCTTCCACCCAGACACCTGCACCACTGGTGTGTGCAAGGCAGAGCCTAGCGCCTGTATGCCTTCCAGTGCCAGTGTGGCACTGCCTTCCATCCATGGGCTTGAGCTCATTTAGGGAGATAGGAGCCCCTATACTGCTGTCCATTCTTAGCCCTGAGATTTTACATTTATATGTATATACACACACACACAAATACACAGACCTGTGTCTATATGTGTGTGCATATATATATATGTATGTATTTAACTTCCTATTTCTGAGAGTTTTTCATTCCAAAATCCCATGGAAAAACTGGCATGATAGATATACAGTTTTTCTTTCCACCAACATTTGCATTTTTTTGCATCAATCTGTATTTCCTGTCTCCATTCCTCCTTCTTCTCCGTAAAAGCCACATGCATCTCAGAGCTGCCCGCACGACATTGTAAAATCACCATTTTTGTGCTTTCCAGCCTCAGCACAGTTAGCTCTTGTGAAACATCTTGGTTCCCAGGAGTGACATCAGGAGCTTTTTGGATAAACGTAATCACCACCTGCATGTCCAGAAGAAGACAGAGTACCTTTGATTGAACAGCTTCACATTAAAGTCTCTGTTTAGCTTTTATAAATGACTCACCCAATAGCTCAGTTCACTGAGGCCTGATTTCAGAGATACAGTCTGGTCTTTAAGCACATACTCAGATGAGGGATCACAACTCTAAATTAGAAGCACATGTGGACATGACAGTGGATTAACACAGCATGCATGAAGATCAGGGGTGCTGCTTCTGACGCAATTTCTCCCAAGCCTTGTTCCACCAGGAGCTGCTTCCGTGTTTCTCCCTGGCAACGACCCACTTTGTTCTATTATTAAGAAAAGCATAACCATGTAGTTATAATTCTGAGTTTTATCTCCCATTGTGCTGGACAGAGAGTAGAAATTTCCATCTATTCGTCCTGCTGCAGACAACTCATCTTCTTCACACCAGCTTGATCACACTTGTGGGGTTTAGCTTCCCCTTGCAGAAACCATGCTGTACCTCTAATTTTAAAAGCATGTCTTTCTTAAGCTCCTTGCTGTGACAGAGTTAAGTGCAGGAAGATGAAACAGGATCGTGCAGAACATGGTGTTGTATGTGCCTAAAAATATGGGAGAAGAAGTAATTTTAAAACTACACACAGAGTTAACACATACATGACCAAGAGTAAGTATTGAGAGCAGTTAGAAAGGGCTGGGAGATGGAAGAGAGAGAACAGGGAAATACTGCTTGGGCAGAGAAGAAGTTTCTATTTTGGGTATGATTGCGAGGAAGTGTGACAGCATCTACCTGTTTTCCTCAAGTGTTGGTGAGCTTATTTTGTAAGCTCAAAAGCTCAAAGCTTTTGTGCTTTGTAGTAGCAAACACTGAGGTACAAACATTGGACCCATGTAGAAAAGAGTGGGGATGAGGGATTTAGTTTAAATGCTGTAATTGATAAAAAGTAAGCACTGAAGATATGTGCTTACATAGAAAGAGAGGAATGGTAGGCAGGGGAAAAATATCCTTGTCTTTTTGCTCCTCTCTCTCTCATTTACACATCATACAGTAGATAGCAATTACAATGAAATATAGTCTCTGGTATAGCATGATCTGTTGGAAAAGTGAAACCACAAGAGACTTTAATTGATCACTCAATAACAGATGGGGTTATAAAACCTGGGACAATAAGGAATTTTTGTGGAACAAATGAAAGATCAATTCCCCTTCTGTTGCAGAAGCAAGAAAACAGGCAAGTGTTAAAGAACAATCTAAAAGGCAAAGTGATGAGGAAAAGAACATATGGCAAAGATGGAAACTGCTAAATACACACAGAGGAAAATGTATGTTTTTAAACTCACTTTACAGCACGCCTCTTTCTAGTTTTTGCATGCTTCTTTTGCTACCATTTGTGAAGAAATAATTATTTGGATCTCAGTAGTACAAAGCATGAAGAAACTAGGTACAAAATATAGGTTCAATAAAAGTTTAAAGCACAATAGGCAGAGGAAAAAGAAAAGGAGTCTTTATCACAGGAGGTCTGAATGAAAATGCTATTAAGATTTTTTTTTTCCCACACACACTATTGTAAAGGAGATTATGCCATGTTTAGAGAGTGAATGCAATTAGAAATGGGACAGGAATCAGCTCTGTGCAGCCACAGGCACTATACTTAGTGCAGTATCTAAACAGCAACACCAAGTGTATCCTGTAGTCCATTCTCCTGGGAATAGAAGCACATTAGACATGGGAAGCATTGATAAACTACTCAAATACTGAAATCCCTTTCAACTACTCACAGTCTGTTTGTACAATCTGATGAAGGCCAGGAGGAGGCCAGCGTGTGAAATGAATGACCAGTGCAGAAATTCAGCCTAAGAGGGCAGCTCCAAGGACAGCCAGAGCTTGCTTGCTCCCTGTGGGACATGCAGGGCTGCATATGGTTGGCACTTCAGCAGCCCCAAATTGTTTTCAGTTTCTGGGTGAGACTGATGTGAGGATGAGAGGTACCCAGATCAGTGCTTGCTGCCATCCCCAGCTTGACACATTCAGAGCGCCCTGGATATGTGCAGTCATCCACATCCAGCAGTGACCACTCCAGGGACCCTCTGTGAGAAGTTCATTCCAGACTCAGCACTGAGCAGCCTGACTCCCACTGTGAGCAGGAAGGCTACCTTTAAACATGTGCTGGAACTGCAGATTTCAGGGAGAACACCAGACCTTCTTGTTCTCTCAGTCTGTGCCCACCTCTTTGCTAGAAAGGTCCCACAGACTTCACTAGGACTGTCCTATATTTAAAAGAAAGACCTGCCAGCTAGCTGCTGGTTGCAGGGGTGGCAAGGCTGTGGCTCATACATGGGCACTGCCCACTCATGCCATGGGATATGCAGCAGAGATGTATAAACCCTCTCTGGGCCCATAGCTGGATCTAGCCTTGTGCAATTCTTTGCAAGATCAAAAGTACAACTGAACAGAAGTGAGGTCAAAATCCTGGATTTAGAAGTAACACCTTTTATTTTTATGCTTCTATATTTGTTCTAAACAAGTATTTCTTTTTCTTTATGCTTCATTTTCTTTTTCTCATGTTAGTATGGAAAAGAAGAAAATGAAATGGAGACATCCCTAAATATCTGTCCCTACAGCTCCATTTGAATACATCACAGTGAATATTAGACTACATCACAGTGAGTAGTATCATTCATGGCAATATGAGACCAACAACATGGAGAGAACAGCAACACTGATGCTTATCACCTGGGCTACACTGCAGAAGAGTGTGAGCTGTATTCTCAGTAGAGCTTTTTCTGGGTTATGACTCATGCAGAGCCCTGTTTTTCTGCTGCTCTCCCACCTACTGAGACAAACAAGAGAGCTACAGTAAATAAATAAATAACCAGTTATTGTTATCAACCAGATTCAATACAGAAATTTAATATACTGGTACACATCCTGCATGCAAGCACATCAGGATCCTGAATCCAACATCACACTTGTGCAATGACCTGTGCCTTGCCCCCTCCCACTCGGAAGCTTTTGTTGAAGCTCCCTTATTTCAGGCCTTCTTCTCATTTGCAGTCATTTACCTATAAGAGTAGGCCAGCAAAGAAGAGAGATTTTCAAGGACTCTACAGCCAAGGAAGAGTAGGTGGAGAGGTTGGAAGGAAGAGATGAAAAAGCCAGAGGAGGTAAGCAGTAGGGTAATGCAGAAGCAAGTCTGGGCAGTGGGTTAGAGCTTGCTGACAGCAGCTTTGTCACCCTGTTAAAAACCTTTCCAATGATGTAGGCAGGGCTTGTGACTATAAGGATTTCATTTTTCTCTTTTTTAAGGATGGGTATGTTCATGTGCCAGATGGAAGATATAATAGTGAACCAGCATTTATCCAAGTTTGATGGAGAGCCCTCTTCTTCATATCCACTATAGCAAAGTTTAGCCTGAGATATTTCAGAAGCTGAACTTGGGGTACCAGCAATCTTTTACCATCCAGTGACCTTTGACAAAGTGAATTAACACAGGAGGCATCTGCATATCTGGATGGATGGGGATATGTGCTCCACGAGCCTCCTTTGTCTATGCTGAGCTTTATCTTTTTGCTGGCTTAATGAAGGGGCAAAATCTTGACATAATTGTAAACTCTTGACTACCTGGAAGTAGGGACTGTCTTTGTAAGGTTCACCAAAATAAAGGACATCAGCATCTGTTTCAGATAGCTGTGCACAACCAGACTTGAAACAGTAATAATAATACAAGTATGACACATTAGGATAAAATCAGAATGCACAGCCAAGTAAGTGACTTAATCTTCTATGAAGCTGCTTTTATTTGAAAGCCTTTAAAAAGCTTCAATAAATTCATTCTTTTGGCCAAACTGGCATAAGCACCTTAAAACATGGCAACGTTTCCAGTTTCTTGCGTGTTAGGCTTTGGGGCTTATCTTTTTGAAATACTTAGCAGTTTTCTCCCATCCAGTAATTTTCTTTTTCTTTTCTTTTTTTCTTTTCTTTTTTTTTTTTTTTTTTTTTTTTTTGGTGGGGGGGAAAGGTTTTTTT